>OW203660.1:21820000-22290000 GCA_934044485.1 Apeira syringaria | reverse complement strand
ACAAAAGGGAAATACCTAAAACCAACAAAAAAACCGTCTCGCCGGTATTAACGAATTTTGTCACAATATCGCACAGTTATGGCGCCAAAATCCGCTTTTCATTTCCACCTTTGCAATAAAAAAAGAAAAAGAATACGTTTTACGCATCATAAAAACCACAATACCGTAGATACAGTGGTTTATTTGGTCTCGTTATGCGGTGACGGGGTTCCGTATGCAAAATTGGTACGAAATTGAAAAACAAATTTGTTACATATTGCTTTTTTGATTCGTTGTTGGGTGGATTGAGTTGATAGAGGGTTATTCCCGTTTTTTTGTTTAGAGGAACAAAAAAGGTTCTGTCTATCACTTTTAGGTGTCCATGGTGGTGGCCAGTGTCGATAATGACAAAGGTGAATTATTTGGATTAATTACGATTTGAATTACTGAGTGTGGCGGCCGTGTGGTATAAAACACAACTTATGAAACAAATACTAAAATCAATTGGTAAATGATAAGAGTTTTGATTTTTTCACTATTAGTAGCTTTGGTTCAGTATAAAGAATTGTCGAGAATTTAAAACACTGTTAGGTAGGTACAATCTCACAGTATTCTTGTTCAAAAATATTATTTTAAAAAAAACTTATATCTTCCAAAGTTATAATCATATTCATACAAGATAGATTGTCGGGGTAGGTAATGGCATAGTATAGAAACGTTCACGATTTTTATTGCTATATTCAGTATCTAAGAACCGATTATGAGTCATTCGATATTTGTTGAAAAATTACTCTCCGACCAGTTTCGAACTTATTTGCAGTTCTTCATTTGGAAGTTACGAGAATTAAGCTAGTGACACATTTGCCAATAATACCCTTGTTATTAAAAAGTCGGAACTCGTTGCCAGAGTCTGTGTTTCCCGATATGTACAATCCTGGTGTCTTCAAGTCGCGAGTGAATAGGTACCTTCTAGGTTTGCGTGCTAAATCCTAGACAACGTCATCACTTAACATCAGGTGAAACAGATGTCAAACGCAAAATAATAATATATAAAAAAAAAGTCCCTGACATCTTGCTCTACTACGAGTACCTAAGCATATTTTTGGGAATTATTTTGAGTTAAGTTTATTAATATTATATGTAGTAGAAATAATTAAGTTTCTTGTTAAACGAACTAAATTATATTTACTATGCGAGCAATTATTTACACGACAGTTGTAAAAAAAAAAAAAAAAAATATTTAGATTAAATAAAATTTAAATTATTATTGATTAAGCCAGCTTATATATTTTTAATTTGTAACTTTCTCACAATGATGTATTAAAAAGGGAGTGTAGGCACTATATATCCGGGCATGGACCGAATAAATTATGATCATGGACCTAATTTCCTTGTTAACAGTTTTATTAAGGATGGTAATAGATTTATTTTTGTGTTTCAGAATACCCCTCCAGTTACAGACGGACCGGCCCGAAGGGGTTGTCAAATGTTGTCATACATTGCTGCGTCGTGTTACTCCATTATACAACAGTAGAGTTGTATAACAGAATATAGTACATAATTATGTAATGTGATGTGGGACGCTACATGCGTTGACACTCTAGCGCCGTGACTTCTTTCCGAGACAAAGAAGGTGCCGCGTCTAATATGGCAAAATATGATAGCATATAGGCAGTGACTAGATATTTGCGCCGTTTGAGGTCGAGACATAGGGCCTGCGAGGGCTGGTAGCTCATCGGATTGCCGAAATAAATACGCAAACTGATAAGGTTAGCTTTAAGTGTCGAGATCACAATGTTTGAGTAACTTATGTGATGTAACGATTACATTTAGCTCAACAGAAGTGGGAGAGAGAGAAAACTATGTAGTACGATTTCTCTGGTCTTAAAAGCACATATACGAAGCAATGTTAGTTTGCTTGTGATGCATGGCGCAAGGGTTAAAACATCGAGCAATGAAAATAAGTAAAATGAACCGTAAACACCCCGATAATAACGTTAATTCATGTATTAGTGACAATATCTATCCAACAACCATAACTGAAGCTAAGAATCTTCTTCTTCTTCTCAGCACTTGGAGTCTAAGACTAAGTCAGTACCATGCTCAGAATATTTTGATAATAGTTACTTTTGAAATATCACTGTACCGACCTCAACAAGTTATTTCACACTTTTGAGTATTGAACTCGGTTCGATTATTTTTTTTTTTTTTCCTGGATCTTTTCGTAACAGTGTCCTATTGTGTAACAATGTAAGTTTATGTCTGGCATTATTACACTGTACATACCTATCGTACACACATCGTGTCAGTACACACATCGTGTCGGTACATACATCGTGTCAGAGAGCACTAAGTACTAATTCGAGCAAATTACATCCGATATTGACTATCCCATCTGCTTCCGAGTAATTTGAGACTGATTAGCGATGCAGTCGGTATGCGCTTATTGAGTCTACAAGTTATTGTACATTACAATGCAGTATGTATATATATTTTATATACAGGAATTCGGTGTGTTCGCAGGCCACTGCGATTCATCGCCTTACGCGAAATTTGAAATCACTTGCGGAACATATTTTGAAACCCTGAGAGAGCAATTCTATAATTTACGCAATCTAGTCGTAGTATAAAAAATATTGTAGAATACCGATTCATTTATACCACATATTTATGTTTAAAATACCTAAGCTCATCAATTATATAAGTAGAAGAAATACCCGCTGTTCGTATTAAGTTAAGATAAAAAATAATCATAGAATAATTAATGTGCGAACGCCACCCCAAGAATCGTCGATTGTGAAACCCCCTAAATAAAGGACCCCATACACACAAATGACCCCACAATATTGAAAATATCATAGATCGATGTTCGTCACCTTGTCTATATGCAAATTTGGTGTAGTTCACGGCCGCCAGAAATTTGAATATCAAAAAAGTTATTTGTTTATTTTTTCGATATGCTACCTAATAGTGCGAGTTAAAATTTGAATATTACGTATGCGAAAATCGCAATTGTTTGGTGATGTATCAGTATAAACCTATATGGACAACGTAAGAACAGTAAGGACTAAATACATTGCGTTTTCTTTGCATCATATTTTTAGAGAGGATAATTATAAAGACAGACTTAAAATGCCGATGCATTCTTTGATTTATAACGATTAGATATTCTATTGTATTATGAACAAAAATTGTTGATGCTTTTTTAACAGTACACGGTTTCGAAGAATGAAGTACGTATACAATTAGGAGTGATAAAAAATAAGTTTCACCAGTATGTGGCATATATTTTTTAGTAATGACTGTTTCCTAAGTTTGACAGCCATGAAAGTGTTTAAACCACCAACGATATGCTCATCACGTCATTTACAAGTTGCGCTGTCCACGTTGATTTTTTTTAAGCTTTTTTGTATTTATATCTATGAATTATATTTGATTTCTAAGTACACATTATAAGACTTAGTACTTTAAAAACAACGTAGTACTCCCGTAACACTATTATTATACAATATAAATATTACTGAAATTAAACCATTTAAAATATTTTGTTTTCTTGCAATGTCATTTATAGATAGCCCATACTGTTTAAATTTGTTCGAAACATGTTTGATTTCTGTAAATTGGATTTTTGATGGATGCCAATAATACAAAAAAATGACACCTTCTTTATTGTGGGAAAAGGAATGAGAATTTGATTGGTACGATGTTTGTTTAAATAATTTAATTTATTGAAATGCAAACGATGTCATGATAATCAATCAACATTAGAATTGAAGTGAAAATTAATCAAAAATATATATAACTCAGATAGTATTATACTACTAAGGTTTTACTTTTTACTTACTAACCAATGAGGTTTTATAATACTGTTTGTTTAAATGTGCAAAGTTTATGTCAAGTAATACGCGCCATCTAGAACGCACTTTACTGTTCACCATTATAGTTTCCACAAATTATCATAGATGGCGCTGTACGTCGTTAAAACGCGCAAGCGTTTAGTTTTAAATGACTACAAATAAACCTGTAAAGATTGTGGCCTGCATTCCCTTAACTCAGATCACGTCGACCAGACTCACCTCGATACGGTGGAGTCTGAAGTCGCACTTAAAAGCTCCGTGCCCATATCGGACCTCCCTCCGCTACCTCCCGTCAAATCAGCCGAAGTGGCGAATCTGATCAAGGATCTCAAGCCCCGCAAGTCCCCTGGTGCCGACCAGATTAGTAACAAGATGCTCAAGCATCTCTCAGTCCCCTTAGTTCACCTTTTAGTAAGCATCTTCAATGCTGCTATGAACAACTGCCTATTCCCAGACGACTGGAAATCTGCCATAGTCATTGGCATCCACAAGCCTGGGAAGATGACTTCACAGCCCACCAGCTACCGCCCTATCAGTCTCCTCAGCTCTCTGGGGAAGATTTACGAGCGACTCATAGTCAATCGTCTCTGGTCCCATGTTAGGTCCCACAACTTACTGCCAGATGAGCAGTTTGGCTTTCGAGCCAGACACTCTTGTGTTCAACAAGTGCACCGCTTAACGGAGCACATCCTCGAGAGCTTTAACGCCAGTTACAAGCCCAAAGGGACAATAGCGGTCTTCCTCGATGTAGAGAAGGCCTTCGACAAAGTCTGGCACAACGGCTTGTTATTCAAGCTGTACCAACTTGAAGTGCCAGACCGTCTTGTTCGCATCTTACAAGACTTCCTCAGGGATCGAAGCTTTCGCTACCGCGTAGAAGGAATGCTCTCTCTCCTCCACCCTATCCTTGCCGGCGTCCCACAGGGATCCGTGCTCTCGCCCGTTCTCTTCTCGCTATATACCAGCGACATACCACGATCTGAACCTTCAGTTTAGATCGCCCAGTTTGCAGATGATACAGCCATCTACTGCACTGGGTGGCACATGGTCAGACAGAGAGCCGCTTTACAGCGAGCCATCACCGACATCGGTGCCTGGTTCCGTAAATGGCGGATCTCTGTCAATCCGGATAAAAGTACAGCTGTGTACTTTACCGAGATAGGCCGTTTAAAAAAGCCCAACCCTATAGCCCTCTTCGGCAAGCCCATACCGTAGGCTAACTCTGCCAAATACTTAGGTGTGATCCTTGATCGGAAACTCACTTTCGAGCAGCACAATACTAAAGTTCGAAACAGGGCGGCCTTCGTATTGGGTCGCCTCGGTCCCCTTGTTTGCAAAGATAGTAAACTTTCACTTAGAAATAAAATCACCTTGTATAAACTCTGCGTCCGCCCAATCATGACCCACGCCTCCGTAGCGTTCGCTCATTGTCACCCTCGCGATCTCCACCGTCTCCAAGTAATTCAAAATCGGTTCGCTCGCAAGGCGGTCGGCGCTCCGTGGTATATGCGGAACACCGACCTGCATTGCGACCTCGAATTAGAGTCCATAACCCAATTCATTAAGACCTGCTTCCGTCGCTACTTTGACGCGGCTCCCCACCATCCCAATCCTCTGGTAGTGCAAGCTGCCAACTATTCCACCACCCCGACACACCCGCACCTTCAACCCCCCCGACGACGCCGCCCTAGGCACGTATTGGATGACCCGGACGACCCCATCGCTGTCGCCTTGTCGCTAGCTTTAGCGTCGTCCCACGGTCATCCCGGTAGAATACAAGGTCGAGAGTCCCTGGTATACTCAGTCAGACACCGAGCTCGACAGCGAGCTCGAGGCAAAAACATCCTGGTTAGATTCTCTCCAAATAGTCAAAGAGCAAACATCCTTAGGGCCCACTTAAGGACCACTCTGGTACCGGGGCAAGTCGATCCGATAACTCCCTGTCCTGGCGACAGCTCAAGCCGAGGTCCGAACCTCAGTGGTGCCCTTGAGCTAGTCGCCTCGTCCTCTCCTAGTGGCACAGCGCCGTCAGCGCTAGCCTCACTAGGCGGTGCGCCTTCTGCGACCGCACAAATACCGGGCTGAACACCATCTGTGCTCGCCCCCCCTCCGGTGAAGCTGTAAATGCCGGTAGAGGCAAACAGCATTAGTCCGTTAGAAAAAAAAAAAAAAAAAAAAAAAAATGTGCCCTGCATTGATCACATTATATTGTGTTATGACTGATGTGCCTCGTTTTATTTAAACATTACGTGGCTTTTTGGGATTTGTACACTGTCATTTATATTAAACAAAAATATTGAATTTTCAATGTTTATATAATGTAAGTACATTCTAAAAATAGTATTTATTAATTTTTATAGGCTTGAGTTTGACCACTATCTCACCGGATGTTCAGTGATGACGTAGTGTAAGGTGTAGCACGCAAGCCTAGAAGGTTGTATAATTTATTCACTCGTAACTTGAAAACTCCAGGATCGTATCACAAAACACGGACTTGTGATCCTTGAGCAATTGAGTTAGCAATGAATTGTAATCCTTGTCAGTACGCAAAAAGAAATTTAAATAAAAACGTTTAGCTATAGGTAGTACATATCTATCAATGATAGAATGGGGAAGGTGGATTTAAAATAAATGGTGTAATTTCAATGCACATTCTCTTAACTGTCTCCGATAAGAAACCAATAGACAAGCAACGTTAAGCCGCCGCGGTGTTCAGTGTACCTAGATACTGCGAACTATCAAATTTTCAAACCGTATAAATTTAAAGAAACCTTTGTGATTTTCGACACCGAATGCTTAAAGGGCGTGTTTTCCTGTGGGAAGAACTAATTAAGAACAATAAACGCTTTATTATTGCTTTCCTAAATTCATTATGTAATTTTATGCACACTCACATTGCTCATTTTGTTTGGGATCTGAAGATTCCCCTCAATGTTTTGGACATATCGATGAAATAGGGTGTGCTTAATCTATACATAAAAATTAATCGACACGTTTTAAATCTATTAATATTGATACCCGCTGTGATAAGTATGTTTCTCACGATGAGTATCTGATAAGTTGAAATCTATTACATACTGTATAATGAACATTATTGTATATTAATATTATATATTAATATACAAAAATATTATATTTATGTTATGGCAACGTCGGCAATGTGAAGGTACATTTTTCTCCATTTGTTTTTTTTTATAGGGCCGATGCCTTTATATTAATAAAATACTAATAAATAAATTTGATTCTGGTGTAAATAAATAAAAAAATAAAAAAATGACGATTAACCGCGTAATCATTTCTTGTTAATATAACTTCCAATAATTCGTCTTACTTGTAAGTTTTTTGGTAACACTAATTGGACAACAACTATTTGGATTTAACTATGTAAGTTTCATAGTATAATCATTGTTAATTTTAAAGGAAACCACACTTAAAAAGGTTTATAATATAGCGCCAATAATCCAGGTAAACGAAAATTTTTTTTAATGTTTATTCAAACTGTCACTTTCATTATTAAAATTAAAATATAGACATTTGTCAACATTCATCAAGCCATTTATACTAAACAGCGTGACCCTCTTTTTGGCTCATTCGGGTAAATAACCTACAAGTTAATTCAAAATAGTGCCATATGCCCATGGCGCATTGAGAACAATGGAGTTCTTCAAATTCTTTTGTCCTTAGCATTAGATAAATTAAAAAATGTAGATAGCTTCTTTTCACTGAGCAAATCATAATTTAATATCATATTATTATCATTGAGACAGTTGTCAAACGCAAGTTAAAAAAAGTGTGATGTGTTTAAATATAGGTACTCGGATATATCTGTCGTAAACCACCCAAAGTCAGCTTTTGTCCAAATTGCCCCAAACAGCCGAAAATAACTCCTATTTTAACTAAAACAACTACTAATTCTCTTCTAATTATAATGACATTTTAATTTATTATCACAAAGAACAGTCGCATGGAATTTGTGGAATGAAGTAAAATATGTAAATAATGGGTGTACAGCTTTAGAATATGTGAGTAACTGCTGCGTCTTAGTTACAGGACTTTTATTTATTTTATTAGTTTGTAATTTGCTTTAATTGATATGTTTGGAATATTTTTCAGGTTAGAATAGAGAATTATTACGTTCAAATTATTTGAAGAAATAATCCGCCTAGCATGTTGTTAATGCAATCCTACTAATATTACACATGCGAAAGTTTGTATGTATGTGTGTTACTTCTTCACGCTCAAACGGCTAAACCGATTTTGATGAAATTTGTTATGGAAATAGTTTAAACCCTGGATTAAAATATAGGCTACTTTCATCTCGGAAAAGTATAGGAAAACCGTAATCCAAGCGGGTGAAACCGCGGGGCTACAACAACAATTGAATATTATATAAACATTGTTGTGTCTTTACTAAACACTATCATTGAATTGACGACAAACTAGCGGTGGGAGCGTTGGCTTTCAATCTGACAGATGCTTCCGATTCCCACAAACGGGCTTCTGGTGAAGGCAACGCCGTTATCAAATTCACAGCATGGTAGTAAGGTACTTTTCAATACCTGCCTGGCCAGCTACCTTTAAACTTGAAAATCTGTTACCAAAACACACATGCAGCTGTCCTCGAAAGTAATCTTAATAAAATCCTTAATACTCCATAAAAAAATTAAGGTACATAGAATCGTAGAAACGAAAATGTAATATATATAAGTTACGAGTAAAAATCTCGTGAAACGATGTTTCTGGTCGTGCTTCGGCGAAACGTCTCCACTGATTTTAATGATTTATCTCAGCCATACGACGTCCATACGACATAGGCCCTTCTAATGATTTATTTATTTATTTCGAGGTACGAGAATAGGTCGTGAAGTATTATTCGTCCTCCTACCCCCACCCCCATTGTGATTCCCTACCAATAATTACTCTCTTCATTCACATTTTAAAACTTCTTTATTTGTTAGCTTTTCTATCTAGCTAATCATTAACATGCATGGGGCGTTAATAAACATTAAGTCTTTAAAATAAAGCGCAAACTTGAAGTTACCATAAAACTCCTCGTTATTTCCAACTTCAGGTCATCAATAAAATCGACTGAAACCGCAGCTGCTTTCAACAAAGTCATAAACCGATCTAAGTCATCTTAAGTGAAACATATCAAGTTTTAACTGACCGCGTTAACTTAACCGCAACTTTAAGCGAAATGTTTTTCTAAGTTATAAAGCACATCTAACTTAGATGGATAGTGCTCAGACTCCGTGTGAGTTTGAATTTATGTTGTAGTAAGAATATAAAGGGAAGTGGGGAAAAGTTTTAATGGAAAGAATTTCATTTCTTAGTGGCAGTACTAATGGAGGATTTCTCAGAGAGTATTTAAGCTATCAAAATTATGAGAATACACATAAAATAGTATTTATGATTTTCATCATAATTATAGTCGTCAAGATGTATGGTTGTGTCTCAGAAGTAGTAGCCTGTATGGTTGTATTATTGTGTGCAATGTATCGTATGATTAATGTTTAAAGCAGGGTTGACACGATTCGAGTCTGCTTGGACCAAGTGCACTCGGATTACTACTCGGACGCTACTCGTATCATGTAAACGTGTAATCCGAGCGCACACGGACGCCACCATCCAATCCGAGTCGAATTGGATTGTGTGTTAATTTTTTAAATGACTTGGATCAAACGTAATAAAACAAAATGGCATTAACTGACAAAAAGTAGAATGAACGAGACACTGTGAGGTTTGTAGAACTACATGTAGAGCAACAAGTGTTGTGTAACGTGAGACTTTGACTGTATAAACGAAGATGCCCGAAATGCCTCGTACGAGTGGACTCGGTCGGAGTAGACTTGTATCGTGTCAACCCGGCTTAAGTTTTCCGGTTCTTCCTATTACACTTACTCCGTTCAAAGACAAACTGTTTTGCAGACACACACGCGCTAATGTTCACAGATGCTAACCTCAAAACCACATAGATATACGCGTGGTGTACGGTGTTTCAAAACTATACAAACCAATTTCCACTATTTATACAGACGACATCATTAAAATGTTCTTAAAAACAACGAGACATGCTTAAGGGTTTACGAGATGCAGATGAAGTTACAGAGGCTCGCAGGTGCTTGATCGATGCGACGGACCACGGACTTTCAGGAGCAGAGTAGGAGGTCCACTTACAAGGTAAACAGATCACCAAGATCGTAGGAAGAGGCTGGATGCGGGCCGTTCTCAACTGGTCCTTGTGGAAATTATTTTGGAGCGACTTATATCCAACTCTCGTGAACTTCCCATGACTAAGATGCTGATAATGATGATACTCAACTGAACATTAATTCGGTCACTTCTCAAAAGGGAGCATTCAAGGAATGTTAATAATTATAGAATGAAAAGGCCCTCTAAATAATTTCTTACTGCATAGAATATTACAAAGTTTTCTTTTATTACCTCTGTCATGGTTTCTTGGAAAACTCTCAAGATTTCCAGCAATGATGATGAAAATAGCAAAGTGTGTGGCAGGGGCTTTAGGTAGTTGAAAGGTGCATACCTTTACGGTTTTATTGAATTACTGCTAGTACGTACCTACGACACTTACCTTGAAGCTTCTTGGTGCATGCTTGCGAGGGTTCGGGGGTCTTAGAAAAGTTTAGGGGGATTGAGGGGGGCATTAAGTCGCCACTAACCAAAATTTCACCACAAAGACTACGGCTTTATGAATTTGTGCTCATAAATGTATAAATGTAACTATTATAAAACAGGACTTTAAAAAAACATACAATTATTTATAAAAAGGGTATATATTTTGAAATAATGATTATAAACATAAAATAATGTGTTGGCAGTTTAAGAGACAAAGTCTAATACAAATTCGAAGAACAAACTTCAACATAATTCATTTGTATTAAAATTTGTAATATTCATTATAAACTCAATAAGCTAATATGTTCTAAAGTTAAATCGAAACTAATATAATTATATTATCTAAAAAATGAACCTACAGGCGATTTTGTCAACGTTATTTTAATACATCACACATTTTAATTAAACAATATTTATGTATAAAACTATAGTTAGTGAGAATTTTGTTGGTTTAATTGTATTTTCGAAGCTAATTCATTTATATAAAACACATTGAAAGACTCGGCAGTGAGATAATTTTTAATTACGTGTCATCTATTCATATAAATTCAAATACAATTATATTGCTTTAATTTTATTTAAAATACGTGTACATATTTATGAAGGATTATTTTCGCATAATAGCGGCAAGCAGTATTAATAAGTGTGTTTAGTTATAGAAGAAATGCAAAATGTATTTTAATCACAATATACATATATATTGTTCACACAAACAATTCATAGCGCATAGCGCAAGCGCATCTACCTGTCAAATGGATAAATAGGTGTGAACGTAGCCGCGCCGCGCCCCTCCACGCAGACTCACTCCGGCTCGAGACGCCGAGCAGAAAAACACTCCAATTTTATAGATAATATCTTTATAATAATAATAATATCAAAGAAAGTAGATGTGTGTTCATTGTATACACGAACATCCTCAACATATATATATAAATATTTATATAAAATTAAACTGTGAAGCGATGATATCTCAGCGGTGGGTCTGTCAGCTGTCAAACTGACGGGCGCTGGTTGGAAACCCACCAACGGTTTGAGCTTCCAGTGAAGATAACACCGTTACCAAATTCCCAGCATGGTGGTAGGGTAGCTACTTTTGAGGCTATATAGATAGGTAACAACCTCAAGTTAGAAAAAAACTGTAACTAATCATTCATGTTCCGGTCACTGATGTCCTTTCCTGTTCTGTTGTAATAAAGAACAATTTATATTAAAGTAATTAGTTTACAAAAATTTAAACTATTTTGCATTCCTTCTATACAAACTGGAGGCTATATGAAGCAGTAAGAATTTGGAATTTAACTACATTATTAAATATACATAAAAGTACTAAGCATACCAATTTTTAATTTATTTACAAAACTCTTAAATGCATTTTTTTACTTGAGCTATTCTTTACTTACGATAGTACATTATGTATTTTAACGTGAAAAATGTACTTAATTCTTCTTCTTTAATTATAAGTAAATTTAGCAGGCGCGATTGTACCTATAGTAATAAAAAAAATCTAAAAAATCCTCTGATGTTTAAATATATATGCTTTTTACTAGTTATTATTGTTATTTACGGTGTAATATGTATTTTCGTCTGTAAAAAATAGCATCAATTTCGGCAAATAAGAGTTTCCAAGAGATCATTAGGAAAACTTTTTATTTAGTTTTGTGTTCTTGAACATTCTATCACATATGAACACATATTGTTGTATTTATTATCTAAAATAAAATGCAATTATATTAAAAATAAATCTGATAATTAATTAATATTACTTAACTGTGTAATGGAAATAAAATATCTGTTGTTTCTCAACAAAAGTTTTGTTCCCAAAAGAAATTGTTCCCTTTTGTTGTAAAAGCTTATTTTTTGTAAGAATCTAAGCCTCATGTCTTATTTATAGATTTCAATATTTTTCTAGCGTCGTACTAGATATTAATTAAATATTATATACAAGCCTTTTTTCATTAAATCGGTCACGCCATTTCTATTCTCTAATTTGAATTTGGAAACTCATCCTAGACAAGAAAGTTTACTTTTATTTAGTAAACGTTTACTTACTACATATTTTTCATTTAACATAAATACACATTGTTATAAATATACAAATCACACAACTATGAAACGCTGTCTGGCGTTCGAAAATTAAAAATATAATTTAGGCATTACTAGGGCAACATTGACAGAGAAACACATTCGGGTACTACGTCACTTCCTCTTGTCTGAAATACCACAAAGAATGAAGACAAGAGTCTTCGATCAGTGTGTTGTTACCAGTGATGAATTATTAGGTTACCAGTTTTAGGCCTACGAGTAAAAGTCTTTGTGAACAAGCTCAGGGTCGGACAAGGAGCTCTGGAGAGGGTTATCCTCGGGGTTTCTTTACGAGATCAAATCGAAATGAGGAGATCCGTAGAAGAACTAGTCACCGACATAGTCCAGCGGATCAACAAGTTGAAGTAGCAGTGGGCAGGGCTCATATCTCAAAGAACCGATGGCCATTGGGGTCGAAAGGTTCTCGAATGGAGACGGACAGGCAAGCGCAGCATTGAAAAAACAAAAACGATGATGATGATTGACAGAGAAGTAAGAAACAGGATAAATGCATGTTGGACGAAACAGAGATATGTCTCAGGTACCATATACAGTACGCTAACACCTATGAAACTCAAGGGTGCAGCATACAAGACTATAGAGACTTGTCATAATGTATGGATCTGGATATTGGGCAGCAAAAGAAGTGTAACAGAAATTGTACATGACAGAGATGAGTATATAATATACCTCTCTCAATTTTGAGAAACTGACACTGTCACATAAGAGTTTGTAGCGTGCAGGAGTCATTGAGAGCCAGTAAAACATTCTAGGTCCGATCTACATCATTGACTATCAATTGTGATAGAGGTCAAACGCAAGATCTTTAAGGTATTAAAAAAATAACAGTATAGATTGTCAAGTGTCAAAATAACTTATGAAAAATGGTCGCATGAAATTGCTGTTATTTTAGATCAGCAAAAATTTACATGATGACTAAATTTACTTAATAATCAAACCAACAAAATTATAATTTCACAAAAGACAGCGTTTCCCAAGTACTTCTGAGTTTTACATAATTTAAATCAGTTTTAAAGAACAAATAAAAAGATAGAATTGATAACGATTATATTTTTAATTATTTACAGAATATCTAATATTGAAATTTAAGACATTACAATTCATTTAAAATATTTCTAACCTTATGTCGTTATGTTAAAGGAATAGAGTCGAACAGCCTAGTCTTGTTCTCTTGAATTATCAAAATCAATTTGTTTTAATTGATTTTGATACAACTTGTATTAACGTTCCTGACAAGAAATTCGCTAATCAGATATGGCGTGACGCTTTCAATCCATCAATCTTAAAATTAACTTATTTACATCAAATAAATCATAAATTACACCATCTCTGATAAAATCTCAATCAAATAACTTGGCACGAACCCTTGAACGATCTTAAAATATGGCTATATAATAATTACGATCTAAAATAAACATTTTTATTTAATAAAGAAAAAATAAAAATGAGATCAATCGACGTAATAAATTTTAGGCTGCTCTCTTTGGAACAATTTGTGGAAATATTCAGTACGTTCGAGCAAGCTATCGGCCAATCTGTGTGAACAAGATTTACAAGTAACCGCTTGAACCAGCTATATTATTAATTGAATGTCACAGAGAAAAACAGAATATACGGACAAATATCATGCATTAGGTAATAGTTACTATTTCATATGACACGTAACACCTGGCATAGATTTTGCTAAATCAAGAGGAAGAAAGAACTTACATCGGATTATTTGTATTGTCTTCCTTACATAGAAATAAATAATGATTCTATTGTTTGTAGTAACTGTCAATTGTCTGTGTCACTCTTTGCAGTTCAATTGTTTTACGTTGCAAGACGCCTACGATATGCTTGCGATAGTGAATCATGCTCCGGCCAAACTTAATTTTGATGTGATAGGTTGGTGTAAACAGGGATATTGAAAAGAAAAGCCGCATGATGTTCAAATGAGGATCGGATGGGATGCTTCAGCGCTGAGTATCCGTCAGTCTCACAATAGATGTCGCTTGGTTGATTGCTTGCCGAACGCACACATAGACATTTGCCGTTTAAAATTAGGTATTTATGTCTTTTCAATGACGATCATATCTGGTCCGTACAATATAATATTTATATTGATTACTATAAAATTATCTTAACCTGCGGTTTACATACCTATTATTAAAGTTACTTTATGACATCAAAAGCGGATTAATTATTTAATTGTTAATTGACGTATGCAATTTTTATTTGGCAAATTACAATGTTTTACAATTTTTTATTTAAAAAATATAATCATTTAACAAATTTTTCTACTGCATAAAATTTTTTCAAGAAATCCGATGCATCCGATGGCACTACATTGAAAAAGTTTCATCAAGAGCATTAGGTTTTATTAGATATTTTACAATTTATTCTCGTGTTCTCATTTGCTTAAAATCCTTCTCGTTTATTTTCTAACGAGGTTTTATTCTTGTTCATTTTAATTAATATTTCTAATTTAGTGTTCATATTTATATGTATATATTAGGCCTGCCATGGCTCGACAATATTGCACGCCTGAGGGCAAAACAGGATCTAAGATCATAAATTGTTACTCTAAGACGTGTGTGACATGTGTTATCCAGTTTATGTAAAGTGTACTCATGTTAAGAGCAAATAAATTATTATTATTATTCTTAGGTTGGCAGATAGGCACCTCCTAAGTTCCTAATTTTTATTCTTAGACGGTGATTCAGAAAAAGTCGATTTGATTACCATCGGATGAAATATTTATTTTCTCTAATATGATACATTTTAAATGATTATATTTTCTTCAATTATTACATTTAATATTCGACGGTACGTTAATCAGTATAAAATTCAAAATCCTACTTGTGCGTACCTACAACGTTCCATACATGCATAATTTTACAAAATCAGCGTATAGAACGGAATTGTTACGTTATATAACAATTATACATTCAAAAGTAATTTATAATACAAGTTTATATAAAATTGCAAAAATATACAATCCCAAAAGCATGACATATTGAATAAAACTAAGTTTATTCACAGCACGCTTTTCTCCTAACCTGAACACATATACATGGTGTTCACAATGACGAATAAGAATATTATACAAGATGTTCACCGTTTATTGGCAAACAGTTTCCATCCCAACATAAAAAGTACTGCTCCACAAATGGAGCCAGAGAGCTTGTCGGGAATCATTGAAGAGAAGATGGATCCTTCTGATGAGGTGCTTTCTGATGGCTCAGGTGTAGCTGCATCAATCTGAAAATAAATAAAAAATATATATAATACATTTCAATAAATATCTTGCATAATTTCGACGGTTCCCGTGGCGCAGTGGTTAGTGTCATTGACATGACTGCTGTGTCACCGGGACCCTGGGTTTGTATCCCGGCAGGGGCAAACATTTGTGCGATGAGTGTCGATGTTTGTCCCGGGTCTTGGATGTTTTTGTGCTGTGATTGTGTGTGTCCATGCCTCCCGCGACACAGGGAATCCTAGTGCGGGGGCCTGGGTGTCATATAAAAAAAAATGCGACATCACTGGTTCATAATTTTTTGGGCATAACCCCGCAAATAGTTACAATTCTGCAACCATCATCACAAAAGTTATCATACACGATATCTTACGTATGATAACATGACACTGATAGCCCAAAATTCATTCCTGTCGACCATATTTATCATTACAAGTGAGAAAGGGATAGCTACACATTTTAATGCTTTTCTATTACCATGGACGAAATCATCGATAAAGTGATACTTCTGTACTCGCCAAAAGTCCGGTGACGCAGTAAATGCCCCATGTGGCAAACAGCATTTAGTCAATTCTAACATAGACATAGATACTAACCAGCTTCTGATTTGTGTCAGATGGTGTTGTTCTGTTTATTTTATACTAGCTGCGCCCCGCGGTTTTACCCGCGTGGTGATGATTGATAATGATGATGATCATAATGAAAAGTAGTAGAATGTATCTACATTACAAATTTCATCCAAATCCGCCCAGTCGTACTGGCGTGAATGAGTAACAAACATCCATCCATCCATCTAAACTTATACATTTATAATATTAAAAGGATAATAGTCACGAGTACTTACATCACCATCATCATCTCAGCCATAGGACGTCCACTGCTGGACAAAGGCCTCCCCCATTGATTTATATTTTATTTAGTACTTACATACATAATTAAAAATGTTAATATTATAATTTAATGATGTCCCTCTTTCATGTGACTAATTTTTAATTCTCTGTCTAAGTCTCACACTTCTTAGAGCTTTTTTTGCCCGCATGAAATTTTATTTGCCTGTGTGCCTATGTTATTTGCCCTGTCTTACATCTATCAAAAGCCTGCCTTCATCCATTATCGAACACCATCAGAATACCATCTCTTGACGACGAGCAATAGTTTTTCTCGCGCATGTTCATTTAGTAAACAAACAAAAAATCCAATCCATTAAACATATAAAATAAACTTAGCGCATCCATAAAGGTTATAAACACTGAAAGCAATAAGACGAGCTCTAACTCAAGCTACGCTATACTACGCTATACTGTGCACTTGAAGCACTTTTTATAGATATTAATAAAACAATGCCGTCGTAAAATTTAGTGCAGCAGTAATAAATGCGACTATTAGATAAAGCGGTACGATTCCAGTAGGGCTTATTATGGTACACTTAGGTACTATGTTTAATTTTGTAAATTACATAATGTATGTTGCAAGATTGTGTTAGATTACAGTAACATTTACAGTCTCAATATCGGTTGTCAACCTGTCGTTAAGAATTATCTAGTACCTATCTGACTAGCTACCCTCAAATCAGTTAAAATTCACTGGAATTCTTCAAAAGGAAAAAGCTTCTATTCTATTTACGCTAAAATTTAAATTCGTAAAACTCCATACAACACTCTCACTAAAAATTAGACGAGTGTTATTCTATAGCTGGCCAATTACGGGTAGTTTTGAGTAGGCACCAAATAAGTGGCGACTAAATTTAGCTAAAACTACCCGCAATTTTAATAAATACATTTAATTTTAGTATTAAATGTATTTATTAAAATTGCGGGTAGTACGTATATATATATTTATTATATATAGTATCTAATATATATATTATCGTCTAATATATTAATATTAAGAGTTATGTGTTATTTTACAAAAAATAAAAGTTATAAACCTATTTCTCTTTAGGTGTTATTTTGATATAAATAACAGTTATGAAACTGCTACTTGTTATTTTAGTGAAAATAACAGCCTTATATACCGTACAAGTTTAGTAATGATATTCCTGTTTAAAGTTTACATAAGCGTCTAGCTCTTGCAAAACAATTTTAAAACTGTATTTTAAGGATATTTTACTCCCACAAGAAATGTATAATTGGTATAATTTTAATAGAAACACCAGCTTTCAAATACAAAAGAATAAAAAAAAAGTAAAAAAGCGACAGTTCATCACTATTTGTGGTAGGTGATTTGATAAACATCTGACGAACATGTTATCAACATAGAATTGATGACCTTCTTATTTCAAGTCAGTATAAAATAGAAACCATCACTAAATAACAATGTCCATTTAAAAATCGTGTCTAGCGATGTAAAAGCTTCTAGAGGTATTGAGTAATTCAAGTGAGTGATACACTACGGTTTTATTGTTGGTATAATTTGAATGGCAATTTTATTGTTATCGGGAAACAACGCATGTTATGGCCATATTAAAAACATACTAAAATGCTTCAACGAACAACCCTCATCAAAAAAGAACTCAGTGGAAAATAAGAGTCTAGTTATTTATTTATTTACCGACTTCCAAAAAAGGAGGAGGTACTAAATTCGATTATCTTTTTTAATTTGTTGCCTCAAAACTTTATCGGTTCACCTCCTAGGTGAACCGATTTTGATTTTTCTTTTTTATTTGTAAGCTGGTGATCTCATGTGGTTCCAATTAAAGGAGACGGCACATTGCTGCTCCAAGTACATTCAT
Source organism: Apeira syringaria (assembly GCA_934044485.1). NCBI lineage: Eukaryota > Metazoa > Arthropoda > Insecta > Lepidoptera > Geometridae > Apeira > Apeira syringaria. The sequence goes on along the minus strand of OW203660.1, from coordinate 22,271,456 downwards.
ACTTGAATCTCGAAAAAGGACGAGAGACTGACAAACTTTATTGTCAAAAAATCTTCCATTATTAATTAGTTTTGAATCTACATACAGATTGTTATGGAAATACGTGACACAGTAATATAGTTTCCGCTAATACGGTTCTCCGGTTCGTTCCAAAATGTAACATATTAGCTGCGCCCCGCGGTTTTACCCGCGTGGTGACAAAAAACGGTGATGATAGTGATGATGAAAATAAGCCTATGTGTTAATCCAGGGTATAAGCTATGTTCATAACAAATTTCATCTAGATCCGTTCAGCCGTTCTGGCGTGATTGAGTAACAAACATCCATCCATCTATCCATCCATCGTAACTTTCATATTTATAATATTAGTGGGATTAAGATTGATTTTTTTCGTGTTGTCAAAACGCATCTTTTTAAATTTTTGTGGTATTCCCTATCGCCGTAATAAAGTATAAAGTGAAAAAGAATCATGTTGACAAATAAGCTGAAATAAGTACTATACCAATACTGAAAAAAACATTATCTTAATTACACAATTTCACACGGTAAAGTGCATCTTTACCCGCTTTTAGCGTTTAAAAAGATCCAATCAAATGGCGTATAGAAAAAAATATGTACCAAAAAATTGAACCGACTTTATCACTCAAAAGTGTGAAATAAGTTTGAAATCCGAACCATGATAGTTCAAAAGTAACTATCATATCATATTGTGCTTATGGTACCGACTTCGACTAGTTATTTCACACCTTTGAATGTTAAAGTCGGATCCATTTTATGGTAAAAAAAAAATTTTTTCGGCTTTTTCAGTGCTGCACCTTTGCTAGTCACGGGATCAATTGTCATTGTGTATGTTCTCTGATGTCTTCAACCGCAACTATAATATCGTCGAGGTATGCGTAGCACTTTTCAGTTATTGGAGTGTAACTCAAAAACTGCTGGTCCGATTATGATGAAATTTAAATGGGACCACCACGGAAGACTCTATCAAACAAAAACTCATCAAAATCGGTATATAAACAACACACATAAAAAAATATACGGTCGAATTGAGTAACCTTCTTTTTTGAAGTCTGTTAAAAACGAGCCATCTCCTTTGATCGAGATCTGAGTTATCCTTAACAATGTTTGACAGATGAGTAGTGGAAGTTGGTATGTATACATATTAACTACGTAATTATTATAAGATTTTACGTACATTTATATTTTTTACAACGATAGCCTAGCGGTTAGAGCATCGGCTCGGAACTTGTAACCTAAAAGCAAAAACTTGTAAACTTTTTTGCAAATCAACTCAAATTAAATTAATGTAAGCTAAGCGTGCATAAATGCATACACCAATAAAGCATCATTAAATATACAAACGTCTAACTTGCCGCTGAAATTTTCGCATCTTTTGGTCAATAAATATAAATTGCATAGCAATTTATCTAATGTAATGAACACCATAAAGTGCTACAACCTCTCTAAAAGGTTGAATTGCTAAAGACAATGATTGTCTACTGCCAATTGTAATAAAACTTAGTGCCTTCAGTGCTAAACTTTGCCTTTATCTATCTCTATTTTGTGTTAAACCTAATTCACACATTTTGAATTGTGGCGGGAAAGCTGGAGGTAAAAATCAAACTACATATTGTAGATATTATTATTGAAATGGCGTGTGTTAAATGTGTGCAATCATGATAAATGGATTACTTATATTATCCCGTGAAAAATTGATAATTTTCAATAATTTGTTGTTATTGAACTTTACAGGGAGATTTAATTTTTGTTTAAGACATTTTTTCACTAACTCTGCACTATTTTAGTGTAAGTGTAAGTAGTGTTAAATAGAAAGAATTACCCGTCTTTTGGCTAACCTTATCGATTGACAATACTAGGTTAGGTCGTAAATGCAGCCAGTTTTTTTTTACATTTTCTTATAGACAGGACAGCCTCATGCATGCAAAAAACAGTTCGCCGCATTTCTCTCATCTTGAAACTATTTGTCTTTACATTCTACAATAAAAAAATATACAATTACATCAAAGGAAGACTTCCTGAGATTTCACGTTTACTTAAGCCGCGATACCATCAGCAGAAACAACATCGAACCCTTTTTTCCTTTCGTAAATATTTTTTCAGCAATAAAAATTCTAAATAGAGTAGGTAGTTTGCAAATAGAGTTTACCTTTGATTTGTGGTTTTATTTGTTATATATCAAGCAGGGATATCATTCATAGATAGACATTTTATTATATATTTTGGTTTGAGTGAGTTTCGTTTGATTGAAGCACAATTTTTCAAATTTTAACAATATTGTGTTGAAACCCGTGCATGCCATTATTTTTTCAATATTATAAGGTAGCAAGCAAGCAGACTGCAGGCCTGACGGTAAGCAATCACGGTAGCATATTGATTAACACTGAGGCATTACGATACATCGCCAATCCAAGAATCTGTTTTAATTTTCAAAAGGATAGTTCCTTTTGAAGAATCCTATATTGGAGCTACTCGAGAATACCGAAGGACGAAGCTGCTATCATTTCAGTCAGAGTTACACTACTGCATATAGATGCAGCAGTATAAATCTGATGAGTGATGAATGAAATGATGATGATTTCTATACTAATTATTATGTATTATAATGATTAAAGATTTGATTGTTTGTTGGCATTGAATAGACATCGAAACTATTGAACCGATTCAATAAATTCTTTCACTGTTAAGAGCTACATTATGCCCGAGTGACAAAAGCTATTTATTGATGTAATTATCAATAACATAACTAAGTGAATATGTAATTAATTGCCTGCATGGCAGTAGGATAAAGAATAATACAGTACAGTAAATTAAGAGTACCCGCCTGGCTAGCTTGGTAGCTAGCCAGGCGGGTACTCTTAATTTGCTTGAACTTGAAGGTGGTCCCTCAAGTTTAAAAAACTTAAAGCAAACATACAGTGAGTTCAGGAAGCATTCCTTGAGAGCCAGTAAATATACTAGGTTTATCGTGATTACATCTTAGACCACATAGTCACTGACCATCAAGTGAGATAGTGGTCAAACGTTTGCCTATTTTCAATAAAAAAAGAAGGCCCGTGTCCCAGTAGTGGAATTGTATTATACTTATTACTTATTTAGGTTTAAGTATATTCAATTAACTTTGCAACCAAATTAAGGTAGGTACTGAATTTAAAATTGACATCGTCTCAACAGACGAGGGTCGGAGACTGTACAGAGGAAACTAATTTATTTTTTTATTTACTCCTCAAAATGTATGCAAATGATCCCGCGATTGATGCTTTGTCGTAAGATTATCAGGTGCATCCATCTCTTTTCATTCTTTCCAATTGCGTATACTTTATCTCATTTTATATTCCGCAATAATGAAAGCAATTTGCCGGTCTCGTATTCAATTCGATGGAGAAATTAGGTAATAAAATTATACAGATTTGCGCTTCTACGTATAAAATGTAAGAGGATTGGTTTTTTTTCTTAATTTTATTCGCGTTGGGGTGTGTTTGTACCTGCGGTTTTTGTAATCTTTAAACTGGGGTGGGATGTGTTTCGTTTGTGGCATTATAGCCATCTGTCATTGTAATAATAATATGGTTTCAAATATCCTTTACGCTGTGTTTACCAAATAATAACATGGTATAAAAGTTTTATGATTTGTTGCATTAACAACATGCTTGGCGGAACTTACGTTCTAATTAGTTAAAAGAAAAAAATCGGCTGCTAGTGGGACTTCAGACAACACTACCACGACTACAGAATACCGTCCTGTCGATTTGTCCATCTAAGCTATAGCACCCACTCCACCACCGCCCGAATTTCTTGCTTCCTTTAACATCTGAGGGGATGTTGTTCTTAGCGCCATCTACCATTAATTGTGGGAACTATTAATAGGACTTACAAATGAAAGCATCACCAATGTAGGCAACGTCAAATAAGCATTATCTACAACTAGCCGCGCCTAACGATAACGGTTTTCCCGCTATCGAATTTAACAACAAGAGAGTTAAGTTTATTATACGCATCGGATTTGTAAAATAAATTGTTTACAACATTTAATATAAACTCAAACAAGTACAACTTCCTAATAAACTCACTTCCAACATAAAAATAAAATCATTTATACGGTCGAATTGAGTAACCTCCTTTTTCTGAAGGTTAAAAAGCAATCTACCCGATAATATACACCAAAATAAAGTAAATATCCTCCCACCACTCGTTCAAACAAACGTAATAACAAACTACCCGCAAAGGAAAAAAAAGCCCTTTGATGTGGAACAATAGAGGATCGCGCGATTCACGACGAATCCGTTCAAAGAGATAAATAATCTGCGTTTCTCAAACTGTTTCTCTTTAAAAGATACGGCATGTTAATATTCGGAGGGTATAGTTAGTAAGGTCACAGTATTAGTGTAGTTAATAGTAGTAAGACTGTAAGATTATGTAAGGTTATCCTAAGACTACTGATAATATGAAATGCTTTACCTAAATGCAAAGCGAGCGAAAATTATGTAACGGTTCTATGTCATACGTTTGCGAACGACGCGCTCGCATACAAAATGCCGAAAAAACTTAGCATGTTTTTTTATGTCTGTAGGTCGTTTGCCCTTTGATGACTCTGCTAACCCCCCTTTCGAATAAGCTTATATTATAGCTACACTAGTATCCCGAGAGAGGAAGCTCAGTCTACACTTTGCAGGTGGATTACATTGATTGGATAAAATAAAAACATTGTGAAGGTTGGGAAACGCCGAATCGAAGCAAAGTGTATGATACCTCTACCTGCAAATACTTTTATTCATTCTAGGATGTCAAGCTCAATTGTTGATTAAATTTTATTACAATACACGAGGGTTCAAATTCGTGTGAGACCAAATTTCTTAATCATTAATAAATACGTAACAAATAACCAGAGTGTAATTTTCCGTACATAAGCCAAATCTTACTTCTTTCGTCAACTTTCAAATGTATCGCTTTGATCTTTATACCCCTCAAAAAAGAGTTATAACTCTTGTTGTGAACCTTCGATCGAACTGCCAGGTAAACATGATATTAATTTAATTAACTTCCTAGTTAATGATAATATCTGCAGCAAAAATTATTACATGATCTTAATGACAATATATAGACCACTGTTAATAAAATATTTGCAGGAAACCTTTATAAACCGTATCTAAATATATAAACAAGCCCATGCCAAGCAAGTCGAAAAATTAAATAAAATTTTTTTTTTAACAAAAAGTGCAACCGACTTCAACACTCAAAAGTGTGAAATAACTTGTTGAAGTCGGTACCATGATAGTTCACACAAAAGTAACTATCATGACAATATTGGGCTCATGGTACCGACTTCGTCAAGTTATCACATACTTTTGAGTGTTGAAGTCGGTTTCATTTTTTGTTAAAAAATATTTTTTTTACCCTTATCAGTGACCTTTGCTACTCACGGGATCAATTAATTGTCATTGTGTGTTCTGCGATGTCTTCAATCGCGACAATAATATCATCAAGATACGCGTAGCACTTTTCAGTTATTGGAGTGTAACTCAAAAACTGCTTGTCCGATTTTGATGAAATTTGAATGTGACCACTACGGAAGTATACTCTATCTAACAAAAAAAAGAATCATCAAAATCCGTTCATAAACGACGAAGTTATATATATATATATAACCAACTTCAATATTAACCAACTTCAAAAAAGGAGGTTAATAAAAGCAACGAAAAATTTATTCAAAATCTGAATTGGCATTTTGACCCTATGATTCAAACTTGTATCAGTATCATCCCAGCCATGTATAGGACGTAAACTCTAAGGCTTTCACGGCCGGCGTTGCATGTTGTATGTATTGCTTCCGGGCTGTTTGGCCGTGGTCTATGTGAAACTTTTGTTCCAGACGTTTCGTCGATCACTGCGACATCTTCAGTGGTTCAGGTCCGAGCGGTGAGGTATCATCAGTATCAGAGAAGACGCCGCGGAGGAGAGTTCTACGCTCTTGTCGCCGCTCGGACCTGAACCACTGAAGATGTCGACCGTAGTGATCGACGAAACGTCTGGAACAAAAGTTTCACATAGACCACGGCCAAACAGCCCGGAAGCAATACATACAACATACATGTATAGGACGTTTACTGTACAGGTCCATCACATGCCCCCCCCACTGATCTTCACGAGGACTGGTTGGAAGCGGCTTGCATCCAGCCTCTTACTGCGGTCTTAATTAGGTATTTAGCAATTAATGTACATACTAAAAATCTTTACCAAAAAATGGAACCGACTTCAACACTCAAAAGTGTGAAATAACTTGTCGAAGTCCGTACCATAATAGTTTAAAAGTATCTATCATCAAAATATTCTGCGAAAAAAATTTTTTGTACCCTTTTCTTTCATCTTCGCTACTCACGGGATCAATTGCCATTGTGTATGTTTTCCGATTTCTTCCCCTGCAATTAGGATGTCGTCCAAGTAAACGTAACACTTTTCAGTTATTGGAGTGTAACTCAAAAACCGCCGATTTGGTAAAATTCAAAAAGGAATTCTGCAGAGGTACTATATAAAAAAATATTGAGAATCGATCAAAAAATGGGGACGAAATCGGCGGACATACGAACAAAAAATACATACAGTTAACATTTTTTTTAAGTTACGTATATTATCATCCTCATTTTTTGAAGTCGGTAAATAAAAGTGATCATATCTAAAATTTAATTATTTCTGAAATTTCACTGGACTGATTGATGCAGCGACAAAGATAACGAATTAAATAATAATATTATGTATATTTGTGCCCTATAGTAGTACCAAAATAATATCGCTACATAATAACACACATACATCAAAATTTTACACACGACACGTGGCTTTTCCATCGTCCAAATCCATCGTTATATCGTTATTTTAACAACTTATATGAAACGCGTTTTCCATCTTCCGTTGTAAAAAAGTGAAAGTCTTAAATTTAATAACGTTTTTATTGCAAAGATTACAATAATGCCGGGGTGAGATTTGTGTTATTCTTTTTTTGGTTGTAAAAAGGTACTCAATCGAGATATCGAGAACAAACGGAGGAGGTACCTACAGGGGTACAAAAGAGGTACAGTTACAAAAAGAGTCATCTACAATGATATTATATGTTTATATGAGATAGATGTCGCACAAGCGCGCGGAAACTGAGGCGGCAAAATTAAGTCAATTGTAACAATTTTCATTACGACGCGTATTTCAACCGTAAGTCTAAACATATAGCTATCTTTTTCTATATTATTTGTACCGTATTATCTGTCGCAGTAAGCATGTTTATGTCGCAAAAGAACAAAATCTGAGCACCGCGCAGTATGAATATACGTCATCTTTAGTAAAATATCATTGGTCATCTAGAAAAAAAATCATATTTCAGACCATGCTTTGGTGCCGAATTTCCACGGAAACTTACAATATTACATTTTAATTGATGTAAATTGTTTTATCCATCGCATAGAATGACTAAAGTTGTATACAGAGTAAGCTTTTAAAAATGGCCGATCAAATGTTTTATTTAAAAACGATTATCCATAATAAACAATTTTTCTTTATTTAGTAAAATAATTGCAATAGCGTTAATATGTAATTTGGTTTTATTTAAGCACTCATGGCATTTTAAAAATATAGAATTTGGAAAATTTTTCTAGGCATTTTGTTTTTGGCTGTTTACCTCTCAGGCAGCAGACGGTAGTAATAGATTATACATTTACTTTAAATTTCACTACAAAACGAAAAATATTAGCATTATTAAAAAGTGTCATAGGAAGGAAACTTTAATTTAATATTAATTATTTAATAGTAGAGGATAATAGTCTTAGGATAATAGTCGTTGCAGTGACTGTGTTTGCCTAAATGACGGCAAATTTATAACTTGTTCACGTGAAGTAAAGACAACAAAATGTTTAGTTTATTTTGAATTTGATATCACTTTGACAAAAACATTTAAATCGAACGTGTTGCCTAAACACTGTACTATTTCCAATCATCCATCAAACGTTCCCCCACATAATAATGCAGATAAGCAAATAGCTAATAATAAAACGCATACATCGCAAATGTGTTGATACTTTATACGCTACACGTTATAACGTTATAACCGTGTGCGATTTATTGTTAATAATAACATTTCACGCATAACACATTTGTTATGAAAATATTTTACTGACTCGACGGAAAGGTTGGTTTTAAACTTTTTACTGTTGCCATACCTTCATAACTCGAAGTGTTATTCAGACGTACGGGAATATTTCTATACACCTTCACTAACAATAAATTATCACAAGGTATCAAATGTACAATTAAATAGTGTTGTCATCACAGATCTAAGTATTGTTTCGTCAATCTTGTTTATCAGATCTGTGGTTGTCATCCAACTTAGTGTTTAATATATCATAGATCTTTTTTGAGTTTGACTTACTATTATCGATATATATAATATCGTAAGTTCATAATATACCAGGATTATTAATAATTATGCAAGTTTAGTATATAGGTAAACTAAACCTGCATATACTCATAAAGGTTATGAGCTTGTTCAGACGAAACCTAGTTCAATAAACTCTACTATAAACGTGAGTTAAGCCGGGTAATATACGAATAAATTAATGTTTTGTCATTAAACTTTTTATGATATAGTTGACGTGATGGCAGCCTAGGTACGGCGAGTGACAGTCCTCAAACAGATGGTTACAGGATTTAATTCTATCTGTCTGATTGCCTAGCTACTGCACTCTTAACTTTTCTGTCATCATACACCCAGTGGCTTTTAGACTCAGTCTTAGATCGAGACTGGTTTTATTTTTCTTATTTATAAAATCAGTTCTTATACGATATTTAAATTGTTACTACAAAAGAACCTACTATTTTGCTTCGACTTTTATAACGCGTACTGTCACGGAGTGGAACTCACTGCCCGAGTCTGTGTTTCCGATAGCAAACTCCAGAGTCTTCAAGTCACGAGTGAATATGACGTACTATGGTACATTGTACCTAATTTCTATGTTTGCGTGCTACACCTTAAACCCCGTCGCCACTTAACATTTGGTGAGACAGCGGTCAAATGCAAGCTTATAATCCTTTAAATAGAAAACAAATCCAAGTTATAATTTAAAAATAATCTTCGATGACCCACAAGGAACGCTTCAGTCAAAGCAGAAAAAAAAATACGAATCCCTTGAAAAACCTTCCAGATTATTTTGAAAATAGAACACCATTCTTATCTTTCAAACCCATAAGACATTTACAATCGAATGCGCCGGGCTACCTATTTTATGTTATCCATTTCATTCGCCATATCCCCTTTACAACAACCATCATAAAATAGAGAATAAAAGATTTGTTGTAAAAATTAAACCTCTTAAGAAATCTCCCCTTAACGGAATAAATAGTATAATTTTTATTGTTGTTCTAAAAATGCTCATAATCTCGCCCGCCATCTTTGTTTGCAAGAAACGCCATTTTGATACTACGGATTTTAAAAAGGATGATATAAAAAATGCGTAAAAATGTTGTGCGCCACTTTTTATTGTTAACGTGAAATGAAACAATACAAAGCATTGTTTTAGTAGCGTTATAATTATTTTATACAAAACACAGTTACATAGGTTATAATAACCTATAAAAACACAATGTCAAAATACAACTTTAAATATGTGAACCTCGGGCAAAACGTTTTCATGAAATGTTGTATGTAAATTTGTCGATTAACACGCGTGCCAATTGGTCAGATAAATCACGAGGAAAAAAATAAGAGGGTTTCAAGAAACCTATATTTTGTTAACGTTCATAATTAACCTACCTACTTGAAAAAAAGGAGGTGGTGCTCACCCCACAGTAGGCTTCTTAACTAACAGATGGCCCGTTAACTTTTTTCTTTCTACCTCGAAAGCACTTTTTAAATAACTACTTTCATATTTTTTTCTGCTTATTTAATATTTACATGCTCAATTATTAACGCTTATTTATTATATAATACATATTATACTTTCGCCTGTGACCACTGTCTCACCTTCTCGAAGTATTAACAAAAATGGCCCCATTGAGTGTTTGACATTTTGCTTCATTAAGTGGTAATGGTAATATTAAATTAAGTTGATTTTTCTTATGTTTGTAACGTCAGAACTGACGTGTTTTATCTGCCTTAAGAACATTAATTTAGGAATTGAACAAATAAAAATTATTTTTTTTAAATCAGATACAATTCAGTGGATGTATTTTCTAATCAATCTTATTGAAATTTAATCAAAACGGTTTAGTGCTTTTTTGTTGTGATTTTGTAAAGGAATACAGTGGAAAAAAGATGTTTAACTGTTAAAAAAAGGTGTGTCAGAGCAAATACAATCAGAGAAGTACATGTGAACTGTTCGCGCCGCCCTCGCTCCTTAAACCATTCACTCGCTCATCGGCCGTACTTCAGACACATTCGGTTCCAAGACGCACTTCACTTCGATCAACCAATCTAATTGTAACCAAACCAACGCAATAAAAATGTTCATAAACCTTCCTACGTAGTTTTTGTTTGTGCGCGAACAAAAAAGTGGCGACCGTGACAGGACACAGGCTAAATCTGGGTCCTGAGCCTATATTTCGCAAAAATACAGTCGAGAAAAAGTCGTGCAAAGTTCATCGTTACCACACCCACCAAACACTAATACATTCCTGGGCTGGAGCCTAGGAACGCCTCGCCGTGGCTACAGGGAACACCGGATGACCTACTGAGATCCTGCTACTCGACTGGAAAGCCAAAATCCTGCGAGATTCCTTACAACAGTGCCAGTGACGCCTACCTAGAAAATGCATGTCTACCTACACCTACAGAAAAGATAATATTTGTTAACAACTTTCAACGAGCATCGCTGGTTCGCCGAATTAACTGTGAGCCCGTTCCTATTTCTAACTATCCTAGTAAATTCCGTTCTATTTGGTAATTTAGAGAAACTGAGTTCCATTTAAATCATATTATATCTCTGTCTAAGTACCTACCCTACACGAATATTTTCTTAAGAACGAACTATGCCGAATCTACGTTATTACTTACATGCATAAACAAGTAATAGGTGTTGGTAATCAACCACTAAATGTCAATACCCAAACTTGTTCTGTACAAATCCGATCCAAGGATGATAGTTATAAGGTATTGACATCTTGTCTTATCTTGCCCACTATTTCTGGTAAGATGCCCAAGGTCGCGCTTAACATAAAGCACCTCGATTTATCAAGATTTGACCTAGCGGACGAAAACTTCCATGAACCCGAATCAATACAAGCACTCATAGGTTGTGACCTCTTCTGGGACTTGATAGGATCAGAACAACATTCCCTAGGTCCTAAGAATCCTATTTTACGAAGCTCTAAGCTTGGTTGGCTCATTTCTGGCCCAATATTCAATCCTAAGCCCATACACGGCTACCGAAACGTACAATGCAACTTTCTACTAAACCAAGAACCCGAATCTAACCTACACGACGAACTAACCAAATTCTGGGAGCTTGAAAGCTTCCCTCAAACAAAAGCTCTCACCAAAGAAGAAAAGCTTTGTGAGCAGCACTTTCTAGCTAACACGACGCGTACCTCGGATGGTCACTTCTGTGTAGCGCTACCCCTACGAAACGATCCCGCACTGTTAGGTGATTCCTACAGCCTAGCGAGAAAGCGTTTATTGAGCTTAGAAGCTCGCTTCCGTAAACAGCCTGACACTAAAAAGGCTTATACCGAATTCATCCATGAATACGAAGCTCTTGGGCATTTATCGAAAATTTCAACCAATATGCCTAATAATGCATATTACCTACCCCACCATCCCGTTTTTCGTGACACTAGTGAGTCAACCAAATTAAGAGTAGTCTTTGAGGCGAACACGCCAACTACTTCCGGTGTATCCGTCAACGACCTACAATTGGTAGGGCCTACGATACAAGACCCGCTCTTCAACATACTCGTTCGGTTCAGGCAACATAAGTGGGTTCTGACTGGCGACATCGCTAAGATGTTTAGAGCGATTTCACTGAGACCGTCTGACCGCCACTTGCAGCAAGTTTTGTGGAGAGACAATGAGTCTGACCCCATTCAAACGCTTCAGCTGAACACCGTAACTTACGGGTTCTCAAGTGCTAGCTTCCTCGCAACTCGTTGCATTTTCCAAGTAGGCGAAGAGTGTAATAACCCTATAATAAAAAACATCATACAGAAGGACTTCTACTGTGATGACCTTCTCACAGGAGCAAGCACTGAGCTTGAATTATTAGACATCCAGCGAAAGGTCGCTAGTGCGCTAGCAGACTACGGTTTCGAGCTTAGAAAATATCGATCCAACCTAGCAACCCTACTCAATACACAATTCAATGATTGTGCAGAAGGCCTCAGGATCAGCAATGCCACTAGCACCCTCGGTGTAGGCTGGACCCCCTCTTCTGATGACTTTCATTTTAGCATTCAATTTTCCTCTCCGGAGGTCTTAACTAAGCGCTCAATACTGTCAACAACATTTAAGATATTTGATCCCCTTGGCCTCCTAAGTTTATGTACGATTAAACCAAAAATGATACTCCAGCAGTTATGGAACTTAAAGCTGAACTGGGACGATCCAGTACCTCAAGATATAGTAAAGGCTTGGACTGACTCTACTGAGCATATAACAAAATTGTCGTCACTAAAGATACCCAGACGAATTTTAGTAGACAACCCTGAACAAATTGAAATGCATACGTTCGTGGATGCGTCTCAGCGAGCCTTCGGGTCTACGATTTTCCTGAGATCCCTCAACTCCCAAGGTAACATCAACGTTGCTCTAGTATGCGGTAAATCACGAGTTGCTCCTATTAAACCGACTACGATTCCACGCCTCGAACTTTGCGCTGCCCTCCTAGGAGCTCAACTCGCTGAAACGGTCATGCAATCACTACGATGCACAATCAACCGCCGAGTATACTGGACCGATTCCAGCGTGGTTCTAGGGTGGCTACGAGCACCTCATAAAACCAAAACATTTGTTGCAAACAGAGTGACTGCTATTAACGACCTTACCGACGCCAAATGGTGGCGTCACGTTCCTACCAATTTAAATCCAGCTGATTTGGTTAGTCGTGGTGTTAACCCAGATCAAGCACATAATCTCCTATGGTGGCACGGCCCTAATTTCTTACGGGAACCTGAAAGTAACTGGCCTACTGACCCCACTCCTATAACTAACTTGCCGGAATTGAAAGCGCATCCCACTTTCGTCGGGGAGACTGCGTGCGAAGATCAAATAATAAAACTAAAAAACTATTCTAAATTAATATTTATTCAAAACGTAGTGGCCAGAATACTAAGATGTATTTACAATTTAAAAAACCCTTCAAACAAACTGTCAGGTCCTCTATCCGTTGATGAGCGAAACCGAGCCTTGTCACACCTTATTAAATTTTCACAAAAAGAGTCTTTCCCCAAGGAGCTCTCTTCACTGCAAAAAAATAAGCCCTTAAAGGCTCAAGTAGCCCTGAGTTCTCTAAACCCCTTCTTAGACGCTGAGAACATACTAAGAGTCGGTGGTAGAATTGACCCATCGTCCTATCCTTACGAGAAAAGGCACCCAATTGTCTTAAAATCGGACAATCACCTTACTAAACTCATCTTTCAGTACGAACATCAACGCCTTTTCCACGCTGGTCCACAACAAGTTCTCGCCTCGCTACGGGAACGCTACTGGCCCATAGGTGGCCGCAATTTGGCCAGACGTGTCTACAGAGAATGTGCGACCTGCCGTCGTTTTCGTGGAAAGTCGATGACGCAACTAATGGGTAATCTGCCAAACGATCGCGTAGAGCCAGACTTCCCCTTCCACACGACAGGAATTGATATGGCCGGCCCCTTTCTGATTACGGATCGCAAAGGACGCGGATGTAAAATAACGAAATGCTACCTGTGTTTATTTATTTGTTTCCGCTATAAGTGCGTGTCATTAGAACTTGTAAGCGACTTAACAAGGGATGCATTTATACTGACCTTAAAAAGATTCTTTGCTCGCCGGGGTCAATGTAAAACTATTTGCTGTGACAATGGTAAAAACTTTGTTTCAGCAGCTAAGGAAATTAGAGATTTATTTAAGAATAACCAAGAGGCTATTGTTGACTTTGCAGCTGTTCGTGGCATTGACTTTCGTTTTTCACCCGCATACGCTCCTCACTTTGGCGGCCTGTGGGAGAGTGGTATAAAATCAGCAAAAACTCTCGCTCATAAGGTTCTAAAAAACACCCATCTCACCTTCGAGGAACTAGCCACGATATTTTACCAAATAGAAGCCATCCTGAACAGCCGCCCCCTATGTCCCCTCAGCTCCTCTCCTAATGACTTTACTCCACTTACCCCGGGACACTTCTTAGTCGGCCGACCACTCACGTCGCTGCCGTCACCGTGTCTTCTGAATGAAAAAACCAGTCGCCTCGATCGCTACAGGCGCTTGGAACAAGCCAGGCAACATTTTTGGAAGAGGTGGTCAAACGAATACATAGCAGAACTCCAGCAGCGTACCAAATGGCGCTCCAAAACCGCATCTCTCAAAACTGACGACCTCGTGCTGATAAAAGAGGACTCCACCCCTCCGCTATGTTGGCGACTGGGACGAATAGCCCAGCTCTTCCATGGATCAGACGGCCTGCCTCGCGTCGCTGACATTGCTACAGCCCGAGGCCTTGTACGTCGTGCCATCAATCGCCTTTGTCTGCTTCCTACCGGAGAAGAAGATTGAAAGGCCTGCAACCCTTTCAATGCGCGGGAAGATGTTCGCGCCGCCCTCGCTCCTTAAACCATTCACTCGCTCATCGGCCGTACTTCAGACACATTCGGTTCCAAGACGCACTTCACTTCGATCAACCAATCTAATTGTAACCAAACCAACGCAATAAAAATGTTCATAAACCTTCCTACGTAGTTTTTGTTTGTGCGCGAACAGAACTAATTATATAAGCCTAAAACTGCGTACATTACCAACATGTTCACTTACATATTATGTGGTGTCTTTTTGTCTTTATTGGCAAAAATATATATACCTAGATAAACAATATTTAATCTAAATTCTGCGACATGAAATGGTTCCAGACTATCATGCAGTTGTGCACCACCCTTCCTCCCGCATGAATTGCATGCGGGAAGTTCACAGTTTATACACAGGCAGTCTTAGGTAACTGGAACCATCTTTAATACGTGTTTTGCCTCTGCACAAGGCATCTTCCCCTCAGGAGCTTTAGGCTCGTTGACCGTGAGTCAACGAGCTGCATGAGTCTAACTAAATATTGTTTATTTAATATTTTTTTGTTATTCATTTCCACAAAGCAACGCCTGAATCTTTAAACCATCTTTATTTACTATGTCGACAGTAAACGACTCAACAAAATATTTTGAAATGATAACGTTTTATAAATTGATGAATACCAGCAACACTCATGAAAAATAGTAACGTTCCGCGTAACGTTCCACCTGAGTTTTGTATTACATAAAATAATCAAAGTCAAAGTCAAAGTCAAAGTCAAAGTCAAAGTCGAAGTCAAAGTCGAAGTCGAAGTCAAAGTCGAAGTCGAAGTCGAAGTCGAAGTCGAAGTCGAAGTCGAAGTCGAAGTCGAAGTCGAAGTCGAAGTCGAAGTCGAAGTCGAAGTCGAAGTCGAAGTCGAAGTCGAAGTCGAAGTCGAAGTCGAAGTCGAAGTCGAAGTCGAAGTCGAAGTCGAAGTCGAAGTCGAAGTCGAAGTCGAAGTCGAAGTCGAAGTCGAAGTCGAAGTCGAAGTCGAAGTCGAAGTCGAAGTCGAAGTCGAAGTCGAAGTCGAAGTCGAAGTCGAAGTCGAAGTCGAAGTCGAAGTCGAAGTCGAAGTCGAAGTCGAAGTCGAAGTCGAAGTCGAAGTCGAAGTCGAAGTCGAAGTCGAAGTCGAAGTCGAAGTCGAAGTCGAAGTCGAAGTCGAAGTCGAAGTCGAAGTCGAAGTCGAAGTCGAAGTCGAAGTCGAAGTCGAAGTCGAAGTCGAAGTCGAAGTCGAAGTCGAAGTCGAAGTCGAAGTCGAAGTCGAAGTCGAAGTCGAAGTCGAAGTCGAAGTCGAAGTCGAAGTCGAAGTCGAAGTCGAAGTCGAAGTCGAAGTCGAAGTCGAAGTCGAAGTCGAAGTCGAAGTCGAAGTCGAAGTCGAAGTCGAAGTCGAAGTCGAAGTCGAAGTCGAAGTCGAAGTCTAAGTCGAAGTCGAAGTCGAAGTCAAAGTCATAAATGATTATGACGTTATCACGTAAATCTATCGTCCGTAAACCGACTTTACAGACAACCAATATTTATTTTTTTTACCTAACAGGATCTAGTCAAATATCATGTTTGCAATTTTAATAGTAATAATAGCATATTACGAATCTTCTTTGACTTTATCAACAGTAAAAGACACAGAACAAAAGTATGTTTTCCACCTAACAAGACCAGGTTAACAATAGCATAATACTTTAAATGGTTATCCGAATATTTAATCATTTGCCAGAGAATAAAATCGATTATAGTAATATTCATAAATTTAATTGGTATAGAAAATGTAAACCGTCACCGTCACACGTAACCGTGTATATTTAAATGATATAATGATTGTTAATTGGACATGTAATCAAATTTGACACACAGCATTTGATATACAGCAACTATTTGTGCTGTATTATTACATTCGATAATAAACGATTTGTATTAAACAAAATGCTGAAAACAGCATCGTCGTTATGTAGTACAAGTTGATCTCTAATAATTAATATAATACAGAATGTTTTATGCCGAGAAATAAAATAAAATGTTTTATTCCAGATTCGAAATTCAAAAACAAAACTTGAAATGCTTTAAAATTCAAAGCTCATTATCCCATTTAACCGACACTGAACGCAATTTAACGAGATCTTTAACGTTAAAAAGAAATTAACGCCAATTTATTTGACAGAATTACATCATAAAATTAACGGACGGTGTCAGGATTTGACGTTCCAAGTTCAAACTTTAACGATGATAAAAAATGTACCAATTTTAATTTTATATGACGTTTAGTACCAGTGACGCGTGCGCATGCTAACAAAACAGTTTTATACAGTCTGTTATTTTTTTACGATCGCTTTGCATACAGTGATAAAGGGTGTCCCGAACGTTTATCGACTATTTAGTGCTAATTGCCTGTCTTTTTACGTTCTTTACGGTTATAAATTATGATTTTTCATCATAAAATATCGCTATACTTGAACGATTTTTTACGATACTTGCATGTGTCTCGATATAAAGTTATTCTAGAATTTTATGGTGTAAACGTATTTTTATGTTATATGCCTTAATTATGATCAAACCTTATTAAAATAGTATAGATTATTTTTTTTATATTATAAGCTTGTGTGATCACTTTGACCACTGTTTCACCTGTTAGGTACCAATTAAATTTATTTAATAAGTGTGTTCACTTTTAAATCATTATTTAAAAATTGTAGTTACATCTACATATTAATTTTAGACATCGTCAATCATCATGACTTTTTTTTATTTTATAGCGTGAGTACGTTAATTTGTGCGTTTCGTGATATACTATATGATTTGCTAATTTTACGTTTATTTTTAAGACATAGTTTGCTTACATGATCTATATGATTGTCAGTGACGATGAGTCACTTCGATAATTTTATAGTGCTTTAAAAAATGGGCTATGGAACAATAAAAAAAAACATACGGGTCGAATTGAGAACCTCCATCTTATTTTGAAGTCGGTTAAAAACGCCCAAAACGCTCACGTTCTACGTTCGTTTCGGCACAGGTAGCACTTTGAACTTTTTTCGTTCACCGTTCGAGATGCATGAAAAGTGTTAAAAACGGCACATTGATCTGACACTTTTGACCCACCTCCGAGGCTGAGTCTTTTGTGAGCGGTTTTTGACACCTCAGATATTGACAGCTACAGCTGATATGAGGAGTTAAACAAATTCGAAAAAATACGCCAGTGTAATGTTTATTTTTCCATTACAATAATGTAATTCTCGTGATGATTCAAGCTAATATTATAGGTGTTGAAACAATTTTAAGTCATGGATATTCAGATGAATCGTCGTACTTGGCAGCTCTTATATAAATGACGTGTGTGTCTGTTTCGATTTGGGATCGTTTTTCCACAAATGCTACATTTCCAAGTCGAACGCTTGTTCAGTTGTACACTGCTAAAAACTACACTTGTCCATCTCGAACACACCGATGCTAGTGTTATAAAACATAGATATCATTTTACTGGTAGTCGCCGTGGCAAAGTGGTTACTGTCAGTGACATGACTACTGTGTATCAGGGAGAACCTTGGGTTCGAATCCCGGCAGGGGCAAACATTTGTGCTCCACCTTAGACCGCGTCGTCGCTTAACATCAGGTGAGACAGTGGTCAAACGCAAGCTTATAATCTTTCTAAAAAAAAAAGAAAAGAAAAGATGTAGATGTAGTAGTAGATGTTTGACCTGGGTCTTGAATGTTTGTGTGCTGTAATTGTGTGTGTCCATGCCTCCCGCGATACAGGGAATCCTAGTGCGGGGGTCTGAGTGTGATAAAAAAATACACAAATCATAGATAAAATATTTATTTACTCAACGTAAAAACTTTAATGAAACATATCCACAAATAACGTATTAACCATCAAGTACATTAAAATAGCTCCCAGTGAGCAATGGTTCCAAAATATACCAGCATTGCCTCGTTAAATAGCAATGACCTTTGAGCAAGAAAAAATCAAGTCATTTGGTTTAAAAATGACCTAATTAGTAGTCACGATAGCTCTTTAAAAATACGTAAACATTTTGATC
The DNA here is from genome assembly GCA_934044485.1 of Apeira syringaria. Lineage (NCBI taxonomy): Eukaryota > Metazoa > Arthropoda > Insecta > Lepidoptera > Geometridae > Apeira > Apeira syringaria. The sequence continues at coordinate 22,252,655 of OW203660.1, read as the reverse complement.
ACCTTAATCCAAGAGCATCCAAGATCTCCAAAGGCTTTTTTCAGTGGCTGGGACTCGAGCAATTTTTTTTCAGTGTGTATAAATTAATTTAAACATTATATTAACTAAAGACACTTGACGATAAAGTTCTTAGGTATTTTCAGTATGACTAATGATTTAGAAAATCGAAATGTTGTATACAATTTTTTTTGGAAGCAAGCTCAAAGTCACACAACGTGTTGTGGAGAGGTACGTTTAAGTTTATTGAGATCGAATAAGGAAAGTTGAAGACCATACAATGAGGAAAGTCACTGACATAGCCCTATGAATTAAAAAGCACATGTATGTACATGTGTACATCACACACACGTAGAACTAGTGCTCTGTGATGCCTCATGAAGTCAAAATATTCTCAAATAGAGACCAAGACCTGGCAAGCGCATCGTCGTACGGCAATGTGGACCTGAACAAAACTGCAGGAGGAGGCTGGAAATAGGCAGCTGCAACCTGTCCTTGTGAAGATCATCCGGAGAAGCCTACAGCTTTAGCTGGGATGATGATCACAGTTTTCGTCAACAGTGATTCTTTGTTTTTCATTATAATAATTTAATTTCGTTATTAATTATTAACGCAATTTAATGTTAAAATATTTAATTTTTTCTCATTTGAATCGACATTGTCCGACATAACATTAGAATAATTATAATTATGTTTGTATTACGTTCACATTTTATTTATAAAAAGTAATGTATATTTTTTATTTCTGATTTATAATGACCCAAAAGATGATGCATAATGTAACTTTATTTCCATTAGTCGCGAAAACCCAAAAAAATTTTAGCTTTTTTTAATTCTGAATATATATTTTTAAACGATTTGTATTATAAAACAATATTATATATATGACTTGCCATGCTTAATGTCCATTTTTATAAGGTCAGTAAACGTTTCAGATTCTGATTCTGATGATTTCTATTGAAATTCATAAATCGTGTCATCATATACATGATACTCCATTAACCTCATTTTATGTTACCATTATACCATATCCACACATAAATATGATATTCAATTTACGAGGCACACGCACACTTTCAAAGTTGTTTAAGTTTATGACGAGCAGGCGATTAGCCAAAATCCTTACGACTTGACCATAAATAATGTATAAAAATATAGCCAAAAAACGAATAACTAAAATTTTATTGTGACTCGTTTATGTGTATGCGGCTTAGTTTAGGGTACCGCATCACATTTGACCACTAGTTTTCCAATTCAAAATATTATATCATAAGATTTAGGAAAAAAAAATTTTTTTATTAGCAATAAAAACATGCAATGTTTGCAAACAGAAGATTATTTGCAATTGCTGCGCTCTGTGGTGTTACCCGCGGTGAAATTGTGTAGTTTTGACTATGTGTCTTTCTGTCATTCTACGGGGACAGTCAATATTTTGTGGAAAAAGCCTATGGGCGTATGGTTCGAAATAACAGGCTTTTTTCATTCCAGATGTCATGCCAACCCGGTCAGCCGTTTTATCGTGAAGGAGTAATAAACACAAAGTACAGACACACGATAGACAAATATTTGCCATTATATATAATATTAGTCTGATATACGGAAATATGGAAACTAAAGCTTTTACTAGGATACAGAAAAAATATCCCATGCGTAAAATTATGAAAAAACTATACATAATTTTAAATACTGGTATTTAGAATGCCTGATTATGTCATAGTTTTTAACATAAATCTTATTATACCGACACGACGTCTCGATTAACAAATGAAGATAGTGGTTGTCACGATAATTTTAGTGTACGACGATCAACAATAATCATATTGAATAAAAAAATGAAGCCTTTTTTTTTTTTTTCCTCTCACTCAGACCACCGCACTAGGATTCCCTGTATCGCGGGAGGCATGGACAACTATAGTGCCAATATAATATTTGAACCTGCTAGCACAATCTGTCATGTAAAGCAATCAGCTACTTACGGTCTCAATGCGCTGCTGTGACACGTTACCCACGGATCAAACCGTATCGTCGTACTTCCAACACTATACTCGTACTTATACAATCTCATTCTTTTAATTACAGATCCACTAACAAATAAGTGGTCACAAAGGCAATTTATCATAACCTTCATTCACGAGAAAACTTGTTGATGTTTCAATTAAATTTTATTTTCAATAGAGAATGATAAAAATATACCTATTTTCTTTTAAATTTTGTACGGAACCTCTCGTACGGTTGTAAGTATCGCGCGTTAACAATCGTATGCCGGTGACACGCGCGATACAGTCCGATATATCTTTACGATCGAACGTAATATATCGCATGTCATCGTAAACGTCACTCGGAGTGGATGCTCGTTGCGTACGACATTATTATTTGTAACCCACGCGGTTTTTAACGATGAGCTTTTACAAGATTGTGCGGAAAACATTACAAAAAAGATGAGAACTAGGTATGTCGTTTTACAATATTTTTAAGAAACACGGAAACACAATGTAAACACAAATATTTTTAAAACGGTATATTCAATCTTTTCGGTATTGATTGTATTATCATAAGCATTACCGTTTTGCGGAAAATACTTCTATTAATAGATATATAACAATCATAGCTACTCGCAATACAACTACTTACGAAATGTATGGCCTAAGGGAGCGCAAAATACAGGTTTTGCCTAGTTTTGGGGCCCATTCAATTGTTAATTCAATAGTGATGGCCAAAATGTAATAAGCGATACTGTGATATTATAACTAAGTATTATGTTTCTGGTAGTAAAATATTGTCTATTGTCTATATATGCTTGCCGATGTACCACTGGAGCCAAGAATTGATAGTGGAGTCGCCCGCTAATGGAGCTATTCAGTAACTTTAAAATCGTGGGTTTCTGCGATATAGTTTTTTTTTTTTACATATTATAAGTTTGCGTTTTACAATAATGTTTTGATAGTTTATAATACGTACGTATTTGGGTAACATACTTATTATTCTATTAACCGTATCGAAAACGAAATTTCATAATGCATAATGGATCGATATTTCTATCGAGCCACAAGAGTGGAATATTGTTTTCCTTATATCAAATATTTCTGAATTGAGAGATCCTCACTTTTTAAACAGATTTGCTGTCATGTTTGACAAATGGATTGATTATAGCGTCTAGGGCGATGTATCGTAATTGTGATCATTCATCCAAGATTAGCGTATTAGCTTGTGTTTAAGATAGAAAGCTCACTGGCAACATTTTCAGTTTACTTAGCTTGTTTTACAGTACAACAACAATTTAAGTTACTCGTGGCACATGTTTGTAACAAAGATATCAATACTAACAGTGGGTACTTTATAGCTTATTGCCCCACTTGTGAAGTTCTGACGGGAATCGTAATCTTTTTTCACATTTACGAAACGCCGATAACTGTAAGATTTTAAAAAAATCGGGATATAAACTTATATAAAATAAAAGCGGTAAACGCTTCTTTTACATAATTTGTTGAATTCAAAAATAATTATATACTCTAATACTATTGAGAATGATATTGTTTTTTATATGATATTTCTTCTAAACATTTTTTCTTACCATCGTCATCAACTACATAGAGTATATTTACGTTAACATAATTGTCACCCAATAAGCTCTCGAATGGAGACCACGGACTGGCAAGCGCAGCGTAGGATGGCCACCGACCAGGTGGACAGACGACCTGACTAAGATCACAGGCAAGGGCTGGATGCGGGCCGCTTCCAACAGGTCCTTGTGGAAATCAATGAGGGAGGCCTATGTCTAGCAGTGGACGTCCTATGGCTGAGAGGATGATGAATTATCACCTTCGATAGTCTCAGTAAAGCTTTTATATCAAAATAAGCCCTCAGAAAATCCTCCCCGATTACTAAAGACCTAACCAAATCTTCAACGCATCTAAAACGGCAACCGCCACAATTTTATTCACGAGCGTATTTCAAAACGCTTCCAGTCTTTGCAATATTTCGATCAAAACTATCTTCTCCACCATCGCATACAAAATTCATGACTGCGATAAAATATTTCAATGATCTTAGATAAAATTGAGCTGTTACGTTGACAGTCCTTTTATAGTCTATCTGAAAGTCAATGTGAGATCTCTAACTGGGGACACACGGGCGAGTAAGTTTAAGATGTTCGTATAGAATGTATCGACTTCAACACTGAAAAGTGTGAAATAACTTTGTTGCAGTCGGTATCATGATAGTTCAAAAGTAACTATTATCAAAAAATTGTGCGCATTGTACCGACTTCGACAAGTTATTTCACACTTTTGAGTAATAAAGCCGGTTCCATTTTTTGGTAAAATTTTTTTAGCCTTTTCAGTGACCTTTGCTACTCGCGGGATCAATTATCACAATTTTCTTCACCTTCAATGAGGAAGTTATCCAGATAGACGTAACACTTATTAGTTATTGGAATGTAACTGAAAAAACGCTTTACCGATTTTGATAAAAAATAAATGGGAGCACGCGATAGCACCATCTTTCAAACAATAAAAGAATTATCTGTCGGAGCTTGTGAGATACTCAAACAAAATAGCGGAATAATTGTGAGTATTCTATTGTGGTATCTTGTTACCGTTAGATCTCTCTCTCTCTTTCTCTGTGCTTTAAATGGATGAACATAAGAACCGGAAGTGAGAAAGAATGTTTTGATGATGCAAAAGGGCCCTTTAATCCAGCAACGTGGATCATCAGTCCCAGGACTTCCGAGTTCATTCCGGATATGACCACTCGCGCGCTATACGCGCCTTAAAATTTATTATAAACAAATCTCCAGTAATTTAAAAAAAAAAGGTATGTATACGAATTTTGGTATAAGAATTAACATTATTATCGGGTTATTACCATTTATTTTATTTTTTATTTGCTCCACATGTCGGTACAGTTGCATGTGCCATGTTCACGAGTACCTAGACTGAAGTTTCTGCGGGTAGGTGTTAAACGCAAAAACCTGAAAGAAAGAGGGTAGTAAGATTTGTCTACTTCTAAATAACACCTACCCGCAGAAACTTCAGTTTACTCGTGAGCATAGCGCACTCAACTTTCTCGAAATATTGCATAATAATAAATAATAATGCGATAAAACAAATCAATTACATCTCGATAATAATGTTAATTCTTGTATTAGTGACCATGTCAGAATTTTAGTATTGTTTTCGACAGATGACATATTAATTTTTATCATTATATATTATATCATTTATAAAACTATCTGACTTAACATATTTTTTTTAAATTGAATAAAAGAATCACTACCTGTTAACACTACCAATGTGTAAATTCAACCAAGCCATGTAAACAAAAACTGCCACCGAACAAGCTCGCCGCAAGCATGTTCGCCAATGAATCAATTCGTCAAACTTTGTTGTTTATTATGAGATGTTATAGCCTTATAGCATATCGTACGCGTAATATTAGTTTTGATGCTTCATTAAATATTTTTCATTGTCCAAGATCGTGAAAGATTCGTGCAACTAAGTTGAAGGCAAGTTAATACGAGACAGAATGCACTAACAACTTATGAAGTTATAAAGTATGTAAATTTTGTAAGCGTGTTTTTTAACAACTACGATAGCGCAAGCATAGTTAGTGTAGTCATCAAAAAATACCGGATAAATAAATACATAAAATATATCATGATACAGAATTAAAGATACGAATTGACGAATAGAATGACTGATTTAGGTCTCTATTAGAGCAGGTCTCTAATAGAGACCTAAATCAGTCATTCTATCTATTTACTCATACAAAAATCCACATAATGTGTTTTCAAAGACGACGAGGCGTGATAAAAAAAAACATCCTGTATACGCAAGGGAAATCTCAATAACTCTGTTTTTTTTTTATCTTTTACTCTTCTAAATTATAACGTCTTACCCATGCTCTGAGATTGAGTTTATTTTTTTGAATTCCGAAATTCATTCCGACTTTTCTAATTCTTTTTATTTCCTTTTGCTAAGGTGAGCTCTGTTAAGGCGAAGGTTTTTAGACATATTTTTTGTATGTATTGCAATAGAAATTAGGTTATTTCTGATTTATTTTTTCATTAAGTGTTTTTATTTTATGGTAAGGAAATCGTAATCTATCAATATAGTTAACAATAATCCTACTAATATTATAAATGCGAAAGTTTGTGTGTATGTTTGTTACTTCGTGATGCTGAAACGGCTACACCGATTTCGATGAAATTTAGTATGGAGATGGTGTAAGCTCTGGATTAACTTGTAGGCTTCTTTTATTTCGGAAAAAGTATAGATCCCGTGGGATAGTCGAGGTAGCGGGAAAACCTTAATTCCACGCGGGTGAAACCGCGGGGCGCTACTAGTATGATGTAAATTGAAGAACTTAATATAGCAATCATCGTTTTTACCGTTTCTTAGTCTATAAACGACACACAAACAAACGATTATCATCTAAAGCAAATTATTCTTACTTCTGGCGGTTCATGAATGCGTTCTGAGTTAACAACCAAAAAAAATCAGCAGAAATAAAAACCTTCTCCTTTTTAAAAGTTGTTTAAAAATAAATGAATAATCATTCATACTCACACCACAACACTAGGATACTCTGTGTCGCGGGAAGCACGAAGCAGACACACAATCACAATACACATACATCTAAGACCCGAGAACAAATATTCATGCTCATCACAGAAATGTTTACCCCAGCCGAGATTCGAACCCGGGGTTGCAGTCCCAAAATCAGTATTACTGATGACTGAGCCACTAAGTCCGATTAAATCAGTTTAATGTTGTATAATACTAGGTCTATTATTCAGCTAAAAAAAATTATTAAAATATTAAGTGTCTGATTAGAGCCTTTCTGATTTATCTGCATAAAACAGTGTCAGTTTTTTTAACATGTAACAAAATCTGATACACGTAACAAAGTAGAATCTGTGGGCTTCCCTTTAAACTGCCCCGATTTCATTACGATATCGCTGAAAAAAGTTCTGATTTATACATCTCATTCTTCTTTTGTATTCATATTTGCTTGCCTCCTATATTTATTGTAGGCAATATTAGATTAGGACTGTATTGAAGACGTCTCCCGAATCAAATTAATTTCGGGAGCTTTGATGTTATTTTTATAAGCAGTTTTATTAGGGTTATTACTCGTGTGTACGATGAAATGAATATGGAACATCCCCCTTAAAAGAGCACCCGATCAGAATGTACAAAAACAAGTTAAAATCATGATTGGTTTAAAAATGTTTTTATTGTATAAAATAATTCTTGATCCTCCCTAAAAACAAACTTATCACGTAGTATTGTAATATTTTAAATGAACCATTTGCGACTAGTCATTTGACTTAATTTTTGTTTATTTTTATATTATAATATTGCTGTTGAAATCAAATATGAATATTCCGTTTTGACCCACGACATTATACTACTAGTAGCGCCCCGCGGTTCTACCCGCGTGGATTACGGTTTGCGCGCTACATCAATTATTCCACGAAAGACATACATTTCACCGGTATAAAAAGTAGCCTATGCGCTATTCCAGACTATAATCTATCTTTATGCCAAATTCCAACCAGTTCCGTTCAGCTGTTCTGGCGTGTTTGAGTAACAAACATCCATCCATCCAAACTTGTACATTTATAATAATATTGGGATTTTTATAGAACACAATTATTGTCAAAATTTAGAACGATAGAGAAAACAGGAGTACATAATACAACATATATTAGAGTTAAGAATACCGTATTTTTAGTAAATAGATTTCATTTCAAGGTCATCTAAGTATTTTATTATTTGCCTTAATTTTTTTTTTTTTTTCAAAAATAATTATTGTTCAATAAATAAGCTACCTCCTAGTAATCAATACAAGTAAATTAAAATAAGAAATTATAATTTTCGTAAAGGTTCTTCTTCTTCTTCTCTCAGCCATGTGCGTCCACTGCTGGACATATGCCTCCCTCATATAGGGGAAAGGTAAAGGTTGTATAGAACAAATTCACCCATTGTAACATTGCGGTTGAAAACAATACTGCTGATATCGTCTTGCGCCTTTGTATGGATTCTTTCCCATGACAACACACAACAGGTGATATAAAAGGGTTTGCGTTTTAACTTTAACTAGTTTCAAATAACTGACAACTGTGACTAACTGTTATACATAATAGTTTTCTTAATTAATATATTATGATATGATGACTGGCCGGTTGGCGCAGTTGGTAGCACTCTGCGTTCTGAGCCGCTGGTTCCGGGTTCGATTCCCGGACAGGTCAAACATTTGTGTGCATGAACATGTCTGTTTGACCTGTGTCTGAGTGTGTATATGTATATAAGTATATATATCAGTCATCAGGTTACCATAGCACAGGCTCTGCCTAGTTTGGGACCTAAAGACCTTGTGTGAATGAAAAAAAAAAAGAAAAATAAGATATGAGGTGACGCGGTCATTGTAATAGTATCAAGCAACAAGCTCTAAAGTCCAATTGGGCACTAAAAACAATATTATCTATTTTTTTTTGGTTTAATAGTGAGCAATCAGTTCGGTCAAAAACAATTATTCAAGTTAAGTTTACATTTTTGAAGGAAAAATTTAGTTACTTTTGGGAGTTGAATCCGCGACTGCGAAATACCCACCCGTACTGTCGCTTTGCCAATTAAGCTATAGTAGCACTCCACTAGCAGCTCGACCTTGTTCTTTCATCACAACTAGATCTGAGTGGATGTTTCTCTAGTTGAAAGCTGCAATAACTTAGTTGGTAAAGCGATTGGGACGGTCTTCTGTAGTCTTGGGTTATATTACAACAAGTAGCCAAATTTGTATGTAACCTAAAATGATATAAAAAATATTTTATGAAGACTTAATTTAATAAACTAACATGCATATTATGCATAAATATATTTCTGCTGGGTACTCAAGTTTACACTTTAATTGGTGCATACTACATATGTAGTCACCATTCAACCAACATTTAAATCTTTTTATTCTTATTTTTATATGTGTAGTATTTAATAATATCAATATAATTTTTGACGTGTAATAATTTTTGCCAATAAATTAGTATTCTGAGAAGGTTCTGTAACTGTAGGTTATTATATGCTTAATGCGGCAGAAATTAGATCTGTGTAGCCATTACAATTATACTTCGGAGAATAGCAAAACTAGCAAGAAAGACAATTCATTAACAATCTATAAGCAATATGTGTGATAGAATAGATACAATGGTCATGTTTGGCTGAGACTGATCAGAAATAATGTTATATGCATGTATATTTAATTTATAAATATTTCTTTTACTTGCATTTATTTCAAAGATTCCACTTTATATTTTTGTAAAATTAATGACATTAGAATCATTAACATAATTATTAACATTACAAAAATCGAAAGTGAAACCTTATCGACTCACTAAATAATAGTACCTCTGGAACATTTTTAAGCCCCAAAAAATAAATGTACTCCATCACTTTCAGAGCCAGCCACACAAAAGAGCGACATCGAAATCCATTACAAGGAAACCTATTCCCAAGATTATCTCGGCAATTTACTTATGAATATTAATACCGGTGAAGCGAAGAAACGCGGAGTAAATAAAAAGGAAAATTTCAAGGATCCCGACGCGGATAACAAAAACCCTCTCGAAAAGACGGAACCCTCTTCACTGATCCTTGAGAGAAAATACATTTGACGGATGACAAAATACGAATATAAAAGGCACGAAATGTTGCCTGTAATTTTCTGCACATTTAATATTTTTGAGTGTTTACAGAGTTTGGTTGTTTGACAACGATAACGCAATGCTTTGGGATTGACATTCTCCGGCTCGGAAATATGTAAATAAAAACAACAAAATAATATTATTAATTAAATATTACTAGCACCTCTTCAATACACTGTTAGTTTTTCATTTGATTATCTTCGACTAACGATTCCATTAATTGCTTATGGCAAAACATTTAAATAATTCGAATTTAGGTTTATTCTATCATCATCATCATCATCATCATCATAGGTATATATGTATCAACAATATTAAACGTTTCTTTATTAAAATAAAGAAACGTTTTTCACTTGGTTAAAGTTATTATGATTTAATGAAAACGTGTTTATATAATAAATAATACTATATATTAGCTTAATATTTTAATAGTTAGATATGATTAAAACTAACAAACTAATTATAGTGGTAAATTAGTTGATGGCGCTAAGTTTAGAAAATATGTACTTATTTATGTTAATATAGAAGCTTACAGATTAAAATTTTCTTTTTTACAACATACATATAAACCTTTTATTGTATCAAAGTATTATGCATACAAAACAATAAAACTGTAGACACGGTGCCAGACCACTTCAGGAAAACGTCTTATCTAAAACAAAACCTAACCTCCGGACCTAAGCTGGATTCTTATGTTCGTAATTCTAAAGTCTCGGATCCTTAAGACCGGAATCCTTCAGGTTGACGCCATGAAGTGCTATAGGAAGCTGAGCCAGACGTTTTTTTCGTAAAACCTCGGAAACGGATCGAAAATAAGGTAGAAAAAATCGAGACATCTCTAGAAGCGACCGAGGTCTCAAGCCTTGAAACTTAGACGTTGGCGACGTTTACACCGTGACGGGTTATTAGAAATATTGATTATCATAATTATATCGTAATATGATTGAAACTAAGAAACTGTTTGCATAATTATTTTAATTAGTATTTGTAACCTTATTTGTCTATTTTACAATCCTACTACAGGCAAATTTCAATCCTTTAATATTTTCTTACCTGTATTACCATCTTAATCTGCAGACTTAACACATATAGTGCAACTTATATCGGATATAACACAAGTATTCTACAGATGTGTACATTGTACTAAGTGTACAAGGTACAAAGAATCAATGACTATAACACTCGCAAATTGAAAATTTGCAGTGGTTTTGAAAGGCCACGGATATGGGTTTTATATAATAAAATTTGAATAAAGAATTTTAGCGGTCCATCCAGACAGTTCATTTTCCCCTAATATGAAATATTTTAAAATGCACAAAATAAGATCTAATGTAAATAATCTTATTACAGAAATAATATTTAGAAAAACTGTTTCTTCAAATTATTTTCACGCAACACTTTGCGTGTACCAAGCTAGACAAACTCAAAACAAAAATATTATAAAATTTAAGTACTTGTGAAATATGAATAAATAAAAATTTGAAATGGTTGCCTGCCAAAAAATATTAAATTAACGATTATTGAGCTTGTCGATCAACACAGTTAGATAATAGATTGCTTGTAGGCGAAGGTCAAATTGTTGAAAAATTTGTATATAGCACAACAGGGACCCAATAGATGCTATAGAAAAAAAAAAACCTATTTACCACCGCACATAAAACTCTTAGAAAATCAGTAACTTTATTTTTTGAACAATACAAGTGTGAATTGCCGAATATAAATATGTACTTTAATCTTTAAATATAAGTAAGCTATGAGCCTTTTTAAGCCTTAGAGACTATGGAGTTTTGTAAAATTAAAAAATATATACTTTAACTAATGTTCGATATGCATCTCCTGTAGCGTAGATATTAGGTTCACTTATGATGCGTTACGGTGTAACAGCGTCCAAACCTTTGTTTCTCTCCACTCACCGTCCCGTATCATTAACTCGGAGTGGATGCTAGATTTTTTGGACTTTTTAACGTTAATCTTTTTTTTATTTACGCTAAAGCACCAGCAAAGTACGGGGTGTCGCCGGCCTTTGAGTGTATTCAATATTCGCTGATGACGCGAAGCTGTTAATTAGTGAGGGGTTACAGGTTAGGGAGATTTGTCACGAGTTGAAGAATGTGTACTTATCATTTTTTTTAATGTAACTTACTATACATATCCTGCTAGATTATGTGAGTTGTAATTAATCTAAGATGCGTAAAATTATGTATATTTTTTGTTACTAAGAAATATTCTACAATAGCAATCATACAATGTTTTGATGTTTTTCAAACTATTCAGTTCAAGTATGTTTGCAATACGTTCATAATATAAGACGAAACACCAAACGAGACTTATTTATTCATTCTTAACGATAACAGAACAGTTATAGGAACCATAGCGTTGCATATAAGTACTTATTATGATATAATAAAAGAAATTGTTTCTATTTTACAATATGGAACTCAAACTATTTATTAAAACAAAATAGTATCTTAAATTGTTAAATTAAAGTACATAGGTATATAACACGAATATATGATTAATTAAGAGATAATTAAATAATAAATTAAGAGATGGCCACTTGTCGTCGTACTACCTGTATCGGTCATAACATTTCCACAGATGGGAACATAAATAGATACCTTAGAAATAGAAAATAATAATTATATAATCAATCAATCGTGGTTCCTACGTTACGATACGAAGTCCTTTACATTGAAAGACGAAAATTATAGATTTTTTGATGTTTGGCAGTAACTCAAACTCTAATTCAATTTCTGAACATTATCATAATTTAAATCTTTACTTAAATAATCACTTACTTTAGCAAATCGCACACGTGTCGCTCAACATACACTCAGTATTCAGCAACTGTTTTTTTCTTAACATCTCATGAAATGTTTGTTAATTTTACATGAAAGATACTTCAGGTCCCGAAATAACACATAGGCTACTTTAATTCTTCATTATCACTCATGCGGGTAAAACCGCGGGGCGCAGCTAGTATATAATAAATTTCTTGAAAGCCGCTTACGAAAAATATCAAGATGTCCTGCAAGCGCTAAACGCTAGCATGAAGGATTCGAAATAACTTTTCGAGCCCAAAATCCAAAATAATTTCAGAGACACAATACATATAAGAATATATATTTTATATTCAAATTGAAACGCATACCTAAATATCAGTAATGAATATAATCTTCACATATACCAACAAACATGCCTGACTCATTTAAATATCCCACCCCTGTATTTCAAAAATAGGGATCATAAGATTCACAAGATAAGGGATTAAAAAGAAAATGCCATTCCATTGTGAAAGAACCCACTTGCACGAAGCAATCATCTGAGACGCGACAGGAAAAAGAAAAAGATATGAAAAGGTAAAGAAAAAGATATGAAAGAGGTATGGAAATAAGAATAAAATTGTTTGAGGATGTGTAGTGTTGTAACGGAGGTGGAACGAAGTGTGAAAATTTTAGAAAACAGAAACATAAATGACAGAAACATAACGTTTAGATAAAGCTACGCCCCGCGGTTTCACCCGCCTAGACTACGGTTTTCCCGGTACTTCAGTCACCCACGGGAACCATACTTTTTCCAGGACAAAAAGTAGGATATGCCCTTTAAGGTTCATTTATCTGTATACAAAAATTCGTCGAAATTGTATGTGTGGATGAGGCGTGAAAACGTAATAGACAGACAGCGTTACTTGCACTTTTATAATTTTATTAGATTTTCGCGTATCCCGGAAACCGTAATTTTTTTCGGGATCAAAAGTAGATAGTGTTAATCTAGGTAATAAGGACGCATAAATTGCATGCAGAAGGTATACAGAACGATAACGGATTACTTCTTGAATTAAATTTAAGCGAGAGGGAGGGCAGTGCACTCTGCATGATAGCCTGGTATGATTTGTCTCGCGGAATCAACTGTAATCAACATATGAAAATTAGATTAAATACATAATGAATTGAATATAATATTATTTAATCTATTTTTTATATGGACTTATACAAAGTACCGCCTGAAACTAAAACATTTAGCAATGTAATAAATAAAGTTTTCTGTAGAATAATACCGAGTCATTGCATGTAATTGAATTTATTTATATAATTAATACTTAAAATTTACTTAAACTTTTACCTGGTTAACGTCGCAAAGTTATGGAATACCGTTATAAATTATCGAAGGGAATACCCAAATTATTACATACATACATACATTAAAAACTATACAGACCTAATTTCATCAAACACCCGTGGAATATTTGTCATGTTTTCTTGAAAAAAATTGATCATCAATCAATGTGGTGACCATCATCAGTGTGGTCGAAACCATACGCATCAAAAACTACCGGTCCAATCTAAATCAAACTGTTTAAGGTTTATTGTTACCAGGACTACATGAGAAGCATCGGCTTTTAAATAAAATACGAATCGCCCAAATCGGTTCACCTAGACAGAGTTCTGATAGGAAAGTATACTTACCAGTATTATGGCGAATCATGTTCATGTTAAAAAAGGAATATTGTGAGTATTAACTGATATCAAGGCTATGTCTCCCTGCCACCTTATCACGATTTTTGTTAAAGCCCTTGGTCAAAGCCATACAAAAATATATATAGGTGGGATTTGATCCACTTTCCGTTTGAATCTATCGATCCTACAAACCTCCCTAGAGCTATCATCACTTATGTTTTTAGTGTGATTTGCACAATGCACATTATGCCGGGTGAGTCTGTAAAAACATATTAATAAATGTTTATTTTGTTAAAACTAATAAAAGTGACGTTATGTGTCTGTACCGTGAAAGATTATCGTAAAGTCAGTGCAGAGGGTGAACTAACTAAAGTCTGTATCGCCAACTGTAATAACATCATTACTCGACGAGGTTTTAATGTCCAGAACTTACGAGTTCGGACTTGTCTGTCAAATAGACGAACTGTAGAGGATTGGATTGTTCTAAGAAACATCGAAGATTAACTCTTGTTAACACTAAAGCTTAGGACGTCTCCAACCAAATCATCCGGATCAAATCACAATCAGTCGTGTGAATGGCTTTGAAACACATTGCCTTTAATGTTAAACAAGTATTTTACTGTTACCAAGCTTTTACCACTTGCAAAACAAGCATTGTCATCCTATAACAAATAGTCGGCGATAATAAGTAGATATCAAAATATCCATCGTCCAATACTCCTCTAATCCATTATAAAGCGTAAACACACCTTTGACTGCAACATCACGTACTATTCTTGTCTCTGATTCACAGCGGGAGAGAATACGCAAACAAAATCACACGCAATAAACATTTAGAACCCTGTCTATCTAAGAAGGCCTAATTTCTTCAACGATATTCCAGAAAGTTTCATTTAAATTATTATGACAAAGTTCAAATGTTTAGAAGACGTAATAAAACATTTTGAAACCTTGTCTTTGCAAGCATTGTTCAGAGTGTAAATATTGGAGTTTGAAGAAAGAGGAAAGCTATGAACGAGTTAATTTTCATACTCTTGAGTACTCAGATTAATAAACCAGGCTGTATACTCGAAGCATTAATAGATCTAAGTGAAATCTTGCCTTATTAATTTCGTTAAAATTATTTAAATGTGCTGTGAATGTGGTCAGTCAGTCACTTTGACAAGGCCCTAGCTCGTTCTAGATAACATCATAAATTATTTTCATGAATGCAAAATGGCTTAATTGACTGGTATTAAGCCACTTACTCAAATATTGGTCTGATTGTTTAAATAAACGGGTTTAACTTACATCTAGACTCAAAGAGAAGACTGTCTTTTATTTTTAAATAAGTATACGAGTGAGGAAGTAATACCAAATGTATAAAAGTAGCTGTAATCTAATAATTACCAAAAAGCTAAGCGTTTAGATTCTTTGGTGGCATAGGTACAACGACGTAAATTATAAAAAACTATGGACTGGTTGTGTTTACAATATCCAATTAAAATTATATCTAGTATATATTTCTGATTATATATGTATATAGTATCTGTAAATAAAAAAGTCTCCAAAGTAGCATAGGATCTTGCCCGGGATTTCATATTTTTCTTTTGATCCTTATTTACTTTTGTGTATTAAATCGTTTATATACTAAATTGGAAACATTATTGCTTAAACCGATTCATTACTGATACTAACTTTTATTGATACATCAATAAGAGTCAACTCAAATCTGAGCTGAAGAATTTACACTACACTGTAACACAAGCAGTAAGGACAAAACGGTTATTTCAACTGCATTTCTAAATTACGACCTACAGGTCCATATATCGCAAATACACACCAAAGAAGCCATGTATAGCTGTCTTTATTTCAATAGCTGTACTATATATCACTTTATATATAAGGTTAGAGCGAATAAAAAATATGGGGTCTATATTTACATTTGTTTTCAGTTATGTATTTAGTTTATTTTTTCTCCGTATTGGGATCTATATACTATAAAAGTGATTGAAAAACTGTAGAAGTAATCGCAACAAAGTGCTATAATTATAACAAAAGATATAAATTGAATTTCCACTAGTAAAAATAAATAGCAATTCAGTACAATGAGAACCATGACAAATGATTAGGCCATTCTGAATTTACAGTGTTTTCCGTAATTTAATGTACAATGAAACGTTGACATTTTTCTAAAATGGTGTAGGATTGAAGCCCCATATCTTTAAGGCCTACCATAAAAAATATAACTTTTTGGTTGCTACAATACAAGCTCACCTAGACAATCGTATTAATTGCCCAATCACAGATTAATATGTCCTCAATCCTTTTACGTTTTCAAGCCATAAGCACCTTTATATCTTTTTTCATAACATCTTGTGTACTGTTTTTATATTTACAAACCTTAAGACTATTTATATTAAAAAATTTAATATTAGTTATATGTATTTGCTTTACCATGGTGTCCCACCCGACAGAAACATTTCCAAGTGCCCATACTGTCAGCACTAGGCTGCCACATTTACTCAAATCCATCCAATATGGCGTAAACTCTATAGCGGCAGTAACGCCATTTTGTGGGGCAATTAATTCTACACTAAATACTAAAATAAGTTTATGTCAAAACGTAAAGCGGAAGGGCGAAAGTCAAAAGACGGTTAACAAAAATGGAATAGGCTTTTTTATTAACTTTTGACCAATTCTTAAGAATCTTGTTTTTAAATAAGAATCCGGGTTGACGAGTGGCATATGTTTGACCTAAGACCGACCCAATAGACGAAATTTTAGACTGACAGATGCCCTCAGCAACCAGAAAGGACAGTTCAATATGCCTGCGAAGCACAGAAACGCTCAATATAAACAAGTCTAAAATAAACGTTAAAATATGATTAAATTATTTCCTCAACACTACTAGCGATCACCCACTAAAGTGGTGACTGTAGAAAACGTTTATTAGCTTGTTGATATATTAACATATCGTACAAGTTCCGCTGCGACCACTTTAAGAATGTGGATATAACTCATACTAAATACGCAAATGAAATCATAAATTGAATATTTCAGCAAACCAGGAAGACAGAATAATCATCAAAATAATATATACACAAATAATTTACATTCATTCAACGCGACATTTACTTGAGTCCGTCTTTCTGTGACCCTATTTAATTATGACAAATAGTACACACACCGACACAGATACTATAATAGTTTATATGAAACATTATTAATTTTAGCAATGCGGCGGAAAGTTTGAGCTGTTCCAGTAAGTTGATCAAGTAAATAGTGTGACCGAAATAAGAGCTACATCATGATTAAGCGAATTTAAGCGTGATGTGTGGAGGAAAACTTTAAACTTATAAGTATCTAATCTGTCGCACGACCGCTATATACGATAAACTATATACTATTGCTCTGTAACAGATAATAAAGAAATTACTCAGGCATTTTTTATTATTACTCATTATTACTCATGCACCCTAACGCACCATGTTAGTGGTACTATCACAAAACACACAGTGTGTTCAGGTATCTGCTTATACGCACGTGTAGTTAGTTATCCTTGAGAGCCAGTAAGCATTCTAGATCGATATCAGATTCCACCTTCGACTACATTTTTCGGACGATCTAAAAGTTGACTGGCTCTCAAGGACAGCTTGTGAAGCAGACAGTATGTTTGGAGACATAAGCTTGTGTTAAGCGAACACTCTGTTGACGATTATAATAACTTCAAAATCGTTAAACGTCATAAATAAATCGAAAAGAAAGCCGTACTAAGAACAAAAGACAACAGCTATTATATCAATGAATCATTCGTGATAAAATAGCTGTAAAAGCCAAAGGCGTGAAAAGGATCTATGACAAGATTATCATTTTTTTTTCTGTTTCTGTCTGTATCTATACACAAAATGCTTTTTATGATAATGTGTAATTAATACCACAAACAGAAATATTACCACATGGACATGCATTCATCAAGTTACTGGAATAACAGTAACAACGCGATCAGATATTGCGTTTTATTTTAGAACTATAAATAGATCGGGAGCGACTGGTTGCACAATCAAGTGGTACAGTATTTATTTAGTTTAGTGGCAAGTGAATAACGATCATGTAAACATTTCTACGATGCATGTTTGCTTTGTTACCGCGCGCTTGCATAGGCAACCTATATCTAGATTATGAGAAAGGGTATTTAAGGGTTTTGTTTTTTTGTTTACCATAGAAAATGGCACTTATAAAAAACGATAATAAAATGATCATCAGTTTGTGTAAGATAATTTTTAAAGCGTTGAACTGACGGAGTCCCTGTCTCCGCTGTCGGTCCTATGTCTATGTTAGAAATGACTAAATGCTGTTTACCACATGGGGTATTTACGGCGTCACCGGACTTTTGGCGAGTGCAGAGGGCACTCAGCCGATTATGGGTTGGGATGAGGGGGGGAGCAACTAGCGCAAGGGCACCTCAGGGGTTCGGACCTCGGCTTGGGCTATCGCCTAAACGAGGTAGCGTCTGTGTGTGTGGACGTCGCGTACTAAGGCGCGTCCTATCGGTTGGAGAGATTGGCTGTCGGTCCGTCTATCATGTATGACCATGTATGATCATGTCTCCAACCGCGATATTTAAGCAGCTGAAAGAAATTTGTCAAAATTTAAAAGATGTAGATGCAGAAAGGCGTATATTTGCATTTTTTGCTAATATAAAAGTAGGAAGTTTGATATACAAGCTCTAGACCGGTTTTTATTGCTCTTCAATATTATTTCGAACGTATAGTATGTACAAGTAAATAATAATTATGGGTAAGAGCCCATAATTAGATCTGGACACGGCCTATAGTGAACTGATGTCACCAAGGAATCTGATGATGACGGACCAGTGTAGAGGGGCCTCCACTTTATTATGTAGTTCGTCCACTTCGCTGGAAGGCCTACACAGAGTTTGGTCTATTGTCTTGGTCACTATTCTACCTTTGGACTCCATGGGCCACCAGCTCCTGGTGATGTACCTGCCCACTGTCACCTTAGTCATGTAATGGTAGTGATTCTAATGTTCAACTAAATGAAACTAGAATGATGGAAAATAAGATAGCTCTTAAATGGTTACGATAAAACCCAATTGAGTACGACACTTATCAATAACATTAATACTAAAACTAGAAGTTTTTATTAAAATTGTCAGTAATTTTAAGTGAAAAACTTTTCATTTATTGAGTGCCACCTAAAACTAACCGCATCTGGCCAGTAATTAAATAAAAGTTGTCTCGGATATTAAAGATAGAGCTGTAAGGGTTTATACGAATTTGAATTTTTACGCAAATAAAATAAGAGCCTTTTCACTTTACACGATTTCGGTTAAGTTAATTTGAATAAGAGAATCACTATCAACATTTTACTTAGTTATGGTCTCGCTATCGGTTTGATTTCATAAATTTCAATGCCTTCTCCACACTTTCTAGCCTCAAATAAAGAAAAACACTCATACAAAAGTTTATTAGAACGTAAACCGGTATCTATCAGAAAGATTTAATTCCGTTTCAGTCAGCACTTTTTATTTTATTGTGAACATTAACAAAATAATTGTTGCAGCGACCCCTTATTGTTAAGAGAAACTTTTATTGCTTAACGCCTGATCATTTCGAATAGCAATTCAGTAGCCAGGATTGCTATTTCTCATTGATGGGCGTTAGACTTATCTTTTTACACAATTAAAATAATAATTAGTGTATGTATTATTATTTGATTTGTGTAATAAGTATATTAAAAATAATGAGTACATTATTAATCATGCATGCAACAAGTAGTTTTACTCTCAATCTAAGTCTGGTGGGCAGTTGTACGGCACGTATGGTTCTAACTATATACATATATATATTTAATTACTTGTAGCGCCCCGCGGTTTAACCCGCGTGGATTACGGTTTTCACTCTACCACAATTATCCCAGGTGAACTATAATGCCTACCTGAAGTGCTTTCGTAAAATAGCTTCTATAAAACTAATTATTGTGTGTTGGTTTGCGTGTTGTATCTAGTTCAATTTTTAGTTATGTACAATTTAGGTTTTTCCATAAAACAATGATGGTTAAATGTTCTTTCAAAAAATCACTTTTCTTGTGCGATTTGTTATAAATTGATTAAGTGGCGGAGCATTGACTACAATGGGGTTATTTTGTGGTATCACATACGCCCGTTTTTTTCTGTTCCAGCTTCATTCAGTAGAAGAGAAAAATAGAAGAAGAGTAGAAATTTGACCATGCATGACTTGGGCTATGCATTGTTTGATATTATGGCAAATGCAGCCGTTTCGAGTATTAAAAGCGCCCTAGTATTCTAGCCGGCAGGACTACAGAATGTTGTCGCAGTTCCTAAGTTTGACCTCTCTGTTCGCTCTCATTGTGGCAACTACCTAACTCCGGGAAGGCATTCATCTATGTTTATACCAAATTAGCGATGATCACCCTATAGTGGGAAACTCGGCGGTCAAACTGACGGATGCTGATTTGAACCCACCAACCTCTTCAGTTTCTGGCAAAGGCAACATCTATACTGATTACCCCATAAATGCTGGTACTTAAGCTTTTTTCTAGTACCTAACCAGGCCAGCTAACACCCACATAATTGAAAAGCTATCTCTAAATCTTAGTACGTTCAAACAACAGACCTTGAGAGCTAGTAAACATTCTGTTCTATCGTGTTTACCTACATCTTGGACCACATTGTTACTGACCATCAACGAGGTAGTGGTGAAACGCTACAGAGCTAGTAAAATATAAAATAACTACCTTATATATGTATAATAATACTAAATGATAATTTTGCTTTCGCTTCGGTATGACAATAGAATTACCTACTGCTCTAAATAATAGTATTTGTATATTCCTACATAACTAGTATATACCACTATAAATACCACTCAATAATTACCATTTATGTCATCATCGAACAAGTAGGTATTCACAGTAAGTACCTCTCAACTGTGGCTAGGTGTCATAGATTAATTAACAGTAAGTTGGCACAGCCACGGTTCATCGCCTCATGAATCATTCGAAACAAAGAAAACGCACGTGTGTGTGTCTGTAGAAAAATAATAAACATGCTGTGCGTTTGTAATTTACAATGGTATTATAGCATAATTATTAATAGGCAGTAAACTGTGGATATAGTCTTATTTTTGACCGACTTAAAAATAAGAAGGTTTTCAATTTGACTAAGTATATAAATGTTAGGTACCTCAGTAAATACTTTTACGATACATTTTTATTTCCTTGTGGTCCAATTTAAATTTCATCAAAATAACTAAAACGGTTTTTGTCTTACACTTAATTAACTGAAAAGTCCCCTCCTTCTTCTTGGAAGACTCAGGGTGAGACAGGGTCACTTCAGGGTGAAAAAAATCGGTGAACATACACACATAATGACAATTGGGACTGACTTCAACACTCAAAAGTGAAAAAGTCCATTGTGAGAAAAGGAATTAAACGCTAAGTTTCAAGATTTTTTTAAAATAGATGAAGAAAAATGACGGAGTTGTGAGGTATGAAACATAAAAAATACAACCAAATTGAGAGCCTCTTTTTATGAAGTCGGTTACAAATTGTGCTGTCCTTTGTCACATGAAATAGGTCACACAAATGAAGTTGTAACTTACCACTCCTGCGTCACCGACGCCATCAGCGACGTCCGTCCCGCCCTTGTCCCGCCAATGTTTCTCGCTCAGTGAGAAGTTGTAACTTACCACATCTGCGTCACCGACGCCATCAGCGACGTCCGTCCCGCCCTTGTCCCGCCAATGTTTCTCGCTCAGTGAGAAGTTGTAACTTACCACATCTGCGTCACCGACGCCATCAGCGACGTCCGTTCCGCCCTTGTCCCGCCAATGTTTCTCGCTCAGTGAGAAGTTGTAACTTACCACATCTGCGTCACCGACGCCATCAGCGACGTCCGTCCCGCCCTTGTCCCGCCAATGTTTCTCGCTCAGTGAGAAGTTGTAACTTACCACATCTGCGTCACCGACGCCATCAGCGACGTTCGTTCCGCCCTTGTCCCGCCAATGTTTCTCGCTCAGTGAGAAGTTGTAACTTACCACATCTGCGTCACCGACGCCATCAGCGACGTCCGTCCCGCCCTTGTCCCGCCAATGTTTCTCGCTCAGTGAGAAGTTGTAACTTACCACATCTGCGTCACCGACGCCATCAGCGACGTCCGTTCCGCCCTTGTCCCGCCAATGTTTCTCGCTCAGTGAGAAGTTGAACGCTCTGTCACGCCGCGGGCTGAGAAGCACCCCTGCTGGACTTCGCGGGGTGTTGTAACCGATAATCTCCAGATTTCTGTGAATATATATATATAAATAGTTTATTCGAGAAAAATTGTGCACTTACAGAGTTTTTAACTGACTTCTAAAAAGGAGGGGTGTATATTATTATGTTTTACTGTATATATTTTTGTTTGAGTTCACCGATTTATTCCTCCATTTTATGGTCTATGCTCAAATTTTTTTTTTGTTTGATTTAGTGTACCTCCGTCGTAGTCCCATTTAAATTTCGATTTTTGAGTTACACTTCAATAACTGCAAAGTGTTTCGTATACTTGAAAGACAATTATATAAGTAATTGCGGGTGAAGAAATCGGTGAACATATACAGTTACAATTGATTCCGTGATGCACCTAGGATACGTAGGGTCACTGAAAAGGTGAAAAAAAAATATTACCAAAAAATGGAACGTCTGGTATCTGTCGCCGAACTAGGTTCATCGACAGTTATGTTATTATTATCTATTATGTTCCAACATACAGCGCTCGCCCCTTGGCTTAAAAAGTTATTTTTGATAAATAAGTTTTCTTACGGTTACGACAAAGTCCAAATATTAATTTGTACTTTATCGTATGACGCTTACGAATGATTTTACTACAATTAGAACTTTTTATCAAAATGGGAAGTTATTGTCACGTCACTAACTAAAACTAACCGCAATCGAATAAAACTCTTCTAATATTAAAGATTGCATTGTAAGGAGTTATACGAATTTAAATTTTAGCGTAATTAGAAAGAGCTTTTTTAAAAATTTTGTTAGAGAGATTTAGCTAGTTTTTAACAGAACTAGAGTCAAAGGTCTTCGTTACCTGGTAGAAAAGATGTCATTCCCAGAATTTCTAGGCATAAAGACATCGTCTTCCAAGTCATCATCGAAAGATAGAGCCAGTGGTGGTGAGGAAGCGGAGCGTCGACACTGGATGTGCGTAACTGGTAGTCGTGGGATGTCAGACTCGGACGCGTAAGGGCGTTCTGAAAGAGGAAAAAGAATTAGTTTAGTATCATGCCGATATACGACCTGTGTGGTCCAGAACCTCATAAAATTTTTAAAAATGTTTTAAAATGTCCGGACGATGCGATACATGACCAATATGCAGGCACCATAGATCTGACAAACTACCTTAAGGATTTTGTTATTAAAACTGACGTGGTATTGACACATTATGAATGTATAAAACCATTCGGTGGTCTTTTTCAAGGAGAATACGGGGCGCTCGCGGATGCGGTCGCGATTCGCCTAGTACTGGCCTGAGCGCCCCGTATTCTCGTTGAAAAAGACCACCGAATGTGGTTGAAACTATAGTCGGAACCCTCTGACTTATTACGTGAGTAACTCCCGTGTTTTATACATTCATAGTACCTTAAGAATGTTTGTCAGATCATCTGTATTTTCATATATTGATAGTTTCTGATGAAAATGAGTAATAAACCGTTTAATTAGTTAAATATGAATGATTAAGAACCGCAGAATAGGATAAATTATACCATCGACTAAAATATGTAACAAAAAATCTAAAGCAAAAAATTGCATAACCTTTGCGTACGAGCAAATGTGACCGAAATGTTTCAATACAAAAAATACATCCCAGAAGCTCTATTCACGAGGAATCATGACAAATTACAAAAAAGGTGGAGGCTGCAAAAGGTAGAGACAGAACAAAGAAAAGCAATTTGTTATCAACAATATCGATGGTAGAGAACAGAAGTCGACTCTACGCGAGCCTTTAGGCTATATTTTACAGCCTCATACATGGTGTTTGCAAGAATTACAAACAATAGTTATTTATTAGTATACAGTTCAATGGAAATATTTCCGTCTGCCTCCATGATCTGTGCCCCCATGGGGAAAAACGGTGACAAAGATTACCGTCTGCCCCCCGACAAGCGATGGGGGGACAGACGGTACATGGTACACAAATAAAAACCGTACCGTCTGTCTAATGCAGATATTGGCAAGAAATTTGGTCGAAAGTGAACCCTTAATATGCATACCTGCATATTATGCAGATACCGAACTGACCCTAAGAAGACGTGCTGTTTATTATTCTCTCAAATGTACGTTAATAAGGACAATAAGCAAGTTCGGTGTCAGATTGAAATCAAACGGTAGTAGGTAAATCGGATCTATGACATAAATATCATCATTATCATCACCTCAGCCATAGATGTCCACGGCTGGACATTGCATTTTAGTATTAACTTTATTTATACGTATTACCCTCAAACCCTTCAGAAAAGCATGTTTGTACGCAAGTATTTATGTAGTTAGACACTTATGAAAAGTTATGCATGCACAATTATGTAGTAGGTACTATTATTTATTCCGTGGGAATACCTAAACTATTATCATTACTTGGTAGTTCAATAATAATTTCTTACGTTTTCTCAATTATATAAATGAATTCAACAGCTAATCATATTTGTCTAAAAGTTAACTTTAATATTATGTGGGTAAATATATTTTACGGCTGGTGTGATTAAATTATAAGATTTAAGACGTATCAACATTCAAACAAAGGATTTGCAAATTTTAATAGTACCTCACACAAAGACACAACTGAAAACTCATTAGTAAGTTCATAAAATGACTATTAAAATAATAAAACACCCTGTGTCAGTACAGAAACACAAATTAATAAAATCTTGGCCGTTGAAACCCGTTTTCATGACACACATGCAGCGACCGTTCGAACGAGATGAAAGATATAGCTGTCTTGCTCTAAAGTGTAACGTTGAGACGAGGGTGGATAAGACTTGGCGCTATAATGAATGTATGGCAAGATATGATCAGAAATAACACAATCTTCCTTTTTTGAAGCTACAGCGTATTCAGCAAATAAATTATTATCAACCAACGTTCAAAATGAAAGATGATCTTAATTGATTTGATAATTAAATCGTTTAAGCATATTACATGCATTAGGTACCGTAAATGTATGAATTTTTTCAACACATAATTGACAGGTCGATTTCATAAGGAATCAATAACTTTGCATGGCATTGATATTAATCTCTTTGTTTATGTTATTAAAAGTGATCTGAAACCGATGTAAACAAAATCCATACTATTCTTTTGTATGCACTCTGCGCCTGCGCTGATACGAAGCTGTCTTTTTCTTTTTTCTTATCCACGTTCGGTGCGTAACACAGGTGTTTCTGCCTTGCGCCCGGGCACTACACCTCACATTATTATTATTATTTAGTGTAATGCTATTCTGCTATATTATTTCGCTACTTTAGATAATTATTTTGAATTCAGTATACTGCCACAGACGTCGTGGCAGACCTTGGGCGATATAAGCGCTGTTTTATATTATCCTATGATGCCGCTATTCGTTTGCAAATTATGCATTTACTTTGGCGACTAGCACACGTGTCATTCGGCATATAGAATTTGTAGAGTTTTTCAGTTTTGAAACGATGATATTTCAGCGGTGGGAGCGCCGCCGGCTGTTAAACTGTAGGACGCTTGTTCGATTCCCACCAACACGAATGTCTTGAGCTTCAGGTGAATGCACCACTATCACATTCTTAGCATGCTGGTAGGGTACTTTCGAGTACCCGCCTGTGTGTTCAAGCAGTAATCCTAGATACCGTGATGGAATCTTTGACCACATTTTCACGGACCATCGTGTGAGATAGTGGTCAAACGCTAGATTTATACTACTCTATATACCTACAATATAAAAAAATAGGTATCCTATGACTTCACGATAGAGTAATAATTTACATCCGCGCTGTGTAAGTTGACTAACGATTATAACAAATACTTTGATTCATTGAGTTGTAATATTGTTCGTCCATATTCCCGAGTAGCTCAATTTTTCAAAATGAGAATAAACAGAGATTGGCAAAGTATCATAGACCCCAAGTGTAACAGATATTAAATGGGTAACGGTTATCGCCTCACGACCAGGCTGTTAGTAAGCTTTTTTGCTAATTACATAAAAAAACAGGACAAGTGTGAGTCGGAATCGACCACCGAGGGTTCCGTACAAATTCATTGGTACCTATTTACATATTATCAAAAAATTGAAGATAAATAATATTATCAAAAATAGTTTTTATTTACTTTTATAAACATGTATTTTGTTTCATTATTCGTCATAAATCGAAATTATAAAAATGATTAAAAATCTGTTTAAGCTTGTGCCAATTAAGTCTTTCATACGATACCCCAAATAACATGGTTAATTTTATTTATTAGGTATTAATTTTTATTCCATTGAGAGTGTCGAAATATACTTTTTTGCGGCATAAGCGGACGCATCTTTTTTTCACGTTAACTTAGAAGTGTAGACTGTTGACATCAGTATATCGTTTTAATTTCAACTGATCTTCTACGAGTTCTCGAGATAAAGGGGCTTGACAGACAGACAGACAGACAGACAGACAGACAGACAGACAGACAGACGGACGGACGGACGGACGGACGGGCGGGCAACAAAGTGATCCTATAAGGCTCCTTTTTGAGGTACGGAACCCTAAAAATAAGACACAAATACATCATTAAACAATCATAAATTAAGTAGATAAGTTTTGCAAATCTCTCTAGTTTCTAATTCAAGATTGTACCGTTACATTTCACCCTGAGCTGTAATCATTAAAACCTTGTCAGCTCGTAAGTAGCGTGATTTCAACACTTGTCCTATTGCGGTACTTTAGTTGCTAATTCATATACATGTAATTCCAGCTGTAATGACAGATTGTACTTCCATGGAAACGCGTAATGTCAGGTTGTACTCTGGATGTTGTAAATAGGTTTTCATTACTGCGAAGTCGATTATGTTAAAAATATGGATAAATATAGGATGATAGTAGTTTGGATCTCAGTTATAAGAACACCATTTGTATTAAATAAATAAGTAATGTAATTTAACATAACATTTGATATCTACTCAAATAAAATATTTTATTTATCATACTTTGGCAAATTTAGTTTTATTCGTAACTTAAACTTGTAGTTTCATTACATTATGTGGAGGAATCAATCTATTTATAGTTGTTTAATTTCAAATATGTACAATTCATATACGACACTAACGCAAATATCCAATCGTTGTTAAAATAAAACACTAATAACTAATTACAATACTGCAGCTACTACAATAACATTTGAGCAACCTACTAGCTATTGGTAGCTTATAGATAACTCAAATATTCTAACCCGCTACCGGCTGGCAGCGTGCCCAGAATGCTAGCAGCATTGCCATGTTGAATTGCAATGCTGATTCGTTGAGCCACATATGTGCCAGCATTTTGGTTGCGCGTCGCATTAGTGTTTTATTTTAATAAACGCATTTGCCCCATGAAAAAAAAATCGTTGTTAATACTTTAGTATATATTCAAATCATTTAAAACATCATCATAAAAATAATATTACAGTACTATAATCAACAATTCTAAAATGCATACAATGTAATTTTCATAATACAATTCTACATCCATAAACATTTATTTAACGTCAAACGATACCTCATTAACCACTCTAACCTCTAAAGAGCTCAATTTAAATAAAACTACCAATTCAAACAGTCTTCACACATAGCTTTGCCTATAAACGAAGCGAGAACCAAACCGACTTCTCAACATTGTTCCAAAGTAAACATAGGTATGAGAAGTGGCGCATCAAACACTTGGATGTAATAAAACGGTCAGTTTTACGATGATCGTAAATCAAGTATCGAAGGGAGATCGCACTCATTAAACGACAAAGACGCGACAGTGAAAACGTGGCTTAAGTGATTTCTAGTTTGAAGTAATAGATTTAGTTTGAATTTGAAACTTCCTCAAACGTAGATTAGTTATTATTTTTTACTCTACTGCAAAAGTTATAGCAATATATATATGCAAATATAATAGCTAAATTGAACCCAATAATTCATATATTTATATATATTTTTAAGTTTGATTTTTATGTTTTTGGTGTAGGACCACTATTCTACGTCATGACGATTGACAGAGACGATTTGGACGGACGTGCTTATGCTTAACATATAATGTCGGCTGACACTTAAAAATACTCTCAAATCCCCATCACACAATAAAAATGTGTTCAGACGTGCTTGGGTTGTCCTGGGATTCCACCTTCGCTTACTGATGTAGAGCATCATTATGGGCATGGTCAAACACTATACTATAAAATGTATTTAAATAAACCCACAATATTTTTGCGCAAATTTTCAAACTTTAAATAAAGAGTTCCAATTCGATAACGATGCTACCTACCTTACAATTGCAAAGATGGGGTCGATTCAATCTAAATGACGTTAGACACTAACTGGCCAACGCTATCGGTTCGCATCAAATGTGTAATCAGATACATCTCAATTAACTTTACCCTAAGCCCTCGAGCCTCAAAAAAGAGCCCAGAAATTCCCACAAAAGCGTGTTTTGACCACTTTCACAGACGAGCGGTCAATCTAGAGATTTTTTACAACAGAACGATTCCGATTGTTCAAAAAGGACAATCGGACAAAAAGTGTTCTATCATCACCGTGTGATTAATCGATTGTCGGTGATCACGCTTCCCTCGATGCATGATGACCGTTTGAATTATAAAAATGACTCAAAGAGAAGAACTGGTCCTTGCGCACTCCGTTGGATGCGTTTTTGGATGGATAATTAGTAATTTTAGTTAAACTTTTAAATGTCATGAGAAAAGATGAAATACATACCCGTACGATAAATGTTAGATGAAGAATATGGAATGCTTGTGGAATACAACTATAGCCTAGTTGCATTTCATGCAAAGCCACAGGGTGGTCTCCAGTAGTTGTGACCGAACCCATGAGTCTAGAGACGGGGAGTCTCAGAAGTAGCCCAATTTCGTTCTTTCAAAACGGCACAAGGTAAATGTGGCATCTAACGGTTAGTCATAGTTTAATAGGAAAGTATTATTCTATTATTTTATTAATTAACAATATTTTTTATATAAAGATATAAAAAATATTTTTTATAAGGTATATTTCAAATTTTGATTGATTAAACGTTTTAAGTTTTATTTGGGAGTAGGTGATTACCATATCTATTGGAGAGGATACATTTAGCAGTAACTGATAATTATATAAGAGCTAGGCGACATAATCTGTTTATATATCTTATTATTATATCTTATATTAAAATTATATATCTCCTATTTCCCGAGATTTACACCTTTTATTTTTTAATATTATAAGATTGTGTTTGACCACTGTCTCACCGATGTTAAGTGTTGACGCGGTCTAAGATGGAGCACACAAGCCTTTTCACTCGTGACTTGAAGACTTCAGTATTGTATGTATCGGGAAACACAGACTCAGGCAACGAGTTCCATTCCTTCGCAGTACCTTTTTAATGCTGTACTGCGTCAGCGCCAAGATGTGGACTTATTCCATCATACGTCGCGAGAGGTTCACAGAGCGGTAATGGAGTATGCAGAGATAAACTTGTAATTTAGTATTGCTCAAAGAAAGCCCATAGTTTGTATTTTTTTAAATATATTAACTGCGTCCCGCGGTGTTACCCGCGGTGAAATGGTACGTGACTATTTTTATGTCCTCCCGTCATCCCACGGGAAGAGTCGATATTTTAGGAATAAAAAGGAGGTTAAGTATGTGTATTTCCAAACCACAAACTGTCAAACGACAATCAATCTTTCGCCTTTATAATATTAGTGTGATTGCGCTACTTATGAATTTTTTTTTTTTTTCAATTAATGCTTAGTGAATTTATTAATAGAAAAACATAATAACAAATAACGTACATATAGCAATAAAATAATCTAACTTAATATAAAAACTTTAAAAATTTAATAAAAACTAAATTAAATCTAAAAAGGGCCCCTGCGGCATTGTGCCCAAAACGCTGGCAGCGTTCCCTCTTTGTATTGCTAGGCTAATACGTTGAGCGAGGAAGCTGCCAGCTTTTCGGTCTCCTGAGACGTCAACCAGCCTCTTTGAAATTTCCTTGAAGAAGCTGAGCGCGCTAGGACCCCACGGGCCAAGGGTCTCGACACCGAAAGCAACAAAATTGTATTCCACGCCGAGACCGCTGTATTTTGCGACTTTTGCCTTTTCGGCCGCTTCAGCCGCCGTTCCTGGCCTCGAAGAGATTTTTTTTTTAAATTTTTTATATTGTACTTTAAAAATTATGTATTTGTGTCAAAGAACAGGCTTTTGTCGTCGAACTAGGTATATAAATACCAGTATTATGACATTTATTTTATTCCCAATAATTATCACTCATATACTTATATTTCTAAGTTTCTTGGTCTGTTATATTCTGGAGTATTTGTAAATAAGCAATGTACGATTTTTGTTTCCATTCACCGCAGATCACAAACGTCTAAGGCAAAGTGCTGAATCAGGTTATCGTTTACAGCACCGTGGTTAAATACAAACTGGTTCTGTGCACGACAGTTAGCTCACCGCTGAGCCAGGGGATTATGTGATTAACAATAATTAATGATATCACAGCGGACACCGTTCATTCATGGTGATGTGATGCTGTCGGTTGACTCTTTCTGTGGAATTATTAGACTGTTTATATGCTAACAAAAATATAATCAAAATATTTAACTAAATACCTCATTAAGAAACTTTTATAATGGTTGAGGGAATCCATCCAGCGACCGTCAGTGTGACAGTTGACACTTCCACTGTACATTGCGTTTTACGATTAACGCTTCAATTGTTTTTTTGGGTATTAATTTATGTATCTAAATAATATAATAATGAATCGCTAAATGTGTTTGCTAAGCGGAAATCCCCAGAGCAGCTGAACCGATTTCGCTAATTCTTTATTTATAATATTCCTTGAAGTACAATGATGGTTCTTACGAGAGAAAAATTTAAAAAAAATCTAAAAACAACACTACTATATTCCCATACAAAATATTCGTAATAATACTTAAAAGTCAATTTGAACTTTAATACCATACCTTAGTCTAAAGTTTAAGTTTTAGCGGAGGGGTTCCGGGAAGGCAAAACAATTGAGTGACGTTACTCATACTATAACGAGAAAAGAGTTATTTGTTTGTTTGCATTGAATAGGCTACGAAACCACTGAACCGATTAAAAAAAATATTTCACTGTTGGGAAGTTACACTATTCTCGGGAGATATAGGCTATATTATATTTTCAAAAAATTAGGGATCATTACAATTACTAATTTTGAGTTTTTTTCCGGTGCGAAGCCGGGGTGGAGCGCTAGTTAATTCTATTAATTTAATTTGATTTTCGGGTATTAACTGTTCACGGATTCCTATAAAATTGAGATAGTTTAGAAAATTACCATTATATATTGATTTAATTTTGAATCGCAGAGACAATCATAACCACAATTTATTTCTATGCGCACGAATCACATTTGAAGCCATTACAAATGTATCCCAGCTTCTTCTTCAATTAAATAATTGATTTACAGTAACATAAATTTAAAAACATTATAAAATAACATAGCATCACCGCTTTAGTCCAATTACCTATTATTATACTTAATTGCTAAGCTATTAAAGTTATGGACTAAATCATAGAGAACATAAAGAGAAATGCGATCAAAGCCACACTTTTGAACATAGACTAACGTTTTGTGATCATTTCCAAGCGTTGCTGTTATTAATATAATTATTTTCAAAAAGGATCAATTTCTTTTACTCACTGATTGTGTTTTCATTGAAGATTTGGAGTTCCGTAATAATAAAAACATGAAACCCTTACAGGTGAACTCTGCACGTCCTTTTCATTGGTCAGTTAGTTATAAACAAAAAGGTTTGATACTTTCAGAGTCAATGGAACACATCTCACATTCAATATTATTCTTTATAAATAATATTGATTAAAAATACAATAGGTACTACCGACTTGATTAGATTTTTTTACAAATTAAAAGCTTACGTAGAATAAGTATCGCGTAAAGTATTATAAACTAGGGCTAAATATTTAAAGGTTATATGTAAAATTAATTTTTAGAAATTGTCTTATTTTGTATAGAAATTAAAACAACATTTTATCTTACTTCAAAAATATACATCTATATAAAAACTTTTAAGATTACTAAAAGTTTTTATATAGATGTATATTTTCGATATTACCTGTGTGAAACTTTAAAATACTTAGGACAGGACAGGAGTACATAGTTCTAACGTAAAGAAAAAATACAACAGTTACGGAATCGTTTGCTTTATTTGTTGTCCAATACTTTACCATTTCTTTTATTTTAAGGTACCTAGATTTATGTTAAATTTAGCTTCGTATAAATTAGGGGTTGAATAAAGTTTATGACCCATTTTGTTGAGTTTGGGCTCAATAGTATTTTGATGATAGTGATTCCAATTTGACACATTTATGATCATTTTATATGGATGTTAAATATTCTAATAATTTGACTTCGGTCATTATAGTTTTTGTTTGCTAACCCTTTTGTAGAGAAGTAGATAGACAATATACATTTTATGATGAAGATATTTATCATCATTATTAATTCAGCCATAGTCACTGCTAGACAAAGGTCTCTTATTCATCTTCATGAAAATGCTGTTTGTTGCAGGTTCTCCCTGTAGTTTTTATTTGTTGTCTGACATATTGTGCTTGCCACTTCTTTCGTAAAGGATATCATCCAGTTTTCATACATTATTGGTCCAAAGTAAAAGTGCCAACCAAACAATAAGACTGGGTAATTCAGATAGAGGTTTACCGTATTATGGTTTACTATATAAGCGAGGGTAGTACGAACCATCGCTTATTATTCTGTTCAAAAAATCTAACACAACATGTTGACAGAATTATGCATCAAAAACATATTTCATCACTGTTCAGTTAGAAGATCTAATGTAAATATTTCTATTTTATAACTACAGATTTTTTTTATTGAATAAATTACTATTCTGTGTTTCTAATTTTTAAATTTACCCTTACTTTCTAATTATAGCAATGTAAATTTTTAAAAAAGATTTTTTTTGCTTACAGTAGGTAATACCTACTTATATCAAAAATGTAAAATACAGCGTTGGAAGAAGTCTTTCAAAGTAATTTTGTCAAGTTATAAAGTTAAGAAAACCAACAATGAGAGTAGTCTCTTTCGCATACATCAAATATAACAATGGTTCCAACATTAGCATTTGAAAGAGTGCGTAGTACGGGAGTCGTACGTTTTTAGTAGTTTCTGTGGAAGGTCGGCACAGACCAGCGATTTAAAAGCCGCAGTGAGGCAACTTTATGTTGCGTTGTTTTTTTTCATTAGATGATGTTGCTTTTACTTAGTAATATAACAGCGGAAATGTAGTGTCAATATCCCACTTCTACCAAATAGACCAGCTCACGTAAATATAATAACAATCATAAAATATTTTTGTGTATTTATTAACTGTTTATATAAATATTTCATTAACAGCAATTTAGTTAAAATGTTATCGGCTACTTAATATTGTAAAACAGTTGGTGCACGCTTACTCTCTGTATTGTAATCTAAACTGAATTAACCATATCTTAATGTGTTTATGCCTAAGTACAAAGATTTACATGTTAAATAAATGATCGTACATATATAAATATGTAAGTATGTTGATATATTATGTCTAAGCCAATTACAACGCGAAAAAGTTGTAATATATTAATTTCACGTTACTTGTAACTTTTTAATAATTAGAATAATTATAACAAAATTCATATATTTTCAAAAGAGTTGTTAACAAATCGTAACATAAAGCTAGAAAAACATTTTTCGCATTTTGTATCGTGGGCATCTGCTGCCGAAATTGGCTCAGGTTGCTGTATGTTGTTTAATATTTATTTTGCTTTTTAGGTTAAAATCAGACTAAGCGTACATTTCAATTATATAGAGGCGTCATTAAAACTGACGATACAGCTGTCACCTTTAGAGAAACCTCTTGGGATAAAATAACTGCTAGCAGAAAAAGAAATAAACCGTGTCGTAAGTATGACAAAATAAGAAATGACTGACATTGAACACATAGAATCAAAAAGGTCACGCTTAACAAAAATAGTCAGTAAAGTCAACGTGCATCGATAAAAGCCTTTCAGATTTGGTACTAATGCTAGTATTAATATACATAAGTACTACGGGCATGACAACTATTTATTCATAAAGCCGTTAGTTAGCACTGTACACAAAGTTTCTATGAAAAAGAAAAATCTTCAGATTATCTCAGAAAAGCGTGCATACTAAGTCCCAGCTTCCATCGTGCGGTCTATTTATGCCCAACATCACCCAAACTTTTACGAGGTACCATGAGTTTACAATGAGGTTGCCAAAATACTTGAGACTAAAAATTATAGAACTTCCGAGGTTAAGCATAATAATATGCTATGTAAATGGTGTCAAACTCTGTTCATTTTTAAACAAAACAAATTACTAACCTAAATTTGCACACTTTTCAGCTTTTTGATTTTGGACCACTTGTTGACAGACTACAAAAATACAGCCTACAATTCTTCGATGATATATCTTGTGGCAAGTCTGCAATAGCCCTAGCATCTGTCGACAGTACTTCTCAGGTTCGTCACTAGAAAAGTAATTACCATTCTCGAAGCATACAACCATGATAATTAATAAGTTTGAGGCTCAAAACGCATCTGCATACAATGCGACGTCTGGACGCGCACGCTTTGTGAAATAAACTAGGATTGTTGAAGCGTAAAAGAAGCCACTTGGCTTTTTAATGTTATCTAGAAAAAAAATTAGAATGTAATATCTGTAATATCTTCTGCAGTATAAAAATACAGTTTGGTGAACACTGTACTCGTTGTAGTTCATAGTCATTGATCGTGATTCCTTCGAATGAACCCGTATTGAAAGGTTAATTCAGGTAGCTGGTAATAAAACCAGCTATTAAAAAATACGATTGTGGGATACCACAAGTCCAAAAATGGCTGCCAAAATGGCTTAAGCTGTCAAAATGTCTCGAATATTTTGAACCCGTATTCGTAATTCCGGAGGCGGTGGTCACCGCCATTGTCCTAAATTACAATAAAAGCAGGATGATTATGAGAGTCTTAAACATGGCTACATTAAGATAACGCGTTTAAACGAGAAAATGTAACAAATAACACAATAGGTTTTATAAGTTATCCGCTGTTGCCGCGGCATGCTAACCTAGGTAGTGGTTACATATTTGAACCGTTTGGGGTCGAGACATTGGGCCCGTGGAGACCTGGAGCTCATCAGATTTTCCAAAAATTATCTGAGCGTTTGATCTATGCGACGCGTGACCAAAATGCTGGCACATATTTGGCTCAACGAATCAGCATTGCAATTCAGCGTGGCAATGCTGCTAGCATTCTGGGCACGCTGCCGGCCGGTAGCGGGTTAGAACAATTGAGTTATCTATAGGCTACCTATAGCTAGTGGATTGCTCAAATGTTATTGTTGTAGCTGCAGTATTGTAATTAGTTATTAGTGTTTTATTTTAATAAAGGCATTTGCCCTATGAAAAAAAAAAGTTATCATGCTCACTAACACTAGAGAAGTGAGCTTTTCTAAAGTTATACATACATTAAATTAACATTTTTACAGGATACCGTTCTGTTACTAAACTAGCTGAGTATAGTGCCTACTAGTAGTCCAAATTTATTCCTTTGCTACCGTCATGCTGTTTTTTAGTATTAATTTAGGGGGTTGGTGGTGTTTTTCTTTATTCGTGAGTTCCAATTTCAATGTTAGTCGAATTTTTCTTTCTTTACGACCAATGTGAGACCAATAAATAACTCTGGGCACTATTTCGTTCGCAAGTGAAATAATGACGTTCATTACCACACGGTGAAGTTAAAACAATATTTATAATAACAACTTTCATAGCAACGCGATCCACGCTGAAATCTTGAAAAAATAACACTTTCTAGAAGTTAGTATAAAAGGCAGTTATGTGATTTGTAGTCAGAACCTTCTGACTTACTACGTGAGTAATTCTCATGTTTTAAAATATTCATAATTTTTAAAGATCGTGAAAAAGCGTTAATTTATGCGATAATTACTGTATTTCTATTTATATTGCAAGTTTTTACTTATAATGCTTGACACTATCGATATACAACTATCGATAGAGTTGAAATTCGCTGTGCCGTCGTCGCCCCGTGTCGTCAGGTCGCCGGGCAGCCGCGTGGCTCCGTTTTATGATGGTTATAAAATTCAAAAGCGAGAGTCTTGCCGTGATTTGTAACGTCTCTCGTCTCATAGCGTAGGCGTATTGCTACCGTACAGCAAGATAGAGAAGCACCAAATAAGGCCAAATTTTTGTCGATACGGCTTAAAATTATGCGGCATACACAAGGCGTGTTCTTCTTTCTTACGCCACGTGATTTTGTCTAGGGATGTTGATGAACTCTCAATAATTTATTAATATAGTATCTTTTAAATTTTATGCAGAGTAAATGGTATGGTAAATAATGAAATGTTTTTTTTTTATATTTAATGTTTTATTTTTATGGCTGTTCTAAACTGATGTGTTAAAATGAATACAGTGTTTAATTAGTCGTTAAAACATTACATGATTAAAATACATACATATTTAAGGCTATATTTATTTAAAAAAAGTTTTTGGAAAGATTGACGTATTTGAAACAATAATATAGTGTAATAAAAATAAAACAAGCTAAACTGACGTGCGCTTCTTCAAATGTGTAATACATACAATCGTGTTTGGATTTTAATAGTCTGGTGATTGATAGAAACCAGTTACCGAACGTAATTATCTTTAAATTTTAAGATAATATGCTGTATATAATATCGTATATTAAATATACAACATATTATATAACTCACTATCTATTATATATATTATTTCGGTTAAAAGAGGTTATATCTCAGCAAGATACATTTCACTTATGAGAGTAATTAATTCATGATAGATAAATGTTTGTAATGTAAAAACAGACTTTATTCAATATACATAACTATTATTCATGGCCACAAGCAACGCAATTTTTATGATAGCTCAGCGGTAGAAGCTGTCAAACTGACAGCTACTGGTTCGATCCCTAAAACAGCTTGAGCTTCTGGTTTAGGTAACACCGTTACGAAATTCCCAGTATGGTGTTAAGGTACTTTCGAGTACCCGTTTGAAAAACTATCACCAAACATATAGTGTGGGTACACTCGAAAATGTTATCTAGCGTGATAACATTTTCGACCACATCGTCATTGACCATCAACTGAAATAGTGGTCAAATGCTAGATCGATATGATATAAAAAAGGCCATGTTTACATATACATAATATTATTTCTAGCCACAATGCCAGTAAAAATCAACATATTATCCTGTATGTTCAGAATACTAAAAACTAAAATGATGTTCTGACATTTACATTAAGCCCAAAATGATGTCTTTAACCTTAAAATAAAATAAAAATAAAACAATATCGATACAAGTTTCTACTACGCAGTACACCACTACGGCCAGTGACCCAAACAAGGCATACAAAAAAACATTATTTTCAAGGTACAAGTACTATCGTGATATAAATTAAAGGTTTTTTTTTACCACGTGTTTTGGCTCAAGTACTGAGTGGAGGCTCCACTGATACGGTCAGCAGAAAACAAGTTATGCTTTTATTTGTGTCGAACAGAATAGAGTATAGACGCGAGCAAATTGGAAAAAGCTGAATATTATTTTTGTCTGCTTGATTATACAACGGAACTAATACAAAATTATTTTTTAAATCTTCCCAATTTCTCTTATTTATAAATATCGAGATTTTTAGTTGATGTTCGATGAACCGTGAATGTAAATGTATCGTAATTAATTTTCAGGATTGTACGTAATATATTTATCTATATAATTATGATATCGCTGTATTTTTTTAAAATATTTCTTTTGGCTAAAGAACACGTTTAGTTTTTCGGAAAGACATCATCTCAAATGTGCTATGGAGATTATTTTTAATCGTGAAATGATCATTAAAAAGGATGTAATTAAAAACACACGTCAAACTAATATTACGATCATATACTTTCAACAATATTAACTATAGTTAATTAATATACTAGATGGAATCAGTCTACGCTTAGCTCAAACATTCCAGATACTCATCATCATTATCATCTCTGTCATAGAACATCCACTGCTGGACAGATGCCACTCACTTTCTTTTATCAAGGGCAGCCAGTTCGCCAGGCTCGCCACGCTTAGCAGGCGGGTCGGCGACCGCAGTATGTTGAGTTTATCCGCAGCTTTCTGCGGATAAACTAGAGCTTTCTCACCATTTGGTATGTGATCCCTTAGATCACATCAATCACATCAATCATCTTAAAATGATTTGATTTGATTTAATGACTGCACCCACGTGTAGACGAAAAATCAATTAACTTCTTTTTTGAAATTGACCATGCGGCAAATAATAGCATTTTGCAGCGCCCTTGAAAATATATCTCAGATATTCAGCATTAGATGCCTGCCGCTGCACGCCCAATGGTCCGAAAGGATACTATTTCAATTTTTATCTTATCCCAAGATGAGCATAGTTTTAGCATAGCAATATTTTCCTGAACTTTTACCACGTATTCTTGTGAAATTAGTTATACTTACAACCTACTAGTACATTATTGAAAAAAAAAAGTTTTATTTCGTTGAGGCAATTATAGATACATATTAAGCTAATACATATTATCTAGCGGGCCGCTCTGGCCTCGCACGGGTAGAAAGTATGTCAAATATATTAATAATAAAATGCACTTTCCATTTGCATACGTTTCATACGTAGAACACTTGATCATATTAGCTTTTAAATAAAACAATCCAAATTGAACGTAGGAACTAAGAAGCCGACAGCGCGAATGCAACATGCAAGGAATCGCGCACCACGGCGCAGCGGCTTTTATTTTTGTATTTAATATCGTTTTTTATATCATCAATTTATAATTTAAAATCTAGCAATCTGTGAGCACTGCAGCAACCCTGATTATAATTACACTTATTGCGATAAGCATTAAGTAATGCTTATCGCAATAAGTGTATAATTAAATACATATATATATAAGTATAACTTATCGTGCCTTAATATTAATATTAAGGCACGAGTAACGGTTTTGAACGATTTTGGTCGGGATTCCCAAGGAGGGATTTTTTTAATATTTTTTTATATTGGAATAGTCAGGCGTTTGACCACTATCTCACCTGATGTTAAGTGATGATGCGGTCTACGGTGGAGCACGCCTGCCTAGAAGATACCTATTCATTCGTGACTAGAAGATACCCAGGTCGTATTTTTTCAGAAATACAGAGTTAGGCAATGAGTTCCATTCGGGTTTATATAAATTTTTTTTATTATAAAAATGTGTTTATAGTGACCTATCTACAATATTTGGATGATCTTGCGAAGTTATTCGTGGATATTGACATGTTAATTAATTTAATAAAACATTATTTTTGTTATATGATCGATAGTTTACGCGGCGTCCGCAATGTGGGAATTTTTTAGGCCATCTTTTTCACTTTTAGTTATAGTATTGAAATTTTAGTAGAGATCCTAATATATTTAAGTAATAAGTATAGGCATTACTGGTAATGGATAACGTAGAATTCTAATGTTGAAACAATTTCTAAAATCTGTTCATTAGTTTTTTGATTAAATTTGTTACAAGCAGACAAAACTACAAATCTTTCCTCTATATAATATTAGTAGTGTAGATTTTTATATACAATACAAAAATAACATGTTCTGTTGTCTGTACAGACAATATCAAGATTATTACCATTCGGTTACGTATAAACTGGCATGCTGCTGGTATTACGCGTTGCCCCTGTGTGCGTGTTCACGTATACGAGCTCTGACACTTCTGTCGTTGTGTGCGAGTATAAGAAACCCGTTGTGCCATGAGTACTGGGTGTGTTATTTTGTTATTAAAGATTTATTAGATGGATAATGCTGATACATAATCAATATACTGCTTCTGTATGTTAAATAGGCATACGAACATTTTGAGTAATGATATGGTATAGCTTTTATGAGACAGAGCACAGGCTTTAAGAAAGAGAAGAAGGGGCAAGGTCTCAATAGGTGGCGAGAATATGCAGAAAACACCTGGTAGTTTACAAGACAAAAAAAAGAAAAGCCCCTTGGCTGAGCGAGACTGATATGAAAGCCATTTAGGAAACCGTGGAAAGGGTTATATTAAATTATAAAAATCATTGGTGTGTTGCTATGATGATTTTATAAGCATCTTAGGTCTAGCATGATAGATAAAATCTTCCATCGTCACTGACAATCAAGTGAGACAGTGGTTTAACGTTGGATCTATACAGCATAAAAAATATAAATACAACAATAATGTTTAATATGTTTATATAAACTGTGAGTAAAATAAGTTTCTACATATTCCCTTCGGCTTGATAAAGCGAGTAAGTATGTAAGCTTTTTAAAATTGAAGGCTCACTTATCCGTAGAATTTTTATTTTAGAACGCACTAAGATTCCTTGCGTCGCGGGAGGCATGGATACACACAATCACAACACACAAACCAAGGTCCGGGACAAACATCTATACCCATCGCACTTCGATGGGACGGATTCGAACCCAGGCTCCCGGAGACACAGAAGTCATGTCACTGACACTGACCACTGCGCCACGGCGACCGTCAAGTTTTTAATATATTATTAGTATTCAATATCATAATAAATAATAAATATATATCCGTAACACCTCTAAGTGTTTTGTATACCTCGATTTATATCACTTTTTATCTCTTTTGTGAGGCGCATGGAGTACCTATAAACCTTGCGAATTCTAAAACAAAAATAAAATAAAATCATAAATAACTCAGAATTCATTTATTGCGCAAGCGCAGGATCAAGCTAATTTTATATCCCTCTCGAAATAACAAACCTAATAACTTTAATTGGTAAGTGAGTATAAAATATAGCTAAAAGCAACAAAATAAGCCAAAAAGGTTCTTCAAGAGCCACAAAACGGAATAAAAAAAGATCCGTCACGAACATAGGCGAGGGAGAGCAAAAAGAAAAAAAAGACTACACAAGTTCAACGTTTATTTTGGTTGCGTCTCTGTTACGCCTCAAATGATTTTATATTCCTGTCTCTCTCTGTCAGGCTGAACGCTGGACACCTGTGCTTTAGTTTCCCCTGAGTACCAACGACCTCTCGGCCGATTCACAACAGAACGTCATATGAATCTATAAATAAATATTCAATTCTGTGCCTTATCCATTTCGCTAAGCCTACGTTTTGCGTTGACGACAATGTAATTACAGATGTGTTATTTTTCGAAGCAAAGCAATCATTGTCGTATACGGATTTGATTCGTGGCAAGCTGTAGCTTTTTTATATGTTTTTTTTAGTATAATGCGTAAACTAATGTATCGTAATAATAATGAGAGGTGAACACCTGTTCCTTCCTAATCCTATTGTTGGAAATCGACAGTAAAGTAAATTAATGTTTACAATGCGAAAACTTTTTTCTGCTGCGTTATGTTAGTGGGGTAAAAAAATCACAAAGCATAATTTCGCTTTGTGACTTATTTTAAGTGTATTTGAACTGTTACAGATAGAAAGTGCATTTCACGAATATTTGATTCTAGATTCTATAGCTGTTTGCTTAACTCGTCTACTGCTAGTTCTTGGAATGAAATTTTGTAACAGTGCCAATTGCCGGCTTAACGAATTGAATTCCCTTCTTTTTTAGCTTGAGGGCCTTAATCTATTAAAGCCCTGTTATCAATTCACTGAGAAGAGTGAGGATGGAAATTGCATCATCTTCACGGACAGGACCAAATAAAGAAAAATAAAGCTACCTTCCAAATTGTATATGCTTTAGCTATAAATACATCGTCACTATCAGCATCATCACCATCATTTTACCAATAGATAATCCACTGTTTGATTTATTTACTCGTTGGTTTCAACAAGGAACAGTAACAGTTGGACTGCACCCAACTTCTTGCTACTCGTAATTTTATATAATACCTAGTGCTTAGAGGATACATTCATAAGGTTAGGTTATAGTCCTTAGGAAGCATTATCCAAGGAATATATCATAAGAATACATGGATTCTGCACTATTGAGTGGTGTACTACATGGGATTTGATACATTTTTTTTATTGAAATTTAGTTCTGAATGGGAAGAAAAGGGACTATTGAGAATTAATATGTAAAATTAAGTAAAAAAAGTTGATGATATATTTGTTTTTCTTTTGTAACAACGATTGGAAACGTTTGAATTCATAGATTTAATTTACTTTTAAAACAGATTGGTAACCTGTTTTGAAAAAAACTGGATACATGCATTGAATTGCTGCAAAAATGCATAGTGCAAGAAAGAGCCGATCAATGCTTCAATAATATTTTGATTTAATAAAAAAAATCTGAACTTACTAATCGTAAGTGGTATGATAGCTTTCATACAAATTTTGAGGTTCTATTATGATGTGAACGTGGACCCCAGTAATTTTGACGACCCATAGGGCCTAAAGGTGCTCGGGTGGGGACGGTGGGGAAAGCTCAACGTGATATCCACCGACATGGTGCAAACTCGACCTGTAGCCGAAGTAGGAATTACTGTGACAGTCGTACTTACTGCAGCAGTATCGCAGCGTGAAACAATTGAACTCAGCACCAACTGTCATTTATCTAGCACAACTGTGACACAGTTAGTATGTATACACATAGTTTGTATGGACGCTATATGTGTCATTCAATTGTTTATACGCTTGCGATTTGATGATTGTGATAATATCATAATTATTATCACAATCATTTAAATAACAACAACACATTGTGTTATTCTTGCTTTGGACATTGATAAGGTTTACGCGAAGACGTTGGGTGAGGACTGCTTGTGGCGACCAATTGGGAAGAGTTTAATGGCGTCATGCGCCGATGAAGCGATAATAGCTCATCGGGAGTAGCGTCGGCTGTCAAACTGACGGATACTGGTTCGATCTCCAACAACAGCTTGAGCTCCCGGTGAAGGTAACACCGTTATCTAATTCTCAATATGATGGTAGGGTACTTTCGAGTACCCGCTTGGGCTAGCTACTACCCTCAAGCTTGAAAAACTGTCACCAAAACACATACTGTGTTCAGGCAGCAGTCCTTGAGAGCCAGTGAGAATTCTAGGTTGTCACTGACCATCAAGTGAGATAGTGGTCAAACGCTAGATCCATACAGTATAAAACATGCTCGACTGAACTTATATTCAAATTTTTAAAGGAACAAATTCGGCTACTATTGGGTCTAAGAAAAATATCCTCTATAAGGAAAAGTATCAAAAAGGTTAATTTGTGTTGTCAACTTACAAAATTAAAATCATACATATATTTATTTACATTTACGTGAAATGAATGAATGATGAGTATCATTCATTCATTTCACGTAAATGTAAATAAATATATGTAAATTAATACCTATACATATGTATGTTTATACTATTTGTAATAAATGACTTGAAGCAAGACTTAATGTCTCCGAGTCATATAACATACACAATGCGAGTCGATGATCGCATTTCAAGTTTATGGTGTCACATGACACCGAACACCATTAGCCAGGATAGGTAGTACACGTTGTTTTGATAGCTGTTAACTTTTTTATTGCTGTACTTATTATGCTACCCTTATCTCGTTTTCTGTGAAATCACTATGTTAATATTGATCACGAGTTGTATGCTATGTGTTGTTGCTGAGGTTCGTTAGTAATTTCAACCAGCAAACATTAAAAAAGCATTGCATTGAAAAATTTAAATCTCTATTTATATAATAAATTCTACAATGGCTGGTATAAAAGGTATAAATAAAACAGAATAGCCTATTAGGTGCTGAATAAATGAACTTACACTCAGTGACGGACTTAATGTTGCAGCTTTATATGCACTAAGTATCACCTCAACTCATTTTATGAGGTTTACAGTGTAAGTAAAGTAAAGTACTTTACTTTACTTACACTGTAAAGCTCATATCTTACTGACAGAGACGTCTCACTAATGAGTGCGCTTTGGAGGCAAGGAACTGATGTTATGTATTAAAGTGTAAACATTTTATTTATTTTAAGACAATATCTAAGAATCAAGAGAACTTGATTGTTTAGTAAGTAGTGAGCTTTCGATTTAAGACGAAGAATGAAAAAATGAAAAAAATAACCTTATTATATAACTAAATAAATAACGTTTTTTGATAATATGTACCTACAAATTTGTACGGAACCCTCGATGGGCGAGTCCGATTCGCAATTGTCCGGTAATTTATTTTTCATTTATTTACTAGCTGTGCCCCGCGGT
The DNA here is from genome assembly GCA_934044485.1 of Apeira syringaria. NCBI lineage: Eukaryota > Metazoa > Arthropoda > Insecta > Lepidoptera > Geometridae > Apeira > Apeira syringaria. Next base: position 22,207,996 of record OW203660.1, on the reverse strand, counting down.
GCTACCCGCGGTGAAATGGTACGTGGTATTAACGATTTCAGTGTCTTCCCGTCACCCTACGAAAGTCTAAATAAATAAAAAATAGAAAATAAAGTCATCATTTAGGCTAAAGTATGTTCACTGCTGCACATACGTCTCCTATATTTAATTTAAATTCCTAGTGCATACGTTAGTCAGCCCAGCGATGACATACAGAACTGAGACGGGGTCTCTAGCAGCAAGCAAGCCCAGGTTCGCACAACGAGCTATGGACAGGGCTATGCTCGGGGTTTCTCTGCGGGATTGAATCCGCAAGAAATAATGTGGAGATCCTCTGAAGAACAAAAGTCACCCATATATGTATGTAGTTTAGCCGATTAGCAAGTTGACCTGGCAGGGAGCGGGCACATAGCACGCAGAGCTGATGGCCGATGGGATCAAAAGGTTATTGAATGGAGACTACGGACTGGCAAGCGCAGCATAAGACGGCCACCGACCAGGTGGGACAGACGACTTGACTAAGATCGCAGTTAAGGGCTGGATGCGGGCCGCTTCCAACCGGTCCTTGTGGAAATCAATGGGGGAGGCCTATATCCAGCAGTGGACGTCCTATGGCTGAGATGATGATGATAACTCCCTAGAAATATGCATAACCCTTCAGATAAATAAAATATCAGACTGGATTATGTATTTCCATTTCAATAACTAATATTAAAAACTGAATGTAAGGGGCATCACATTAATAAGGGTTTATTTTGAACAATCTGAGGAAACATGGGAACATTTTTTCTCATAAAATTGAACCCTAACCTGACTACTGAATATAAAATTACTTTTTTCTCGACTTTGAATATATTTTGAATAACTTAGCTGATGCTATGATTACATTGAAAATGATAAATGATGGTTTTTCAATAATGGGGTATCGTTGACATATAAGTAGAATTGATTATTTTTGAAAAAGTTTTTAAGGCCATGATGAACGTTGATTTTGAATAGTTTGATGTTGAAAGAATTATAGATATTTTTTAAATATGTATAAGTACAAATATGTCATGAAGGTTTAAAAAACATGTATCTAACTGAATGTTGAGTGAATAGAGATGCGTAAAGAAATAGAGAGAGGCCATGCAATAGAAAACATGCGAGAAGAATGCGCGAAGCCGATTTAAAAAAGTCGAGTCGAAAATCTCATATGTGTAGATATATCTAATAGATTTTACACAATATTTAATAAACAACTTATTGTGTCGTCATGTGTTGCGATGATAAGCAAAAAAAGCACAAATTTTATTGGAAAAATTTTCCATATGAAATGTACCATGTGGTACCTACTTACTATCACGGTTCGCGGAATTAATATTATTTTATATCTTTTTATGTTGTTAGTTATTGAGTGAAAATATCAATAAGTAAACAAAATTATATATACTGACCGGGAGCTCATCGAATTTTCCAAAACTTATCAGAGCGTTTGATCGAAGCGACGCGTGACCAAAATGCTGGCACATATTTGGCTCAATGGATCAGCATTAGAATTCAACGTAGCAATGCTGCCAGGATTCTAAACACACTGCCAACTGGTAGCGGGTTAGAGCATTTGAGTTATCTTTTGGCTGACAATAGCTAGTGGATTGCTCAAATGTATTTGTAGTAGCTGTAGTATTGAAATTAGTTATTAGTATTTTATTTTAATAAAGGCATTGGCCCCGTCTAAATAAAGTAAACAATATTTTAATAATTATCAGTCTAAAAGCTGTAGGAACCCAATGCTGGATGAAAACCGCCCATCGAACTCTGTAAGGAGCAGTTGGAAGGACTGCGTTGGCGCGACATGAACCCAACTTGCTTCTCCATAAGGTTTATCTGTCTACGGTAGAAATAGATGACCTACAACTACTTGCTTGCCTGGTCTACACTTGAGAACATTTCGAAACTTACTCTCAGCAACTTGTATTGGTAGATTTTGCGATTCGGCTGTCATTTTCTTGTTGATTTTATTCATATGTAAAATAAATTTGAAATAATGATATCGAATAAGAGGGGAATTTTGGAGAAATTATTTTAACTTTTAGCTAACCTTCAGCTGAAGATTTTCAATATGTCAAATTCAAATGGGAAGAGAAAATAGCCATATTGAGACAGGGAATCCTATTGGTGTGGCTATTTGAATTTGTTAACAATTCCATTATTGTAAATAATATTTAGCACCAATAGGTATATGTATTTATTTATTCTAGCAATGCTCAGACTGCACCAAAACATTGGTTTTACAATTACTTGTTCTTAATCCGTTAATCGTATGATTTTCCTATGTTAACGCCAACTCTATTGTTGATCGACAAGCATGCGACTTGCTGATCTAAAGTTTTTTATTCGCACCATTCGCATAGGTGCTTTATAGAGAAAAAAATCGGGGATTCCGTTTACTTTTACACCATAGAAGTACCGTTTGACCACTTACTCACTCCATAGTGAGTGAGGGTGTATTCAAAGGTGGAATCACGCTAGACCTAGAAATGACAGCTGCCTGAATTCATTTTATGTTCGGTGACAAGAAATTTCTTGATCAACACGCATAATTTTCTGTGCAATCGTGATACTGCAAGTTAAATAATAAAATGTTTTTTTTTTTTAACTATAGCAAAAAACCAAACGCTTTCACACTCATACCCCGCGGTAAGAAGAAATAAAACCATAAATAAGTAAATAAAACCATCAAGTCAGATAGTTGTGAAACGCATAAATCTTTAAAATATTTTTAAAAAAACAAGGTATGTAGATATAGACAGAGATCGTCTTGTCAACATAATTCTGGAATACGTTTCTTTTTTTTAAACTAAGTAAATTGCTTTTTTAAATTGCTCACTGCTCATCTTTACAAGACATAATTATAAAAAAAAAAAATTGTAAATAAAAAAAAGCTTTTTATAGAGTGAAAACCGTAACAACATAACACTCTTCTATTCTCATGCAAACCACAGCACGGACGACACCGCGAGGCGCAGCTAGTAAATAAGTAAATCAAACAATTGCAGCTACTGCACCAAGATACTCCAAAAAATACATCCAACCAGATCGATAAATAACAGCATAGAAGATCCAATAAACCAAATCAGAGATTAAGAACCAAGATAGAGTATACCATTATTTATATTGTATTAAAAAGTTGTAAAGCTACCGGGCTAAAGTTGAGTGACCTGAGGCGGTCAGCGCCGAGCGTGCGCAAGCGCATCTCACTTGTTTTTTGTATGTGTGGGTTTTGTACGTGCGCGTGTGTTTTGTTTGGTAGTTTGTAAGTGGATTTGTGGATGTGGATTTTGAGGTCAGGGTGATTATTGACATCTTTTATACAATTTTATTTTCTTATACGTTTGTAAGGATGTATCATATCTTAGGTGATACTGATAACTGATCAGATAAATAATTAATGCACGACTGTACGTCGCCACGTATGGTCTTCTATATACTTTGAGAAGACCATTCATATAGAGTCGATACTTTTTCAAACGCTATGATCATGAACATCCTGAGCTTTGTAACATTTGATTCATCGTAAAATAAAATTAACAAGGCAGTAAAATCTTTGCGGGTTTCGGTGTGAGCGTCAGCTATCAGTCTGAAGGTCGTGATTTGACATCAACGGCTTTTTATATTTCGATCCACAGCGTGGTGGTAGGTTACAAAAACTATGCCCAAGTGGCTAGCTACGAGCCAGGCAACAATTAATTCCACCTTCGAAATAACATTATGTTAGAGATTTTGCGTTTGACAGAGTAGTCAAATGTTAATTGTAGAAATAAAGTAAAAGTATTAAAAACTCATTCGAGCATTGCTGCGACATGTAATAAAGCATAATAATTGTACAACTTTATCCTTGAACTCCCTTCCCTTTCCTTCTATTAGTTCAGTAAACTGGTGACATTCATTAAAATTATACTAAATCAAATGGAAATTAATATTAATAAGATTTGCTATTGAATTCTACTTTCTAACACATTATAGTAAAATAAGTGATTTTTTTTAAGTTAAGTAAATTACTTGAATCATCATATACAGGACATCCACAGCTGGACGTCCAGTAGCCTATATTAATATCAATCTTTACATGAACTGGATTCAAGCGGCACACATACACTCTCCGCCTTCCTGCAATCTTGGTATTTTCGTCTGGTAAAATTTGCGGTGAACTTCTTCATTAAATAACCTTGTGTTCGATTCTTGTAAATAGTCCCTAAATCGCCCCGTTCTCTTAAGAACGGGGGAACAACTGTAGGTCAGTACCCAGCAGTAAAAAGATATACTATAAAACAAACATGTCAATTAAAAAATATGTGACCATTTCGTAATACAAGTGTCCAGGTACACACAAGTCGGTCGAGAAATTCATAATTTAATCGCATAACATAAATTCGCACTGACTGGATAACGACCGCAAATTAAGTTTACGAACAATAATTTGCGCAGAAATTAGGTCGAGAAAACAAGTTTCTGAAGATAAAGTATGTTTTGTTGTGGACATGAATGTTTTGAGAGTGAAACAAATTATTAATAACGGCTTCAATGCACAGACTCACGTAAAAATATATAATAAAATAATGTGCCTCTATTTAACTCAAGACAAATAACACATAAATACTATCTTAAAATAGCTTTGTAGAATGTCGCAGAATAAGCTTATGAGTCGACGACTTCAATATCCCTCGGAGAATAAAAGTCTGTTTACGTAACCAATAAAAATAATGAAAAATTAGAAAACCAGACAATTAAAGTGACATTTATAGGCCACGTTAATTTTACAATTTTTAAATAGCTAGTGGATTGCTCAAATGTTGTATGTAGTAGATGCAGTATTGTAATACGTTATTAGTGTTTTAGAAGAAGAATTGAAAAATGTTGCAATTAGACAACTATCTACTCGTATATGGTATTATAATGCCATAAATCAAATTTATACTACTTTGTTGCATTGTCAGATGCAAGGCAGAAATTCTGCTAAAATTGTTGTATTCATTCATGTAAACTATGTTAGAACTACCCTCCGGGCATATTTCCCCATATTCTGATTTGACGAAGTGCTGGCAATCTGGTAGTGCTGGTAAATAATTATCATTGTACAAATTCGGAGTATTGAGATTTGATAAACAATACCTCACCTACATTTATTTACGTCATCGAACTACAAAAGACGCAGCACCAGGTGGGCTTTCACAAAAAAGTGTTGGGTTATCACGTTTACGCTTCCACCCTCCAAAACCTTACTATTTCAATCTTTATGACAGTATGTTGGGCATAGTGATGGGATCATCGAACAGTATATCGCAGTTTTGTTCATTCGTTGTGACCGAATAATCCGACAAAAAAGTGTGAAAGAGACATCTAACAATTCTCACTTTTATTTGCGATAGATGTTGAGTTGTCTTTATAGTTCATCATCTTAGACAGGATGATCACTGCTGGATCATATGCCTCCCCCATATAGGGGGGATTTGCCAAAACTAATCACGCTTGGCCGACGGGTTGGTGAGCGCAGTATGATTTCTGATCCACGGAAGGCGCTGCTGCCCACCTTCTGGTACGTAATCGCTTAGCCGACTCTTACGACACCCGCGGGAAGAGATGGGGGAGTACCATTCTAGGCCTTTACCACCACGGCATGTCTTTATAGTTATGTACAAAGTATTTTCTATATTGCTTTAGTCGCTATTCACCTTTCCTTTTGGATGTTAGTTTCATCTTAACGATTTCTATTGCTACAGCATCTTACATTGTTTTAAGAAGTAATTTATTATAATTATTAATTTTATTATTATAATTATTATTTTTTCATTTGCATTTTTTTCGTACAGTAATGCAAAACACACGTTTTCTTTCTTTTCTAATAATGGTCTGGATGAAGGGTCAGTCCATGTTAATCTCAATAAGTTGTCCGTAGAAGTCTTATTCTTCTTCTCTCAGCTATGTGCGTCCACTGCTGGACATATGCCTCCCCGTCCACTGCTGGACATATGCCTCCCCCATAAAGGAAGGATTTGCCAATACTCGCCACGCTTGGCATTCGGGTTGGCGAGCGCAGTATGATTTACAATCCTCAGAAGGCGCTGCTGCCCACCTTCTTGTACGTGATCCCTTAGCCGACTCTTACGGCACCCACGAGAAGAGATGGGGAAGTACTATTCTAGGCCGGTACCACCACGGCACAGCCATAGAAGTCTAAAGCGAGCCTATTCGGAATAAAAATATGGACGGATATCTCCGGCCTATTTCAAACTTTACAACAATACCATCAGACACTGCGCAGACATTCGTAAAGGCAGAAACACATGGTGACCTACGCCAACGACCATTCCTCATTTAAACATAAACACAGCGGGGAATGGAAATAGCTTTTGTAGTAAACAAAAATTGTTTACTACTCAGTTATATCACCAACACCATCCAATCGTCCCGTCTTTTTATCTTAGTAAGCATTTTGTCTGTATTCCCACGAATGCATATCACGCGCCCACGCGCCAGACGGTGAACAATTTGATGATGTTGCATCCGTGTTCTAATACCTTTAAGCTAGATAATAAGTCAGTCTGTAACCTGTCTTCAACTTGATCACTCGTAATATATTAAATTTAATTCAACTTTAATTAAATTAGTATTTTTTAAAAACATTACCACGGCATTTCCCAGTTTGACTGGCGCAGCCTTGTGGATTTTTCGCGAATTTTCCGACGTATACTATCGGAAACACCGAAATCGGTTTCGCGAGTATAGTACGTTAGTCGGAGGTGCGGAAACACGAACCAAATAAATTTGTCTCCCTCGGGAAAACCGTGTGTGTTCGAGTGACCAGACCAGGCTCCGGAGGACATGGGATCGAGCGGCTTGTGAGTAAACCTTTTCACTTCCCGTATTTCATAGTCCCTGTCTTTTCCACATATTTCTCCTATACTACATCTATAGGCTGATATACATTTATCTGATTTTGTTTGCACTAAAATTGGCATACTTCGTTAATTTAATAATTTACTGTGTATTAATAATCTGTGTAGAAATAAATTGTGTACTTATACGTGTATAATTAGATAAGTTAACGTAACGAAATGGAAGGAATTCAAACAGTAGCGAAAGAAATTTTATGTATTATTCCTAAGTTTGATGGGGATGAAAAAATCCTTAATCTATTTATTTCTAAATGTGAGTATGTGTTAAGTGGTAGCCGCGTTCGTGGAAACGCAACACAGGAATTATATTTGTTCCACACTATTAGTAGTAAGCTTGTTGGTAGAGCCGCCGCCTTACTTAGCGACAACCCCGGTATAGTAACATGGGATCAATTAAAAGAAATACTTACGCAGCATTTTGGTGACCCGCGTTCGGAAGAGTGTATAGCGATCGAACTCGAGACACTAAAACTTAAGCAAGGTGAATCGTATATCCAGTTTTGCCAACGTATTCAGAATATTAGAAGTGCATTATTCGCGAAGGTTAACAGGTTAACCGACGAAGGAATTAAGGCAGCTAAAATGATCATATATAACAATACAGCTTTGAACATCTTTCTGTACAATTTACCGGAAGACTTAATTCGCATTGTGCGCTTAAAGGGTTGCTCTAATCTTGAAAACGCGTTAAGTATTGTCACCGAGGAAGTTAATTTTCAGTTCCAGTACAACGCTAAAAATAGATCAGTGAAACAAAATTTACTTCAACAACCAAGCTCACATAATGCATTGAGGCCCTTGCCCATAGGTCAAGGCTTTACGCCTCCACATAATGCTCTACCGCCGCAAAATAATAATTTTAAATTCGGAATACCACAAAGTAATAATTTTAAATTTGGAATACCACAGAATCAAGGGTTTAAGCCAAACTTTGTACAATCAAATAGATTCGTGCCTTCTCAAGGTCGTTTCGTAGCGCCTCAAAACCAAATACAGCGTAACTTTGGTCAGGTACCTTTTGGTCAACAGCGCGCGCCTTTCCAAAACGGTGGATTTAGGTTCGGCATCCCACAACAGCAAGGTTTTAAGTTCGGCGTTCCGAATCAACCGTATGCTAACGCAAACCAATATAAATTTGGCATCCCACATCAACAACAGGCACCGAGACTACAGGCAACTGATGTGTCGATGCGCACAGCCCCTGTACGTCAAAATATGATCACAAACGATTTGTACTACATCGACCAACCGAGTTATCAGGAGTACACTCCCGAACTTCAATACGAGAACGACTATAGTATGAACGAGATTCATGTAGATAATGAGTATGAAACACCACAACCGTCCGAAAATAATCCATATATAGAAAACTTTGACTGTCATGAAATCGCGCAACAGGAACAGGCCCCTGAGGATTTTCAGGAAATAGCCTCGAGCAGCACAGTGAGATAATAAACCTCAACTACTGTGATAGCATATTAAAACTACCGCACGTAGAGATTCCGGAAATAAAATCAAAATTCCTTATAGATACCGGCAGCAGTCGCTCTTTCATTAGCCCTGCTAAAGCCGCAGAATATTTTAGCAATTATAAATATTACGAACCATTCACAGTCGTCAGTACACATGCTCAGAGCATGCATAACGAAGTAATTTATATACCGTTATTAAAAACATTTAAAAGCACACTCCCTCATAAATTTTACGTTTATGATATAGATGGACGATATGACGGATTGATAGGAGCTGATTTGCTAAAAAAGCTAGCAGCTAATATTGACATGCAAAATCAAATTTTACAAACGCATAACACTACAATCCCTATTATCTACAATCCGCCGTATGAAATTAACATACCACCCCGAACTGAAACTCGAGTTAAGATTCCCACAAATCTCCAGCATGGTGACGCTATAGTAGATTTTTTAAAATTCAAAGACGGTGTGCGTATGCCTACCGCTATTATTAAATGTGACAATTTCTTTGCCGAAACCATTATACAAAATGCTACGAATGTAGAAGCCACAATTACCTTTAAAGAACCCTTTGAAGTGACAGTATTTAACAATGAAGAATGTGAGGTGAATGTTGCCAGTGACGATTGTATGATAGACGAAATTCTGAAAGAAAATTTAGTAAAGTTACGTATGGATCATATGAACAAGGAGGAACGTGACGCCATCTCTCAAATTTGCTATGAATTTCGAGACATATTTCATAGTGACAAAATTCCTTTGTCATTTACAAACCAAGTGAAACATCATATTCGAACCACTAACGAAGATCCGATTTACATCCGACCTTACAGACACCCACCTTGTCAGAACGATGAAATTCAAAAACAAGTCGAGAAGCTTATGGATAATAATGTTATACAAAATTCCCACTCACCTTGGAGCGCACCTGTGCACCTAGTCCCTAAAAAAATAGACGCATCTGGGGAGAGAAAGTATAGAATGGTAATCGACTATAGGCGTCTCAATCAAATTACAGTCGACGATAAATACCCTTTGCCCAATATTACCGACCTCTTCGATAAATTAGGCAAATCTCAATACTTCAGTACCCTCGATCTCGCAAGTGGGTACCACCAATTAGAAATTAACGAAGCAGATATACCCAAAACTGCGTTTACAACGCAGACCGGACATTTCGAGTTCAAAAGAATGCCGTTCGGGTTAAAAACAGCACCTGCCACATTTCAAAGAGCTATGGATAATGTGTTGAGAGGTCTACAGGGTATCCACTGCCTTGTGTATCTTGATGACATCATAATCTACTCATCGAGTCTCCAGGAACACATAGATAAACTCCGAAAGGTATTCGAACGACTAAGAGCTACAAACCTAAAAGTAACACTCGATAAATGCGAGTTCTTAAGGAAAGAAGTTCTTTATTTAGGTCACACCATAACCAAGAATGGCCTTATGCCCAACAGCGATAAAGTAAAAGCCGTATTAGACTTCCCACTACCACGCACAACTACCGAAATCAAGAGTTTTCTAGGATTAGTAGGTTATTACCGGAAGTTCATAAAAGACTTTGCCAAACTAACTCAACCAATGACGTCGTGCTTAAAAAAGAAAAATAAAATAGACCATACCAAACGAGAATACATAGACGCGTTCGAGAAATGCAAAGAACTACTAACCAATGCCCCACTATTACAGTATCCCGACTTTTCGAAACCATTTATCCTTACAACAGACGCATCTAATTACGCGCTGGGCGCTGTGCTCTCGCAAGGCCCTATAGGAAGCGATAAACCGATAGCTTATGCGAGTCGTACGCTCAACGACGCAGAATCACGATACAGCACGATCGAAAAAGAGCTTTTAGCCATCGTATGGGCTACAAAGCACTTTCGACCGTATTTGTACGGTAAGAAGTTCACAATTTATACGGACCACAGACCATTAGCATGGCTCAATTCATTTAAAGAACCTAACAGCAAATTAACGCGCTGGAAATTACGTTTGGAAGAATTTGACTATAATATTGTATATAAAAACGGCAAACAAAATTGTAATGCGGACGCCCTGTCACGAATAAAACTTAACGTCTTAGGCGAGAACGATGACATTTCGATGAAAGTTAATTTAGACAGAAAAGAACAGGAACTTCAACGACACTTGAACGATTTAAATAAAGAAATTATGCGGTTAAGCAAAAATAAAAATAATACACCTGTAGTGCCGGAAGCACACAAACGACCACCAACTCCTATTACAATAGATTTTCCTTCAGATTCAGAAAAAACAATGAGCATTCCATCAGTATTATGTGACGGTAGACGATCCCCCTATTCTATTCCATCTACGGAAGGTACCATAACTGCATCAGAGAAAGATAGTACTGATAGCATAGGCACAGTTCATTCAGCCCGCGATTTAGACACAGATGGTATACTTATATTACAGGAAGCCATCGATACAAAGCCAAACCAGGTACTCGTACATACCTGGAATAGGAATGAATTATCAGTCAAAGACTTATCTAGAGCAAAACAAAAGATATTGGAAATACATCTACCAGAAAACAACCCCGACATAGTAAAACGATTTTTAAAAGAATACATCCGCCCTAAAATAAAATACTTCTTTTACTTTGAAAGTGAAATTCATCGCAAACAGTTCTCTGAAGCTACCGTAACATTATTTCGAAAAGGAGCAGTTAAATTTTATGAGTGCACTAAGAGAGTAGTATATGTTGACGATGAAAATGAGCAGCGAGATGTAGTTTTAAAATATCACGTGGGTAAAAACAGTCACAGAGGTATTAAGGAAACTTTGATTCATCTTAAACGAACCTTTTATTGGAACAACATGGACCAAATAGTCGCGAGTATCATCAATGCTTGCGAAACCTGTAAACGTATGAAATATGACCGCAAACCTCTCAAACCAGAGCTCCAATTGTCACAAACACAAACCAAACCGTTTCAAGAACTTTTCATAGATACTTTCTCGATTGAAGGGAAACACTATCTCACTATAGTTGATGCCTTCAGCAAATTAGGACAAGCAATCGAAATCTCTACTAAAAGTACGCCTGAAGTTATAAGAGCACTATTAAAGTATTTCTCAATGTATGGCATTCCTAGTAGAATCAGTGCAGACCCTGGTGTTGAATTTAATAACACACTTATCAAAGAAATGCTATCATTTTATAAAATCGACTTACACATAAGTACTCCGCACAACCCCAACTCCATGGGAATAGTTGAAAGATTTCATTCAACTATTATAGAAATTTATAGGATTGCAAAATACGAACGCAAAGTGACTGACGCTTCATCTGTTATGACTTACGCATTAATGTCTTACAATCATACAATACATTCTGCTACTGGCCTAACGCCATTTGAAGTTGTATTCGGTCATACCGAATCCAATAACGCCTTTCATGTCGACTTCGACAAACAATATACACAACAGTTAGTCAAAGAGCATGTACGAAAGACGAAATACTTGTATCAGTACTTGACGGATAAGATGATAGATAAAAAGATGTCTGTAAGAGAGAAGCGTGGCGGTGAAAGAGAGTTTGATTTAGACGTTGGAGATACAGTATTTATGAAAGGAGTGAATACGAGACGTAGTAAGGATAAGCCGCGATACCAAAAAGCTGTAATCACAGGAGATATTCAGAGAAATATTGTGCCCGTGACTACACAAAATAGAAATACTAGAGTAACAATTAAAGACATTAGGCGTCCTCCACAGGTTAGTACTGTTGGCAGCCCAGGTGATCCACAGCCAGGCCCTTCATCTGCAGGCAATTGAGAAGAACCCGGGATTGCTACCCTTGAAAGAAGGTCAAGCAGTTATTAGCCATGATAGATGGACTCTCATTAAAGTTCTAGATTTAAGATTACTTCACGACCAATTAGAAATAAATGTTGAAAATTATGTAAAGTTGAAAGGTCAAATTCAAAGCTGCATTGATACGAAAGCCTTCGATTCAGACTATGCTGAAGTCGAATCACAAACAGAATATGCTATGAAAACCACCATTGAAAAGTTTAAACAGTTAGTTCCCTCATTAACTAGAACAAAGCGAGGTCTCATTAATCCTCTTGGTTCTTTGATCAAGATGATTACCGGTAACCTGGATAACGATGATGCCTTAGTATATGAACGCTTATTATATAATTTAAAGTCAAAACAAGATAGGATGGCTCAAAAGATGACAGTTGTTACCGAAATGGTAGGTACAATTTCGAATATAACGAATGGCACTATACGCAATTTTATTCAAATAGATGATAGCCTTAAAGAAATAGATCGTAGTTTGAATCATTCTAAGCTTCTGCAATCTAGTAATAAAATTATTCACATATATAACATTCTAATTAATAATTTTCAAACGCTTTACATCCGATTGAATGAAGTTGAAACTGCCATTGCTTTTGCTAGACTTAAATTATTACATCAATCCATTGTCGACACAGATGAACTAATCTTATTGTTACAAGATATTGAAAAGGTTGATAAATTTGTATATCCGGTTAACATGGAGAATATTCTAAAAATAGAGCAGTGTATAGAAATGAAAGCCTATGTGAAACAAAATCAGATAAAATTCATTATGCACATTCCTTTAATACGAAATGAAATATACAACTACTATAAGCTTATTCCTTTACCTGTGCATACTAGTAATAACAGCCTAACTACTCTAATCCTACCCAAATACCCTTACCTCCTTGTGAAAGGTTTTAATATCAAGTCGCTCTCCCAGCCATGCCGTGAAATAGACGAGGACCGTTTCCTGTGCATTGAGAGTGATGTTATGCCACTAATTGAAGATGATTGTATCACCAAACTCATGAAGTTTTCTACAAATATTACAACTTGTCATGCAGTACCTGTTACCATCGACGATGTAAAAGTCGAACTTATTCAACCCAATCGCTGGATAGTTTACGCCAAAACTGAAACGTTACTTACCAAGTATTGTGAAAATGATATAATGCAAGAGAACATTTGTGGAACCTACCTATTGACAGTGGATGACGATTGTCAAGTTAAGATAAAACAGTTTACTTTAAAAAGACACCAAAACCAAGGAAAAGATGTCTCTTACGAGAAGTTTCCTACTATGAACCTGCCCAAAATAGTAACCAAAGCATCCGATATAAAAATGAGACCCGTTGATCTCAACGGAATAGATCTTGCCGATATTCAGAAGTTAAATTACTTAATTCAGAAAAGTGAAAGTGAAATTATTAGTGATAGTGAAGATTATAAAATCTTTCGTGAAAAATTTAAAAGTGTTAACATAGGAAACCTATCTATGTATACTATAATTATAATTTGCCTTGTACTGTTAGCATGTAAGCATAGAATTAAGAAAATTTGTGAAACCATGAAAACTCGAGATAATCCTCCTCCATCGGATAATCTCGAACTTACGGAGGGAGGAGTTATATCACCAACACCATCCAATCGTCCCGTCTTTTTATCTTAGTAAGCATTTTGTCTGTATTCCCACGAATGCATATCACGCGCCCACGCGCCAGACGGTGAACAATTTGATGATGTTGCATCCGTGTTCTAATACCTTTAAGCTAGATAATAAGTCAGTCTGTAACCTGTCTTCAACTTGATCACTCGTAATATATTAAATTTAATTCAACTTTAATTAAATTAGTATTTTTTAAAAACATTACCACGGCATTTCCCAGTTTGACTACTCATCACTTCTTATTATTGTTTTCTTTCGTCTGGCTTCAAAGAAAACTTTGTCCGGAACTTCCACAGACCCGAGCTGTGGTGTTGCACTAACAATGAGCAAGTAAACAACTAAACTATGGAAAATTATTTTTACGGACAGCTGCAGCTTTCGCAGGGTTGTTAAAAATGTTTTTCTATACTTATAGAAAATGATTGAAAAGTACTGTTTAGTTATGTATAGGAATAAAATGGAAATACCAAACGGGACCTCGCCTATATATTATACCAAACGGGACACGTTTACAAGTCGATAAGATTTAAATATTGAGTGTTGCTGCCGTATGTTTCGAAACTTTTATTGTATTTATTTACTAGCTGCGTCCCGCGGTGCTACTGCAGTGAAATAGTGGGTGGTAATTTTAGTAGACGATTTTTCCACGGGAACAGTCAACATTTTCGAAATAAAAAGTACCCTGTGTGTTATTCCAAAGTAAAAACTGTCTTCATTCTTAATTTCATGCATATCCGCTCAGCACTTTGATCGAGAAGAAATAACAAACAAGCAACTGACAAACAAACTTTCGCTTTTATAATATTAGTGTGAAAATATGAATTAAACAAAAAAATTTGTATCCTGCCAGATCGTCATCAGTGTCATTTGACTCACTTTTATAATGAATTAGAAATATTTTGCTTTTGGTGCTCCAATGGTTCACCCACAGTGAATTAAATTTAAATTTTCTTATAATAGCTTTAGGAACAAATTAAAAGAACTAAACGATGCTTAATATCATGACATGACATATTATCTACATTATTATTTGAATTATGTAACCTGCTGTAGAAATCACTAATATAAAATCACAAATTACCGTTTTACAAAATTATAGGGTTATTACTACAACATACTACAGCCATTTGCAATAATTTTAAAAAATAGAGATTTCGATGTAGAATTTTTTTTTTTTTTTTTTTTACTATTATAAGTTTGCGTTTGACAACTGTCTCACCTGATGTTAAGTGATGAAAATGAAAGATGAAAATTATACAACATGTAACAAATAAACCGATACTGAATCAACTGACCAAACGCACAAAGGATAAACACCTTAATTTTTTGCGACGCACCATGCATCAATTTATATAAACTCATTTAAAAACAAATTGGTCATGACATTGTACATGACCAGCCAATGTAAGCTGACCCGTAATATTTAACTGTTCAATTAAACCTAGTGGTAATATTATGCTGGACCATTTCAATTATTTTATCCACGTAGTGACACAATCGTTCGTTCGCCCTGGCCATACATGGACACCAAATACGTGTCAAAACAATGTGATCTCTATTCGCTGGAAAGTAAAGATCATAGTATTTTAATTATGTAAGAGTACGTGACCAAGCATTCATAAGCGATAGATAAACCGATGAGAAAGCAAATATGTTGTTGTTTTGTTATTATCAGTAACATACTGAAATAAAGCACTGTCAGTATGTACTGAGTTCATCTGTGAAATGTAAGCTTATCAACTGGTTTTAGCAGAAACTCTTAGGTTCACATCCCTACACGGAGCTTCTATATGAAATTGAATCAGAATTTAGAAGATCTGTAGAACAATGGAAGTCACCGACATAGCCCAGCAGATTAGTAAATTAAATTGGCGGGACACTTATATTAGATCTGATTGTCGATGGGGTTCAAAGGTTCCCGACTGGAAACCATGACTGGAAAGCACGGCATAGTAGTTGATGTAGATAGCCACCGACAAAGTGGGCAGACGACCTGATATTTCCTACTGTCATATCATATTCTGATTATCAATTAACCGCCGGTCAACTGCATGGTTAAAACGGTTTAACAGACGGTTAAGTTAATAATCGGACGTTTTAAATTTTGGTGAGCAGCAGCCTTACTCACTTACAAATTCTCAATAAATATCGGGAAAACGAAGAAGATAGATGGACTTCATAAAGAATATGTTTATGAAAGGTGTTGTCACTGACACGACTAGCGTAAGCCGGGAGGAGTTGAAGAGGAGAGCATGTTTTTTTATACTGTATACATCTAGCGTTTGACCACTATCTCACTTGATGGTCAGTGACGATGTGTTCGAAGATCTTATCACGCTATACATAGAATGCTAACTGGCTCTCAAGTACTGCTGCCTGAACACACTATGTGTTTGGTGACAGTTTTTCAAACTTGAGGGTGGTAGCTAGCCAGGCGGATATTCGAAAGTACCCTACCACAATGCTGCAAATTTGTTAACGGTGTTACCGGAAGCTCAAGCTGTTGTTGGGGATCGAACCAGTGTCCGGCAGTTTGACAGGCGACGCTCCCCCCGCTGAGATATCATCGCTTCAAACTGTTTGGTCAACAGTCAACACCATCTAGCGTGAAATAAAGACAACAAAAATGTACGGATAAAAAAGGCTATAGGCTATAAGTAATTACTATTTGCAAATTAAAGTATAAGTAATATTGCTATCGCTAATTTACCAAAACATTGTTAAACTTTATAGCTCACAATCAATTCCCTTTCGCAACGATACTTCAAGAAGATATAAGCATCAAATAAAACGTAAACAAACGTAAAGGTTGCAAATAGGTATAAAACCTGTTTGGTGTGTTGACTTAGCTGTGCAAGTAATAGGCGGAGCGATTTAATAATTATATAACAGCGTGTATTACTTTTAATTTAAGATATTTCGATTTTCGAAAATAAGGTAATAACAATAAAAAAGCAGCAATCGGTATACAAGAACCAGAAAGCAGTTGACAGTCATTTGAAATATTTTTACCAAGAAGAAAAGTAAATCATTCTCTGAAAGCAAGTCTTTAATAGTAAAAGTATGGGAGGTACTTACGCTAGTAATATAATAAATAATCATGTATACACCGACTTAAATGATTTTTTGTTGAAGTTTTAAGTGCAGTAGTAATCAGATTTTTCTCTTGGTCAATAAGATGGATAAACGAAATTATGCTTTTTTATGTAATCCATGTTTTTTTTTCTGCTCAGTGCCGTGGTGGTACCGGCCTAGAATAGTACTCCCCCATCTCTTCCCATGTCTGTCGTACGAGTCGGCTAAAGGATCACGTACCAGGAGGTGGGCAGCAGCACCTTCTGAGGATAGGAAACCATACTGCACTGCCGCCAGCCCGCCTGCCAAGCGTGGCGAGTATTAGCAAATCCCCCTATATGGGAAGGCAAATGACCAGCAGTTGACATCCTATGCTGCGATGAATGAATGTTTTTTTTTAAAATAAACATACTTTATTTTATAATATATTTACAGTATCGTTCATGAGAAAGTTCTTTTTATAATTCTATTTCGAATCATTGTGAATTGGAGCTATGAATTCTTATCAGGTTGCGTGCGAATACTTTCCCGGGGAGAGCCGCTCGTTAACCGCGCCCACCCCGTATGCCGCGCACGAGTTGCGTTTGTTCTTCGTCGGTCGGTCGGTCACCCTCGCTTGGTTCGGGCAGCCGCGAGCCGGGCGGGACTCGGGCCCAATAGTGGGTGTATTCTGGCGCAAGCAGCAGCCACAGCCACACGATCGATCGATGTAGAATAATATATTTACTAGAAAGATTGACAAAGAATAAAATTAACTTTTTGCCAATATTTTGAATAAAATTTATTTAATTTATTTATTTATTCATTTTAAAAATTAAATTACATTATTATTTTTAGCTTTTCAAAAATTCTAATTGAAAGATACTTTCTGAGACGTATTCCATAATTATTCCGAATCTTTTGGCAGTTTTGCATCCATAGACAGAGCACACAGCACGGCAACTGATGGCCGATGGGGTCAAAAGGCCCTCAAGTGGAGACCACGGAATGGCAAGCACAGCGTCAGACATCTACAGTCACACGTACGTCCACAAACAATACATACATATATATAGTCGGTTAAAAATAGAAAAAATACAGACATGAAAAAGCACTAATTAAAAATGAATATTCAAAAACATTCTCAGTTTCGGTTCTAGTATTTTATATTGTAGACATCGGTAATATCGGTAACAAAAAGAAAAAAGGAGGTAAAAATAACAGCAACATGTGGCTACACAAAACTAGCATAATACAATTTAAGCAGCAAGGAGAGGGTCGTTTGAAAGACATCCGCTCCAAGTTCATGACATGTACCAATGTCATCGTCCAACAAGCTTGCACCAGTACCGTTAAAGTCAGTCTCAACACAAATAACACATTACGATTCGTATCCAGTACCCAAATCTGATGTACCCTAAATGGAGACATTCGACAGTTAGGTAACGTGCGTGCGAACACATGGGGTATTGTTTTGATGGTCATGTTTGGTTATACAACGTTGTTGAAAATGCTCACGTAATTTCGTATGCTTTTGGTGTAACGTTTTTTCGGCTATAGATTTTGGACGGTATATTCAGTATAGGTTTTTTTATACTTGCAGATCTCAGACCCAAAAAAGAGACACCGATTTGAAAAAAATATTCAGCCGTTTTTGAAAGGTGTGTGCGACTGCGTATACAATGCGTGTATCTACTTATCAGAAATGGGAATCCCTATAATTTTAGTAATTTGTTAATTCGGCGGCATATTATAAATGTATTCTCTTCTCTTACTATAGAATGTAAATCCTTTTATTGGCTGTAGGTTAAGATTAATTGTCCAAAAATGTAAAATTAGGACCTGTGGATTTTGTTTAATAAATAACTAATAAATAATGATTTAATATAGAGTTTTTATGAGAAGTATTTTTTTTACCGACTTCAAAAAAAGGTTACTCAATTCGACCTTATCTATTTTATTTTATGTTTCGCAGATAACTACGTTGTTTATGAAGCGATTTTAATGATTCTTTTGATTTTTGTTTGATAAAATATACTTTCGAGGTGGTCCCATTTAAATTTCATCCAAATCAGTCATTCGGTTTTTGAGTTGCGCTCCAATAAGTGAAAAGTGCTACGCATGGCATTATAGTAGAGGTTGGAGAAATCGGTGAACATCAGGAAGGTGATAAGAACATACGTAATGACAATAATTGTCATCAATAGATCAATTATTGATCCCGTCAGTAGCAAAGGTTACTGAAAAGTGTGAAAAAAAATGTATTACCAAAAAATGGAAGCGCCTTCCACATTAGAAAATGTGAAATATCTTGTCGAAGTATTTATCTCTCTCTAAGCGCAGCTGAAGTTTTTTTTTGTTACTAACTTGGATTAGTACTTTTGAGTCTCGTTATGTTGTAAGTTTTTTTATTTTTCATTAAATAGGTGTGAAACAAGCAGACGGGTTGCCTGAAGGTAAGCGATCACCGTCGCCTATGGATATTTGTAACACTGAGGGCATTACGATACATTGTCAATCTTTTTAGGTCTCTGTATATTTTATCTTTAATTATAACTGCCTCCGTGAATGGAACCTTACAATTTACAATTCTTTTAGCATTAATGTATAATATTCAAGCTATTTGAGAGTTCTTTTGTAAAGAATTATTCTAGAAACTATGTCAGGGCTCATATTTATCAAACATTATATTCATATATGTATATACATACAATATAAAATTGCATATAGCTAATGTAAATAAAACATTGACATTAAACTTGCAAAGACTTGAAGACCTTGATAACTGTAGCCCTACACATGAGTCCGCACACTTGAAACAACATATTCTCATATCTACTGCAATTGAAAATCAATTTTGCGATGTAAGAAATACAATCGAAAACGCCTTGAACTTGCGTTGGTTGTAAAGCCTGTTTATAACAAATGATGTTATAATCATGTATGACTTTGCCCATATCAAGACATGTTTTTACTGAAAATGGAAACTGGAAAATCGTTCAATATCTTTGCCCTTGACATTATTGACGATGGCTTTTGAATATAAAAATAGGATATAAATTGTATAAAGTATTTATATTTATTGATCACCTCTTAACGAACCATTGTTCGGAACGAAGTGAAGAAATTTTAATAGATTATATATTCCCCTCCTTCCCGTAGGGGTAGGCAGAGACCACATGCTTCCAAATGCTAGGATCCCGAAACACTTCTTTCGTTTCATCCACGCTTATCAGAAGTTTTAAGCCCATTGATTATTAATTTAATAATTAATCTGTTGTAGGCATCTATAACTTTTTAACTGACTTCAAAAAAAAGAAGGAGGTTACTCAAATCGACCGTAAATTTTTTTTATGAGTGTTCGCGGATAACTTCGTCGTTTATGAACCGATTTTGATAATTCTTCCCATTTTTGTTTGATAGAATACACTTTTGAGATAGTCCCATTTAAATTTCATCAAAATCAGACAAGCTGATTACCCGCTGAGTACGGACTTCAACAAGTTAATTTCACACTTTTGAGTGTTGAAATCGGTTGCGTTTTTTGTTAATTTTTTTTAATGTTTATACTAAGTATTTTTTCCCAGGTAATACGAAATTTAACGTACCTTAGAAACTGTACAATCTACAACTTACTACGAGTATGTACTTGGTGCTCCAATTTAGTCAGAATTATAACTTATTCTATTTCACATCAAACTACTACACGGGACTATCCTTCGGTAAGCTAGCATAAAAATGTTTTTTTTTTAAACATTGGTATTTTTTTTCTAAAATATCAAACCATTGTAAAGTTAAGCCATTTACATGTTCCATAACCATTTAAGAAGTCGTACAATAAGTAAGCCTCCACGTGCCAGACGGCCTGGCGACTGCGGCTCTCGTAACCAGATCCTTTGTTTGTGGAGCCACCGTATTGTTCTACATTACAAGCAACTTGCTGTATTGGGTATGAATCTCACAATAAAGGTACTTCCAAGGACTTTGCTCCGGCCTTTGCAAATGTGGTGGTCTGAATTGTGCTAAGCTTTTAACCGACTTCAAAAAAGGATGATAATCTGAATTAACATTCAGGTCAAACATTTGTTTGTATGAACATGTCTGTTTGACCTGTGTCTGGGTGTGTATATTTGTATATAAGTATATATATCAGTCATCATTGGTCATCAGTCATCAGTGATTTGGGACCTGAAGACCTTAATGTGTGAATGATAATATATAAATTAAAAAAATATAAAATCATCTATATTTTTATCTATATATATATACTCGTATTACCTGGGTGAACCGATTTCTATGATTCTTTTCTATTTGAAAGCTGGTGCTTCACGTGTCCCATTTCAACTTCATCAAAATCGGTCAAGCGGTTTTTGAGTTACACTCCAATAAGTGAAAAGTGTTAGGTCTATCGAAATTACTTCCATTGAGAGTGAAGAAGTCGGTGAATATATACAATGGATATTGATCCCGTGAGTTACAAAAGTCACAGAAAAGGGTGAAAAAATTTGTTTATCAAAAAAAGGGAACTGATGCCAACACTCAAAAGTGTGAAATAACTTGTTGAAGTTGGTACCATGATAGTTCAAAAGTAACTATTATTAAAGTATTGTGCGCATGGTACCGACTTCAACAAGTGGTAAAAAGCCGACGGATTATTGTAATGTAATTGATTACCCTCATGGATGTCTGTACTTTTGTCCTTTTTGAGTAAGCTTTAACTATTTTAGTAAACAAAAATAGCCACTGTATTGATGAATCAGCCAACGAAGATAAATAGAATTAAAGTCCGTGTTAAGTAAAAGTTGGCCGTGGGGTACCGGTCTAGAATAGTACTCCCCCATCTCTTCCTGCGGGTGCCGTAAGAGTCGGCTAAGGAACCACGTACCAGAAGGTGGGCAGCAGCGCCTTCTGAGGATCGGAAATCATACTGCGCTCGCCAACCCGCCTGCCAAGCGTGGCGAGTATTGGCAAATCCCCCCTATATGAGGGAGGCATATGTCCAGCAATGGACGCACATGGCTGAGAGAAGAAAGTCAACCTTCAATGTCTACAGTGTAATGAAGTAGATATTACATCAATGCCTTAGGTATATATAATAATATGTTATATGTTAGTGAAATCATGACTATACTGTTGACTAAAATCATGACTAAACAATTGGTTTTTGGTATGTCTGGAATCTATAAGTGGCCTTATTCAAGAGTAAATCACCTAGCTCTTTACATTAATAATGAAAATATTAGGAGTAATAACACAAATATCCAAAGCATGCCCATACCATGCCCATCCGAAAATGGCAACATACCATTGCAACAGATCACTGCTACAGCTGCGTGTGAGAATGTGTCATTGCGTAGAAATAGCTGCCTGTGGCAGACTGGGTGGCGACGGCAGCGCTAAACATGGCTCCGATTATATTATACCAAATAGAGATAATAATATTATGTAGATCAAAATCTTTGATGAAACATCAAATAAAAAATAAATACCAAACAGTTATTTCACATTTTATCACTGCTTGCTCAAACAAAATAAAAACATAAGATTTCCGACACTAAGTTTTGTTCATGATAAATTATGATACATTCAAATCATAATCGAAAACAGTGCTTTCATTAAACTGTTTCTTTTTTCTTTCTTATCACAGCCACATCCCCGCACTAGGATTCCCTGTGTCTCGGGGTTCATGGATACGCACAATGACATCACAAGCAACATCTTAGAACCGGAACAAACATCTATCGCAAAAATATTTGGATCTTTCGGGATTCGAACCAAGGTCCCCGGGGACAGTCATGCCACTGACGACAGAGCCAGGGCAACCGTCAACATCAGATACTGAAATTCTCTGTGCTATCAACTCATCTCTCTCATCTATCAACTCAGTAACATTGACAAATTCCCCACATACCCTCTCGACAACTTTAACAGCAATTTCGGATATTTCAAACAAAAATACTTTCCTGAACTCTTGGGGGAGTCTGTTATTTAACCTGAAATTAACATGTCGGAAATCAATGCGCATGTCAAAGTGTCGAGGGAAGAACGTTTGTCATGTGAGAGGAAGACATTTTTTGTTACAAACAGGGAGTTTTAGGTTATTTTGAAACCGAAGCGATGACTATTGACAGGTTAATTGGTTTGCTATTTGTGTTTTAAAATAGTATTATATGTATTTACTTTATTAATATTGTACATAGTGACTAGTTCTTAAAATTATATTTAAGAACTTCTGACAATTTCTGTGTAAATACAAGATATGAAATTTCAACAACGATGTGTTTGTTATAAATTTACATTCAAATAAAAACATGACAACAGAAAAGAATAAGAATATTCATACAGAACTTAGATTGTTGTATAGGCAATGTCTGGAAACGCCTAAGATTGCTTTTTGCTATATCCATGTTTTTTGTAATATTCTTTTTCTCTCAGCCATGTGCGTCCACTGTTGGACATATGCCTCCCCCATATAGGGGGGATTTGCCAATACTCGCCACGCTTGGCATGCGGGTTGGCGAGGGCAGTATGATTTACAATCCTCAGAAGGCGCTGCTGCCCACCTTCTGGTACGTGATCCCTTAGCCGACTCTTACGGCACCCACGGGAAGAGATGGGGGAGTACTATTCTAGGCCGGTACCACCACGGCTTTTTGTAATATAAGGTATTTGAATTAATTTCGTTAAATTCCTAGTGCCGCGCTGTATAGTATAACGTGCCCGCCCATGACTGAGCGGGCACGTGATGCTGAGGTCAGACGACCGTGACCACTGTCAACCTCGGGCCTATGCTTGATCACTCTGCTCTCTTCTATACATTCCTAGCTTATTTAAAACAGATAAAATCGCGCGCCATTTACCTTAAATATCTGGAAAATCTCCTCGCCTTATCACCCGACACTCACACCCAGAGTCAATCGAAACATCAAAACTTTCATCATTAAAATATTTATGTATACGTAAGTTTAATTGTTACCAAAAACAACTAAAAATCTTCTACGCTAATAATGATTTCCAAAAAACATTGAATAATGTGACCAATTCGTCAACGACAATTAAGTTACAAACAATATATCAAATAAACTCGAAGACAAACAGCTTTATGATATATGTTACTTTAAAGTGCTCCAAAAATAGCACAATAGAGAAGCAGAACTTAATCTTAACTAAAATCTTTTCAACTTAAATGAATATTAATTGAGTAGGAAAAAGTCACCCTAATTTAGGGTAGTTTCAAACAAATAGTTTGAAGACAAAACGTTACTTAAAATCGACGATTGACGGTAAAATTTATGTGACTTTTTCTCTCCAAAAATTGTTTTTTAGAGATGCTTAATTTTAGAGACAGTCGATAAATTTAAGTGTAATTAAAGCTTGGGGCGTTTTGTTGAAAGCTAATTTGAGTTAAGGCATCGTGTTGTTAGATATATGGGTAAAACAATAAGTAGCGTGTAGTTAATCGGTTTTGAATATGTTTAACGATGTTGAGTATAAATAGAAAATAAGCTATTATAGAGCTTCTGTTAATCATTGTTAACAGAAGCTCATCAGAATCATTTTCTATTTATTAGTTCACTATTATAAAAGTTCTATTAATTTTATTGATCATGATTAAAGTACTCTTGAGATATTATTGGATTTCTCAAAGCATTGCAAACGAAATCAGTGTTAATAGGTATATATGAACATTATTTTATCAATGTTTTTATTGTATGGCGGTTTAATTTTCATATAAAACTAACACACAAAAATATTAAAATAAACAGATAAATTAATAGAAACCTTTTCTTCATTTTCATAAATAATTTAATTAGTTGTTATACACTGAAATATAACTCTACCTCTAAGTTTCTACTCTAAATAAATAGTATATTATCCATACCCATTTATGACACGTACTATGAAAAAAATATAAAAATAATAAATAATATATATGCCTGAAGACTATTGTACGTTGAGCAGGACAGGATTTTTACACCACGATTGAAGAGTTAATCTTGGTGCAAAAATCCTGTCATGCTCAACGTAAAATACGTCTTCAAAACTAAATAAACTCGAAAATTGTTAATTTCCTTGGTTAAATTCAGTGGCTCCAATTATCTTCCTTGACTTGGCATAAACAAAAAAAACATCTTCTACAATAAATATTAAACTTAATTTATATACAAGCCAGATAAAATACCAGAAGTCAATTTTAGTCAAATTTAAAAACACATTAAAACCTTAGGAATAATGAAACTTAAGCTCTTTGGTATCAACCGGGCTATCTTAAAAGTTTGTCACTAAACTTGTCAATTCAGTACGATGATGGTGGCAGTAACATAAAATTGAACGAGTCAAGTTAAGCTAAGAGCAGATGGTGTAGAAGGTAAACTTACGCTTGCAAATGTCATTTTAAAGCGGAGAAAAGCAGTTAAAATTACATTAAAGATATTTTTCTTATAACGGCATTTGATCGGAGAAGATTAAAAGTTCTAACAAATCATAAAAAAAGGATACCATTAATAAATAATAAAAGGCAGCAAGTGAATTGATCAAATGTTATTTTGGTAATTACTGTCGAATAATTCATTTGTAGTATTTCAGTTAAGGCATTAGCCCATTAAAGAAAATCTCAAAATCATAAACACAGAGATTAAACATCATTTAGGCGTTAAACATAAACTTATGTGCAAAGGTTTTCTATATAACATAAGAGAGCACTAAGAAGGTAGGTTGGTCCCGATTATTGTCGTAGAAAATTTCGTATCAGGCCATGTCGAAAGCCCGTAGGCGGTCTGACGTTAAGCTGGCCATCAGCCTGTCGCCAACTGCATTGGCCAACACTACTACTTTGCAACCCGAATAAAGAAAAGAAGAATCATCATCTTCAATGATCTCCACAAGTACAAATTGTAAGCGACCCGCATCCGGCAAATTTTATTTTTATCTCCATTCTTAAAGTAGATTAATGCACGAAATAAAAAAAAGATTAATTCACTAATAACATTCCAAATTCAAAATTTTATTAATCACGTATATTTTAATTGAAACAATTCAAAATATTGTGCACGGCTCTAAGGAGCTCGTATCGTAGGCGAGCTTTAACCCAGTAAGTCCATAAAACTAAAACCACTAAAAGTTAGAACTTGAAACAATGTGCCATAAGCACAAGCTGCATTGACCAATAACTTGAAAATAAGAGGTTACTTTGTTTATCCTAAGTATAGTAGTTAGATGAAATGAACTGTGGAGAAACGGGACTCTGTTTATTTGAAAATGTTTTAGTAACATATTTTTGAATTAGTTGCAGCCCGCGGTTTCACTTGAACGGCATTATAATTTATGGATTTCCCCTATGCACACGACTGTGCAGTTTTATGTGTAAAAATCTTATGTCTTAAAAACCTTGCCACACTCTTTTGCCTAATAGAATACTTTGGGTCTTTTTTATAGCTAATTTTCTTGCAAGTACTACATTTATGTAATAAACTTTTAAAAAATAATTTTAAGAACAGTTCAAGAAGGTCAATTGTGATTGAAAAAAAATCAGTAAGTTTATCAAAACATAAATATTTTAGAATATTTTTAATAGGTAAAGCAGTGTAGTATACCACAATAATTTAGGTTCTATTAATTGAGGGTTACCTTTTAAGAGCCACAGTATTCAAACAACTAAGCAAATCAATCACTCGTCTATTTTCGGTAGCCGAACTTTCTCACAGGTTAAAAATAAATCTATTACAATATAATTACATACATTAATAGTCAAGTATGTTTGTTAAGCTCTCAAATAGTGAAACGTACTTAACAAGTCGAGTGGGTAAGTTCCCATGTTGGTTGAAATAGAACGGTTATTAAAATATGGTTTTTTATCCATTTGTTATTATTATATATTTCTATTAACTTTACAATAGACATAAATACAATACCACTACGACGGTAAAAATCGGTTATTAAAATGATTATTGATACGAATTATGTATTTTTATCATGTAACGAAAAAACTTTAACTGACTTTTAGTTAAAAATTTCTGGATCTGTCATTATTTTAAGTCAATCCATTGACTGCGACACTTGTATTTATGTTTTCCTGTTTGCGTTTTGGGACCACAATCAGGAACTCGCTGTAAAATACGAAGTACTGTATGTATTGTTCCAAACGGTAAAGGTATTATTTTCATAAGAAATTTCGTATACTAAATGGTAAAAGTACCTAACATACTAACACACACATATTCCAGAGTATAAACTACTTCTGTGCAAATTACATCTTTATCCACTCAGCCGTTTGACGTAATTAATTAACAAACATCCATCCAACCGAACTTTCACATTTATACAACTACTTCCTGCGCGCCCCGGTTCCACCCGTGTGGACTACGAGTTACCCATCATACCTCAGTTATCAAACGGGAGCCATAATTTTTTTTCATATACCGTAGCTAATATAGTTTTCCCATTCTCTGTACGTGGCCCATCCAGCGGAGCCTCTGTGCTTTGGTCTCGCCAATTATGTTGGATTCAGCGATCATATCTTCGATCTCTTGGTTTTTACGTTTTTTTCACAGAGAATGGGGATGGACCGTAGTTTCTAAAAGGCGTATCTTGGAGTTCCAAGCGTGCGCCGACCTATCGGCAGGCCCAGATACCGCTGGAATGACGCCGTCGAGTCAGACCTGCGAGCTGCGAGCGGTCAACTGGCAGGAAGCGGCGCAGGATCGACAACGATGGCGCTCTCTTGTATCGGAGGCCAACACTCACTTTGGGTCGTTGCGCCAACGGAGTAAGTAATATAGTTTTCCAGACTTTAATCTATCCGTCAAATTTAACTAAGATCCATTCAGCCACTTTAGCGTGACGTTACAAACTTCTATACATCCTCCAAATGTTTCACGATTGTAATATTAATTAATAGGGTGTGATATAAATATAGATCAATACATCAATTTTATTTTAAATCCTCTATCTACTTGAACTCCAAAAATAATGCGAGTAACACCAGCCAGCTATAAACCCCCTGCTCATTACACGTAGCTGCCAAGATTTAAAATTGAGCCGAGCTCACAATTCAAACAAAGCACCAGTAAAACATAATGATGGGTTTTTGTGATCACCAGGGATTATGTGGGGACTGAAATGGTGTTATAATTTTTTAGGTGAGTGTAAAAGAGGCTTAGCATTGTTTAAGGAGATTTGAAGGCTTGAAGGTTTGAGTATTTGATGTAGAAATCATTTGCGTACGTTTGTTTAAGGTCAGCATTTGATTTATAGGACTAGACCTTTTTATTCAAGGCATATGTTTCTTTTCAGATGGTGATTTCACTGCCTTATTGTAATGCATTTTTTTCTGTGTTTTTGCATCTCACGTTTTTGCATTTAGCTCGCAAGGGGTTGTGAAATTACTATCAGCAGAACCATCCAAACCAACCGCCCCAAATCAGAGATATATATTCGACTTTTCTTGAAAATATTAAAACATACGAAACGTATTTTTTTGTTTGTGACAAATCTAAATGGATTATGGTATATACAAATTATTTTACAAACCGGTTAAAATCGAATTATATTTTATATTATTTTAATCAAATAAAAAAGGCCCAATCTTTGACTTTGATCTCGCTTGCTGTACGATGTAGCAGATAGTTGGATGACGCTAGACCTAGAATGTCGGCTGGCTCTTAAGTAGGGACAGCTTTTGAACACACTGTGAGATAGGTGACAGTTTTTTAAGCTTTAATGTGGTTATCTAGCCAGGCGGCTACTAGAACGTATCCTACCACCACCGGTTTCATAACAATATTACCTTCACTGATAGATCGAGGGTAAGGATCGAAACAACGCCTGTCAGACTGACGGTTGACACTCCTTCAACTTAAGATTAACCTCTCAACTGATAAAAAAAGCATTACCCAAAACACGCCCTAATATGAATCGCTGAATTAATGTCAATAATTGCAACAGCAGCAAGAAAGTCAATAAGCGTAATATTTTCTATGAAATAGGCTCAAGTTAACCAGGGGAGCAGCAGATGATAAGGGTTTACTACAGAAGGAGCACTCTCAATTACATGCACACCTATCATTTATTTAAGTCTCTGTCTGTCTTTTTCACACTAGCTGATTTTATTGAGAAAGAAAGAGACGGCCCGAGGTAGAAGCGAGTGCGTAATTTTCCTGCCATCCTGGTAATTGTTGAGGTTGCGTGTTTTTACTGTATGTTTATCGGTGACTCCTATTTCTTGGCTCGGTCTAGAGATATGAAAAAATCTATGTATTTTCAAATGTTAGCGTTTAGTTTTCATGACATATCTACATAATGGAGGGATAAAAGGAGGGAAGCAATCATTACAATTTTGTTAGAAAGTAAAATTTATAGAAGTAGAATTAGTTACCTATATTATTATCTTCATACATTTTTATAAATTATATGTACTTGTACTTACCCTTCACGTTCTGCTGTTTAAAGACGATGTAGTCGAAAATGGATTAATGCCCAACCTAATGTTGCCTTAGCCCAATTGAATTATCTCCAAAAACGGGCCAACATTGCAAAAAAATGTAAAGGCAATTTTCATTCGGCATTGTTTGTGGAGTTTCGCTGGTAGTCTAAATTTATATTACCAGGGTACCAGTACCAGACCTGTTGCGTCATTCGCCATCTTGAATTTAGGGGTACTTTTTTCTTTATTGAATAACGTCATTCATTCATTTGTTTTGAATTTTTAACAAAATATTATTTTTTATTGTGACTGATTAAGTCCCAAGTGCGTCCCTTGCGTGAAAAGCAAGTAATTATTAAAGTAATAATTCAAATAAATGTCAAATTAGTATCTAATTTGATACAACTTTGACATTTTAAGCAAGTTGCATTGGTCTTAGTCACGAATACTGGAGAATGCGGGTCACAATATCGGTGAGAGCGCATAGTTTCTCCAACTACCCACTCTTGATATAGTTAAAATGTAGGGCTGTCCGAGCCATATAAAAGCACAGGGTTCCAACGACACATAACACTGACAGCATCTTTGTTTTTCTTAGGCCGCCGCCAGGAAGCGAACATTTACTAATCACTGGGTTTAGAGATGAAGCCAGCCTCAAAGCCAATCCCGATAGATTTATAATGTCAATGTGTTCTAATTCGTCTAAAAATTATAAAAGATATCATTCCTGGCGTGTATTAAATAAGCCTATAAATACGAAATAACTTCATACGGATTTAAAAAATGCAATTAAATCTGGTTTAAAACGTATATTTTTTATGAAAACTGTCAACAAGATACTTTAAATCCAAGTTTATTTTAAAATATTGAACTAAATAACAAGTAGCTATAATGTTTCATTGTAACGTTGCCATTCACTATTTCAATACCAGTTTCATGTTAAATTGCACTATTTTCTTATTATAGTGCAATTTGCAAAATTACCAACTCAAAAAATGCATCAATATTGCTCAAAAAGTATCTTTATTTCTTTGCTCATATAGTACAATTTGTATGATTAGTAAAATAGTTATATAAACTGTCTGAAATATGAAGCTTCGCGAATCTGAACAAGCTTAGTGTTTTGGAGGAATTTCAGATATCAAGAATTCAATAGGTACCTACTATTTTATATTACTAAATAAACTTTTATTTGGATTATTTAAGTCGTAGAATAGGGGATTAGTATTGACGTGTACATAAGAACCGGTTTTTAAAAATCACAGTTAAGGCAACAAACGGTTAAAACTCTGATCGGTACGTTTTTTGATCCGTTTGTTGACAGCAGAGACGCTCCAGTGATAATGACCTTCGGCCATGAAGACACCTACCACTGATAATCATGCAGAGGGCTCTATGAAACATTTTAATCAGGATTGACGCAAAAAGGTAGGTATTAATTACGGATTTAAAACAAGATTTCATTTCTAGCAGCGGACGTCTTATGACTGAGATGCACGCGGCTAAAACCGCGGAGTCTCTGTTTCAAGCTCTTGAGACTTCAAATCAAAAAAGACGGTGGTAGCTATTCAGGCGGGTCAATACGGTCAGCAGTTAGAAGAGGTTCTAATATTTTCATATGAAATGAACATTTGTTTTTCATGTGAATTAAAAATTAATTACATGTTTATTGTTCTTATCAATAATTATTAGACCAAAAGAGAAATTAACACGAAGCGTTTAATAATGAAGTGATAGATTATAATACAATTTTTTAGTATAACGAACTACACTCAGTGTAATAATGTTCCCGTGTTTATGTTTACAAATATACCTTGTAAAGTAATATAAATAGATAATTGAAATAGTATCTCATTTGCGACAAAATAATAGTAACGATGGCAAATTAAATCCAGCAATTTACCGCGTTTCATGGGAATATGTCACAGGATTTCATTCTGAATGAGGACCGGATGCGATGCAATATGAAAAAAAAGTAATTGAAGCGACGCGTATATATGCGGTGTGTAAAAGAAACTAAATAAGTAAAATGTAATTACTAAAACGGGTATAATAGACAATTCCATGGATTGTTTTAAAAACCATTTTTGTTAATCCTTCATATTATTTTTGTATGTTAACCATACATATTTGGAACCAAAACTTGGTCTTTATCTATTGGCTTTGAATGCACCTTAAGTGTCGCGTAACGGGCTATGAAGAACTATATTTTATGAGGTGATAAAGTTGTAAAGTGAAATAAGGAAAGCGAAGTTTAATAAAATCTAAACTTACATGATTTCTGAGACAATTCTGTAGAAGAATGAATGTCACTTATGTCATCCATTGAAATAGCGAAATTGAAGTGACTGTGATCAGGGCTTATTTCTCAAAAAGCGTATTAGAAAAAAAAAACCTATAGAAAAAATAACCTATAAAAAAATTAGCATTACTTTGTGTACAGTGAAGCTGTTGAAAATAATGGAGGCTACGGACTGAAGACGTCTTAAGCTGCAATTGTAGCATTTTTAGCTTTGGCTATCAATATGACAGATATTGATTCGATCTGTACTTGAGCTTGTAGTGAAGTTGACATCGTTATAAAAATCCATAGCATGGTGGTACTTAAGGTTATCATACTAGCTAGCTACCACCTCAAACGATAAAAACTGTGTGGTCAGTTGCCCTTAAGATGTTGTTAGCATCATCCTACCTTCCACTAAATCTATACTATAATATATAGTCAAACGAAAGATGTATAAAGTATTTAAAAAATAATTCCTATAGTAACAAGATCACCAACATAGCCCAACGGATTAGTTAGCTGAATTGGCAGGGTTATCATGCTTACTGATAGCCGATAAGACCGAGAACGTTTTAGAGAATAGGATCTATGGACTAGCAAGCATATTGTAATATTTTTGGAACACCGATGACTTTATTAGTATCGCTATTTTTAATACACACATGGTACACTGATGACTTTATTAGTATCGCTATTTTTAATACATACATGGTTCACCGATGACTTTATTAGTATCGCTATTTTTAATACATGCATGGTACACCGATGACTATATTAGTATCACTATTTTTAATACATACATGGTACACCGATGACTATTAGTATCGCTATTTTTAATACATACATAGTACACCGATGACTGTTAGTATCGCTATTTTTAATACATACATGGTACACCGATGACTATATTAGTATCGCTATTTTTAATACATACATGGTACACCGATGACTATTAGTATCGCTATTTTTAATACATACATAGTACACCGATGACTGTTAGTATCGCTATTTTTAATACATACATAGTACACCGATGACTGTTAGTATCGCTATTTTTAATACATACATGGTACACCGATGACTTTATTAGTGTCGCAAAACAAAGTTGTATTTTGATGGCTGGGAGCCATGTGCCGACGAGCTACCGGTTCTCGCGGGTCGCAAAACAAAGTTGTATTTTGAAGGCTGGGAGCCATGTGCCGACGAGCTACCGGTTCTTGTGGAGCCAATGAGGCAACCGTCACTTAGCAGTAGACCTTCTATGGCTTACATGACGATGATGAACCAATGACAGAGTTCAGTGTTTTGAAGCGATCATAGCCCAGAGGTGGGATCGACAAAAATGACGGACGCTGGTTCAATCCGCACCAATGACTTGAGTATGGTGAAAGTAGTGACGTTACCAAATTCCCAGCATGCTGGTAGGGTGCTTTCGAGTACCTGCCTTGTTAGCTACCATCGTCAAGTTTGAAAAACTGTCTCGGAACACGTAGTGTGTTCAAGCAGTGTCGAGAGCCAGTAAATATACTAGGTCTAGCGTCATTTACATCTCCGACCACATTGTCTCTGACCATTAAGTGAGATAGTAACCAAACGCTTGATCGAAGAATAATAAAAAAATAATTATGAAAGACATAATGATTGGTTAACCTAATTAAATTGTATACTAAATCTTACTACGTCGTCGAGTCATTTACAAAGGCAACAAGTCAATACTTGAAGCCTGTTTCATGCAATACGTTGTCACATAAATACTGCACATTTTGATATACTATTAAGTATTTGGTCAAATTATGAAGGCTATAGAAGTGAGCTTTTGGTGGTATGGTAAATGGGCTATGAGGTAAGACTACGTCACGTGTCAATTCAGTGTCATGAATGCGCAGCGCCAATGACGTCACGCAAGTTTAAGGAAATCTAAAGAAATCTAAGCCCAGTACTGAAAATCTAAAATGACCATATTACAACGGTCTTATTTAAAGCTTAATGTACACTAACCGCACCAGATGTTTTCAAATTCCAAAATTTTTATGACTCGTTTAGAGAACGTGCCTTCAGGCATGCGCATTATTTTGAATGTAAATAAATATCACGTTAAAGCTATCTCGCGTCGCATACAGTGTAAATACACCCTTAACTGGGGTGTTTTAGAAATCCTTACAAAAAGAAAGGGGCAGTCTCAATACTATCATCAGTTAGCGATAATGCAGTTCAATCAAGCTAACTAAAATTATGTTAAATCAGATAATGTACGGTAACGATGAAGTCTAAATCTGTGTGACACTTATTAATGTCAATATTGAAATTGATCTTTTTATTAATATGGGTAATTTTAGGCAAAATATAAATCACATTAGTTAGTGCTGACTAAAACGACTCGCGTCTAAAAACTCGTCTAATACAAGAGATATATACAAATTTGAATTTTACCCTCATTTTAATAAAGTCATTCCATTGTGAAGAATTTTAGACAAATTGTAAAAGTTTGAGTAATGAATACGACTATTGTACTACTGACTAGCTGCGCTCAGCGGTTTTTGATGTGTGATTTGTGGTTTTCCTGTTTTAGCACCTAATTTAGACTTTATCGTCACTTCATAAGATCTTCACTTTCTAATTATACACATAATTTAAGTAAAGTGTATTAAACATAGTATTACAACCATTCAATTTTAAAATTTGTACAGAACCCAACTTAAAAATATATGCAGTTCACTTTTCTAAATACACGGTGTGTGGCGTACTTTGATGTTCATTGTTTGTTTATAGAAAATAATACAAGGTGAGGTTATCTCACAGCAAACACACATGAAAGTAAAAACTAGGATAATTATTTTTTAATACAGTGTTGTGTTTCGGCAAGGTTGAAACAAGTTTTTTGAGTTTGAGGTTAGGTTGAACTAGGGGTTGAACCAGCCGCGGTAGAGTACGAAAGTGTGCCCGTAGTCCTGGAACTACAGCGCCTGGAAGAACAACGTGGTAGGTTTTAGGCGGTAGGGGACCCTGGCTGCTGTGGGTATAGTCAGGGTTGGGGGCCTTCTCAAGCCGCCCTCGAGCATCGCCATGGTCGTGATGCTCGAGCAGAGTCCGACACACCCCGCCAACCCTCCCCCCTGGGTTGGCGGAAGTGCGTAAAGACATTTCCTCTACGATAAAAAAAAAAGGGGGGCATCAACCAGTAGGTATTCAGAAGCTATTCTTTACGTAACAATAAAGTTTTTAACATTAAAAAATATGTATTTTAAAAGTTGTCAAACCCGCCTTCCCCTCTTTAGATGTAGATATTTTTTAAATATTTTCTTGAAGTTAAATAAAACGACACTTTGAAAATTTTAAGTTAGTTTTTATCCGACTACAGGGAAGCAATAGAGAAGGTTATGTTTTTGACCGGCATACTGGATGTTAATTTGTTCCCACTTAATTTCAAGTTTCATCCCTTCTCATGACATACCCAAGGCAAGCCAGTGTTCCTCTACCTTAGGACTTTTTATTCTCTACATTTTTACTAATATTTATGTTATTATTTTACACTCTTCGAACATATACTATATAGCATAATATACATAGAGTAGTATATTTTCGAAGATTAACTACTATTTCATTTATTATTGTTATGTATTTAAGTAATCACCAAATTATACAAAATTACCTACACTTATGTACGAGGTATACATAAACAAACATTTGTAATTGAAATGTAAAGTTTACATCGTGAAAGTGACAATAGTGACATATCACGAGAAACACCATTGAAAATGACGACATCTATCGGCATTTGATGAAATGAAATGCCAGGGTTGAGGGTGGATGAGTCTTTATTTATATACTTATTTACATTTAAGCTTTATGGCGGGAAGTGAATATGTAGAGTTCAATTTTTTTTCGAATGAGAGTCAAATACGATAAGAACAAATATTTTTACCTAAATAAATATATGTTATTATTGTAAACAATAGGTAGATAGATAAAGAATCATGCAGAAATTATTAACACAAATATAATGTAAAAAAGTGCTCAAATATTATATCATTATTGTTTTAATTGTGTTAATTTTATTAAACAGTACAGTAACAAAAGAATTAACAACGTGAACAATCAATATTCGTTTTAATTATAATTTAAATGTTTTTTTGAGCGGTTTATAAATGTCGGAGTTCTGAGTTAACAACTAATAAAATATGTATATATATATATATGATATATATCGTATATACATAACGATATTTTGATGACCTTTTAAAAATCTTATAAATTCATAGATTCTATTACTTAGGTACTTTGTATTGCAATTTGCAAATAATCATAGGCGGCAGTGACCACTATTCTTCGCTGCTTGCTTGTCTGCCGGCCTTAGGCAAGGTATACCTAGTATTGTATATGAGAAAAAAGCAGCTGATAATAATTTATTTAAATGTCGAATTAGGAACTCTTTGGGTACACGTAAATGTGTAACAAATTCATAAGTCATTTGTTTTTAAAAATTGACGGCAAATTAAAAAATGTCTATAGTGCGTCGAAATAGATTCGACTTGACGAAATAGGCGTGAAAGAGATTCTTTGAGAAGAGTGGGCCTCCTGCTTCAGTCAATGTTTTCATCGCATGCGTTGGTGCTTAGAAAAAAACGGATGCTATTTAAAAAAGCAATAAAAATATTAACATATTCCGTCATTTCCGTTTTTTATTTTTATTAAACATTCTGTGTGACCTCTGTATATACGTTTTATTTAATCTTTTGATCTATTTTAGTAACAACACTTTCACTAAAGCTTTATCGGATCGCGTTACTGATAATTTAGAACAGTGGTCGCTCACAACCTGCCGTTCTTAGCTAATTGCTGACTAATTGAACGTTTACACTCGACGGTTTAGCTGAGAGGGCTTAAGTGATAAGCTTTTATGCAAAAAGCAATATATAGATATTGTATAATAATACTAGCTGCGCCCCGCGGTTTCAACCGCGTGGACAACGGTATTCGTGCTACCTCAGCTATTTCATTGAAACCATACTTTTTCCAAGACAAAATTAGTCCTTGTCCTTCTTCAAGGTCCCATCTATCTCTATACCAAAATTCATCAAAATTGGTTAAGCGGTTCAGAAAGAAAGAAAGAAAGAGTAGGTGTGTTTAGATGTATAAGCGTACCTTATTGTTGCAAAAGCTGTGTATATTTTCTTGATATTTAATAAGTAAGGTCTGCATGTAAAATGTCTGCAGTAGTAACGGAATTTTCCTAACATGCGTCCTTAATCTCTTATCCCTTGTACCATTTCAATGATTGTTGGTAAAACAGACGGTCTCTTTGATGTAACGCTGGAACATGACACCGGCTAGTGAGCCATTGCACCCAGCTTACACTTCTTGCGATACATATGATAATTTATCGAGAGATAAGAGAGGTGGATGCATTTCCTTAACTTTGTATCGATGTCGAATAAAAAAATAGCTTAACACATACATAATAATGCTGTTTGTTATGTAAAGAGTTTGAGAGATTTGATTATTGTACAGAAAGGTAAAGCACCGTTGAAAAACAAAGAGAGGTACCTCTTTGTTTTTCAAGAAAATTAGAGCAAACTGGTAGAGTGGGAAAATTAAATGATCCACCGTAATTGCAAAAACGATGTTCGGTTTTGCTTCTACTGATCTTGAATCCGGCACTCTCTAATTTTTCCCGCCATTTTCCCAGTCTATTCTGGACCTCAGTTGCGTATCGTGAAATATTTAAGATTATTTGTACAACCCTACAAAAAGCCATTATATAGAAGCAAACAGTAAACATGCCGAAATGTATAATTAACTATATATATTGAGATTTCTATTAGCGCAAAATGAATAAAAATAATAATTTCTACCTCGATAATAAAATATTTAATAAAAAATGATATTACTATTAATTTCAGAGTTACATACAATTTCAATGTGACCCAACTGAAAGTATTTAAAAAGGTAACAATTATAAAGTACAACCCAATTGAGAATCTGCTCCTTTTTAATCTCGGTTAAAAACAGTAATATAGGCCGACTGATAACTGAGGATTTTACAAAGCGACACTTTCAAAAATGTTCTAGTAACGTGACCAAAGATTAAGAAATAACAACAAAACATAGCAAAATCCAACATTAAGTTTCATTTACCAACGTTATATAACTAATAGAAAATTACCGTAGCTAATAGCCTCACGAACAAATAATAAACACAATACAGCAAATGTAATTTTGAGCCTAGGACTTGTCCTCTAATACCTAGGCCTTGACACGTATATAGTTAATATACCTAGCTTTAACTTAGGTAATAATTGCTGAACACCTGCGTTCAACTTCGATGCCAATGCTACGTAGTCGTCGGTTTGTTTACTATTGATATGAGCTTGTTTTGATAAAGAACACCATGTAATACCTACATTTAGCTTCACGCTTTCCGTATTCTTGACAATGTTTATTTTTTAAATTATTTACTTGCTATAAATTTAGGTTCAGTACTAAATTGACTTTGAGTTCACTGAACAAATTTCAGATAATGGCCCTAAATCTGTTAATCACTCGAACTAGCGAAAATCACGACTTGATAGATTGGAATGTAGATAATTTATATGCTGTAAAAACACATAGGCTACTTTTTATCCCAAAAAAATGATGGTTTCTCTGTGATATATCTAACAAAAACAAGACTATATTACAGACAGACAGTACCTCTGTCTGTCTGTTAAACCTAACCACTGACCCAATTTTGATGAATTTTCGTATGTATAGATAGATGGGACCTAGGAGAAGGACAAGGCTACTTTTTATCTCGTAAAAGTATGGTTCCCGAGGGATAACTGTGATAGTGGGAAGATCGTAGTCCATTCGGTTAATAATAATAATAATAATATGGGACAACATTCACACAAGGTCTTCAGGTCCCAAACTAGGCAGAGCCTGTACTATGGTAACCTGATGACTGATATATATACTTAAATACATACTTATATATATATACTTATATACACACCCAGACACAGGTCAAACAGACATGTTCATACACACAAATGTTTGATCTGTCCGGGAATCGAACCCGGGACAAGCGGCGCAGAAGGCAGAGTGCTACCAACTGCGCCAACCGGCCTGTGGTTGGTTTCGGTTGGAACCACGGGGCGCAGCTAGTCAAAAATAGAGTTGACCTGTAGTATTCCACTGCTCTATCTATGTACGGTATTCACGATACCGATAATGGTGAATGTCTACTATTAAGTATCGGTTGTCTAATTCGTGACTGGCTCTTGAACTCGAGCAGCTCCCGTTCTACGGAGCGTTCATCATTAGGGTTGTCAGTTTTACAAGGTCAAATTTACCCATCGAGGTATTTTTACTTAAAGAAAAAAAAATCGTGATGCTCATTGGGTCTAAGGATAGTGAATGTCGTGCGGGCATGGGTTTATCCATTTCTTCTTCTTCTTCTCTGCACTTAAACATCCACTGCTGGACATATGCCTCCCCCGTATAGGGGGGATTTGCCAATACTCGCCACGCTTGGCAGGCGGGTTGGCGAGCGCAGTATGATTTCCGATCCTCAGAAGGCGCTATTTAATAGTTAATATTTCCAGCTTGCAAGCGTTCACGCTGCTTGTCTTGGGTAAGCAGGTCTTTCTTACTCGCGGTCGCAGAGGGGAACAGGGCGTTGGCAGTGTCTCTCGACATTGCCAACGCCTTTAACAGCCTCCCGCATGGGACCATACAGGAGGCACTCCGCTATCACGGAGTGCCCCTGTATTCGCTACAGCACAATTCATAACTGATATTTATACATAATATATTTTAATTTAACATAATATGTACTGCATTATTTTAACCAATTGCCGAGATTATTTTTTCTTAAAGGTAAGAAAAATAATTTTTATTTTTTTTACATTCACACAATGTCTTCAGGTCCCAAACTAGGCAGAGCCTGTACTATGGTAACCTGATGACTGATATATATACTTATATACAAATACACACCCAGACACAGGTCAAACAGACATGTTCATACACACAAATGTTTGACCTGTCCGGGAATCGAACCCGGGACCAGCGGCTCAGAAGGCAGAGTGATACCAACTGCGCTAACCGGCCAGTCGAATTACAGTTAACACTTATAAAAAAACAATTTTAATCACTTAGAATTTTTTTTAAAGCTACAAGAACAAAAAAAAACTTAAAATTTTTAAGGAAATATCTAAGGGATCAATTTAAAAGGACCATTTCAACCAAAAATATGAACAAAAAACAAATCATTTTATACCACACGGTATTCTTATGTAACAAATACATAAACTATAACTGCAAATAAATCCTCCTAATTTTATCGAAGTCTAACTGACTAGGATTTATTTGCTTGAAAATATGGCTAATTTTTGGTATACTCCAAAAAATACTAACGAGCCAACCCTGAACCCGTCTAAGACATCGACACTTTTTGCCTTCAATATCTAATGACAAAAGAGCTATTATCTAATCACAGGTTTTCTTTTTTTAATAATGAGCAGTTGCGTACGATACTGTCAGTTGAAGATTTAAAAAATAAGAACAATAGCGAAGTGAAACGCAGAAATAAAAGATTTAACTCATAAATCGAATAAAAACAAATGTGAAGTTTTGACATGAAGACATGACCTTATAGAATGAGTTTATAAACAAATGATTAACTACTTTGAAGCCATCATCCCCATGGTTTCCCATTTCTTCGTCGTTGCATCAAATATATGTTAGGATACCCTGCACTAGGATACCCTGTATCGCGGTTGGGCACATACAAGAACACAAACTCTTGGATGTTTGTGTTATTGTATGTGTCAACCTCCCAAGAACTATGCTCATCACAGAAATGTTTGCTCCAGCTGGGATTTTCGGAGCTGCTCTAGCCAGTTCATATCACTGTCACTGATCATTAAGGCACGAAGACCGTCAATATTCATAACAACAATAATAATGAGATATAAGAAGATAAACGATACTTTTAACCAGACGGACTCTGACAGCCAGACGACAATGCAACATAGTCTAATGCAAATCCGTGAGTGCTTATTTACAGGCAGAAGAGGCAGGTGACGAAAATACACAATACAAAAATGTAATATACAGATGGCCTTCAGGCTGAAAAAAAATGTACTAATCACATATTAACACGTTTTAATTTTCTTTCTTGCGGTGAAACACACAGTTCAAGCGCATTTGTCGTATAGCGATAATTTATGATTTAGGGAAAATATGGTCGCTTGAAAATATTTGTTCACTGATAAAACAGCAAATGAAATCAAATTTTGTTAAATCATAACTAACCTTCATAAACTGCTCATAAAAGTGGAATTTTTAAATCAAATTTACCCATTGAGGTAATTTTACTTCAGGGAAAAAAATAAAATCGTGGTGCTACTTTAGGGATAGTTAAAGTCGTGCGGTTATTAGACATGTAGGACTTTCAACAAAGTAAGCTGTTTTTTTTATACTATACTATAGCTCTATACTATATTTTTTTTCTATTTTATACTGTATATCGTTTTGACCACTATCTCACTTGATGGTCAGTGACGATGTGGTCGAAGATGTTATCACGCTAGATCTAGAAGGTAGTCTAGAAGGTCTCACTGGCTCTCAAGGACTGCCTGAACGCACTATGTGCTTGGTGACAGATTTTCAAACTTGAGGGTGGTAGATAGCCAGGTGGGTATTCGAAAGTACCCTACCACCATGCTGGGAATTTGATAACAGTGTTACCTTCACCGGAAGCTCAAGCTGGTGTTGGGGATCGAACCAGTGTCCGTCAGTTTGACAGGCGACGCTCCCCCCGCTGAGCTATCATCGCTTCACAAAATTCTTACATTTGAACTATTTAGCAAATGGTAAAGCTTTACCATAGTAAACTGAGATGCTGTTGCTGTTCGCTGAACAGCTTGCATTACTAAAATAGATAATGGAAAATCTGAATACGTTAGCATTACTATTCAACATCTTTTCAACATTAAGTTAAAACTATTGAATATGATCACAAAAGTCGTTTTTCCAAGTCAATGGCACACACACATCCCAATTATTTATCAATTTGACGTAATGATAGGTGCGCTTACGTGCTTCTTATGAGACGCAGAATAAATAATAGTTATAATACTGCACCTACCGTAATGACGTCAATTAGTAGTAGTTTTATACCTTTGATATAGAGATGGGACCTCGTTTATTTATAAATGCAAGACTGCAAGATTAACACGGATTTTATTTGGGTTTTTTTAACCAATTTATTGTTGCTAAATGTTAAGTTATTAGTTATTACATAAACATGCAAATGAAATGGTTCAACAAACGTTCGCGGCACCTTATATCCAAACTACGTTTCTTGGAGGTTAATATTTATATGTAAAATAATAAATTATTATATATGTGACCAAATACCTATTTATGTATCCAAAATAATACAGCGTTAGAATACACCTTCAATTATATGAAAAAAATAAAACCGGGAAGGTGTTCTGCAGGCAAAGGGTTCAAATTCCACTAATAGCCAAATTTATTCCTACATAAAATTGTAAACTTTAAATATTTTAAAAGAAATGTTATTCATACATGTCTCATTTCAAGTTTGATGGTGCAGCTATTGTTTCTGAAAGGAACATATTATTTTGCAATTAAGAGATATGTTTAATTTTGATAGCACCATTGTGTAGAATTTTAGTTAAAAAATAAGACGATACAATGCTTGTGCGTCCATTAAATATGTTTGAGAAAAAAAATACGCGGTGACGTCAAATAAGGTTATAAGAATTCATTACTTGCACATTTACCAAGTAATTTGATTATCGATTCCTCGATTCGCATCCGTAAAGTTCGATGCATTTATATAAATCATCTCCTGAAGGATTGAATAACACTTAACATGGTTATCCACAAGGATTACTATTAATATTTATAACATAAAAAATGTTACAGTAAGATTAATATTGCAATGGTTTAAAGGCAACCCCAGCTTAATATTATTGCTCCTTAATCTTAAGGAGATAAATAATAATGATTTCCTATCGGATATATTAAGTATGGCGGCAAAATATAATTAAATGGGATGATTTTGCAACGATTGAAATCCGATAGGTATGACCTTAGACATTTCAATTCACAAATGAATATAGCATACCTTTTTAGCTGCCGTAATATATCTGACCACATCACTAAGTAACACCCGGTAAGATAATGATCAAACACAAGCTACCATGCATACTAAAATGAGTATAGGCATCTTTTTAGGTAAAATCCTTTTCTACATTCTTTTCGAGATTGGACTGCGTGGTGCAATGTGTCTTGAAAAATTTTAACTAGATCAAAAATTCAAGTCTCTATTCGTCCCAACTCTACCATCAAAGTTAAAATTGCCTCTTCCTCAGAGCACATATTGCTTTTGACATTCAAATTACCTTCGTAAGTAGCTTCGTTCTATGGTGATTATACGTTTAGAAAAAAAAATGAATTGATCGCCAAAGTATCAGTAATCAATGTTAAGTACCACAGGTGAAGATAGTGGAAGACAAATAAATCTTTAGAAATGGTTATGAATTACCATGGGAATGATTTAGTTCTCAGTCAGTATGGAAGTTTCTCTATGGGGTTGAAACAAAAGTGAGAAGATCTATAAAAGACCGATCACCCTGATATATAACAGCGAATAACCAAGTTTAAATAGCAGTGATGCAGCATTTTTTTTTTTGAAGTTTAAAAATTTCTAAAGTGAAGTTTACATAATCAAAATGTGGAAAATTATGTTAATTTGATTGCTTCATTGCTTTCATAGCCAAGTCATAAAATTGCTATTATTTCTATAATAAGACGAAACTTTGGCCAAGGCATTTGCGTAACCTGTAAAAACCACAAGTCCAGTCATGCATGCA
The DNA here is from genome assembly GCA_934044485.1 of Apeira syringaria. Lineage (NCBI taxonomy): Eukaryota > Metazoa > Arthropoda > Insecta > Lepidoptera > Geometridae > Apeira > Apeira syringaria. The sequence continues at coordinate 22,164,466 of OW203660.1, read as the reverse complement.
GTACTGAATATCTTTGTGATGGACCATTCAAGAGCAACTCGAAGCTTTAGAGTCGATCGAAAGGAAATTTCTTTTGAACAAATATCACCAAATGTAACTAAAATATATATGTAATTTAAATATTTAAATATTCTTCTTCTTAAATTATAGCTTCTGTGGCTATATACTCATTTTATTGGTAACTTTCATTACACGTCATTTAAGTTTAATAACTTAGACACGAGTAGATACTTATTTCGAAACTTATGTTTCAAAGTAAATATACATACAAAACATTTGGAATAAAAAAAAACAACTACAAAAAATAGCATATACCATATAGCATAAACCTATGCGAAATCTATTGTCAATTAACATGATAGAACATATCTTTTATCTATTTTCACTTTAAAAAATTCGTCAAAAGTGTAAAAAGATTGCTCGATAAGCCAACGTTTATGATTGAATTTATAACATTGAAGACTCGGAGCTGATGTAACACTATTAGGCAGCTTATTATACACACTCATGACATTAGTCAATTTATCGGATTTCGTAAAAGATCTAGAAACTTCCATCAGCTGTCCCCTTTGCGGGTGGTACGAGTGCACAGAACTGTACTTAGCAAAAACACCTAAGTTAATCCTTACGTACCATGTTACTTGATAAACTAAAATAGAGGGCAACGTAAGGATTCTCATCCATTGAAAGTGAGGACGAGCTTGCTGTCGTTCTATTTGAATTATCTCTATCTTCATTTATTTCTGTTTGTAGCAATTCTGCCAATTATTGTTTCATTCATCCCTATTCAAACATCTGACAAACAAATGGGTATAACTTTGAAAGTCAAGTTCAAGTTATGGGAGACTAGCAATAAAAATACTACTGCCAATTACGCCACACTTGTCCAAATTAGTTTGCATCTTAAGATATCCATGAACAATATTGCACGAAAAATTATTATGCTTTAACAATAGCGTCAGCCTATTCTAACTCTACGACAGCAAAGTCGAGGAAACTTTTCCCATGACGCTTAATTTCAAATTCAGGTCACCTATTTAGAATTAAATTACCACCTGCCAACGGTTCGTGACATGATCAGGCATTCAATCCAGGCAAGGAAGCCTAGGCCGTGTTAAGGCCTATAACTAGGGCCTGACTAGGTTTCCGATGGGCATATATTGGTGTAGAAGGACCGTTAGCCGTCGTGACGAGGGTTCTATGTTTTGAGTTAGTGAGGTGAATATTTTGATTACGTTTGTATATTTGGCGTTACGAACTGACGTAACATGAGGGTATGGTGTAGGTACGGGTATAATGAGACATTAAAAAATTTGGAAAATAAGATTCTATTATTCAAATTTCAATTCGGTTGCGACATTAGCCACCGTCTAATTTAGGAAATAAAAAAGAAGTAAAAAATTTCCACAAAAACTTACTCGTATCTTAGAAAACATTAGTAGTAGTATTTGTAAAGGCTAAAATTTTAGAATAAAATGATAATATTTACTGCAAAGCTAGTTTAACTGGCAGAGTGGAATTCTGCAGAAATGAATTTATATAAATTTACAACTGCTGATAGATTTTGCGTTACTTTTGTTCGGACGTAATTATAAATGACATCTCCCAATGCTTTCATGCAGTTATTATTAAACATTTTTCTAAAGTGATCAGAGAATACTATTTGGTAACGTTATTATGTTTTTGTTCCTCGATATTTCAGCACAGTTACAATATGTTCACAAGTAAACTAAAGTTTCTGCGGGTAGATCTTTTTTATTAGCAAACAAAACGGTCTACCCTCTTTCTTTCACGTTAGTTACGTTTAATGGTGTCGCCAATGTCATTTTCACAAAAGTCACTCAAAACTCGACACATATAGTTTAAACAGCTATCCGCACCCTAGATTTTGAAACGTTTTGGTTTTCACATAGATTAAATATCGAGAAATAAAAAACAAACAAAAGAGAGAAAGTAAACATATTGATTATTGACAAAGCTAAAAAAAATAAACAAAAAGAAAATGCTTAACATTCCGATATAAACGTTATTATAGTTATGATTCCAATTAGAATATAAAATCAAATAATAAACAAAATACCTATCAGGAAACCTCTGATGCACACATCTGTTGCATTTCCTAGCATGTTTGCAAGCGTGAACAAAAACTGTGTCAAGAACAAACTCATTATGAATCATCACGATCATCTGTATTGCGAGGAAATGATCGCGAATGACGTAGTTATCAGCATGTACAGTTACAATTGCTTTACAATATGCGTTGTTCGTGGGAAATATCTAAATTATGAGATAATGAATTCTTTGTTCAATGATTTTCAGCATAAATACTCAGTGAAAGCCAACGAGTGACGATGGCATAAGCACAAGGCTTAGTTTTTTTATTTATGAACTTAATATTACTTTAACTTAATAATAACTATATTAGGACCTGTACCGTTGCATCATACTTGCATCATTTTGAGATCTCCAATAGATCCCATCTATCGATTGGGGGGGAAATCCAACGCCACAATATTCACTCAATGTTTAAATCGTTAGACTATCTGACATCGATACGAATTGATTTGTACTGTGCTCGCTCCAGATTTATCAATATTATCAACATCTCAGCTATCATTGCCTCTCCCATATATTTATTTATTTATCACACTTAGACCCACTAGGGTTTATTATTGTACAGTGTCACTAGGAAGTGTCCTGTGACCACTGCGGCCCACATCCTCTCCTACTATCTTGGCTAGTTCTACGCTGCACCTGTAAGTATTTGGACTCAATTTAAGAACCTTACGGTCGCATTTGCTATGAGTTCTGTGTATTATGCACAGAACTGCCATTTTAATTCTTGCCCTATATGCTCGTCCGAAACGATTATTATATACGAATTGCACGCAGCGAATTCAACCAGCGTAGACTACAATAATTACTACAAGAATTTTTCCAATATTTCTTGTGGAGTTCTAGTTTTTTAATTACACTCAAATGCTAGGTTTCCGTGTGTCACAGGAGGCGTGGACACATAGAATAACACCACATAGACATCCAAGACCCAGGACAAATGTTGCTACTAATCACATTGAACCCTGCCCGGATGGACCCAAAGCCCCGTGGACCAGAAGTCATGTCACATGTTAGCGAGTATCAGATATAGCACAGGAACTAAGAAGGAACTTAACATTTTTGATTAAAATATTCTATTATGTATTTTTGGGTCTATAGAAATATTATTTCAAATTTCATACAGATCCAATCCACTGTTTTAGTGTTCAGTCATAATGAGCGTAATATTACCTCACACACACACTCTCTCACACACACACACACACACACTAACCTAAATTTTTGCATCTATAATATTATAATGGACTATATGACGTCTGAAGACACGGTAGACAGCCAGAACACAAGCTAACAAAGATTGTAGAAAGAAGCTGAGTATAGATTTTTAGATTTTTTATAATCCAGCAGAGAACATTATATACTAAAATGTTGACAATAGAAAAGTAATAAATTTTTATTGATCCTTATAATTCAATCAAAGTGCCACCCATATTGATAGATCAGTCATTGAACAAAATTAGCATTTTAAGCTGAATTTATCAAATAGTGCACCTGTCAAAGCAACCAAATCTATCAAAGGAACACTGACAAGTCACTGGGGCGATTTACGACGATATTATCTATAATTATTGGATAATGTATGCGTAACTGACGCTTTCTCAAGCGTTGGTGGACAGATTTGCGAAACGTTTTGCACCTGTTCCTATCTATTTCTATTCATATCTGACACAATGTCACAATAAATAATTAACAAACGGAAATAAACTTATACAGTATTTAGCAAAATATTAGATAAGATAAATAAAGATATATTTATTTATTCAAACCTCAGTCTCACTATCAATACAATGTAAATAAATGACATTTACATTTTGAACAATAAATGTAAAAATAGACTATTGTCTTTGACTATACTGTTGAATAGTCAAAGAGAGAAGTTTTAATGATTTGAGAACTATAAGTCCGTTTGCACTATTTATGGGCGAAACATTTTCAATTTCTTTTTTAATTCTGAGAAATACAAGACCAATATCGCTTGATTATTTGTGGGACTAATATGCAAAACTGACCCTTTCCAAAGTAAATAGAGTTGTCTATATCATATTGAGGTAACAAGATTCACGTAGAAAATTCCAACATTTTCGTGAAATGAAGATGAATTAGTGTTGTGCTGACCCCGCCTAGTGTGGGATAAGGACAAGAAGAAGATGATGATGATGATGATGATGATAATGATTTTTTTGGAAGTTCAATATAGAAATATTTTCTATCGTATAAAAACATTTCAAATTGGTGTTAACTACACGAGACGTATTTGTGATGTAACAAATAAAAAACCTGGAAAAATAACACCGAATTCTGAATTCTCCACATTTTTCCAAAACTCGCGCACTGATGGTTCCGTACAAAAGAAAGTGTTGGTAAGTTTAAAATTATTAAAAATAATGTTATGTGTTATGTGTATTAAAAATTATTTGAAATTATTAAAAATATTATAAAATTTTTAAACAGAAAATAACTCTTCCATGACCGACTCCTAGAAGTTTTTAATCTTTGACAATTGTCAAGGACATTTTATAAACATTATTTAACCCTTTCATAAATTCTACACTAACAAACATAATAATAATGATGTTGAAACCGAGCCCGGCGTCCTATTCACAACCTGCAGAAACCTGTACCGCCTACTCCATGTGGGTGTTGAACACCTTGCAGAATCTCTTAAATAAACCTTTTGAGAAGGGTTCTTATGAACAAATAACTGTAAACACGAATTAGATCCACCGAATAGACGGTCCTCGTGGTAGGTGTCAGTGACATGACTTCTGGGCAGACCCTGCGTTCGAATCCCGGCAGGGATTCGAACGCAGGGTCTGCTTGTCCTGGGGTCTTGAATGTTTCTTGTGATGTCATTATGTGTTCATGTCTACCGCGATACAGGAGGTCCCAGAGCGAGAGTGTGAGGTGAGCATGATAAGACAAAAAAAACGATGCAAAAATATCATGCATTACATTGAAAAATACTTAATATAAATGTTAATGACCACAGTTCGTGCGGGCTCAGGCACAGTTAAAAACGTTCAAAACGCTCACGTTCCGCGTTTGTTTTGGCACAGGTGGCGTTTTTAACTGTTTTCGTTCACCGTTCGAGATGCATGAAAAGAGTTAAAACGCTAACGTGAACTGCCACTTTTGACCCACCTCCGAGGCTGGGTCTTTCGTGAGCGTTTTTTGACAGCTACAGCTGATTTGAGTAGATAAACAAACTTGAGTTAATGCGCCAATGTAAAATTTTCTTTCTATTTCCAATACGAAAATGTAATTCTCGTTATGATTCAAGTTAATATTATAGGTTGGTGGATATTCATCCATAGTGTATTCAGTAGGATAGCACTTGTATGGTTCCCTCCTTCCTTGTCTCCTTTCCGCATGCACGTATACATATAGCCGTCCTTGTCTAATGGTCGGCTACCTCTGTAACGCCACGATATGTCAACACTCTGCCGCACCGCACCGCCTGAAATGGTCGTAATTCGCAAGGTGACCGCCTCGCCGCTCCAAGAACATCACAACCTAGAAAATAACTAATGAAGTGTCGTGTAGTGTCGTGTCGTGTGTGTAAAGAACTCTAGTGGTATTGTGCCGGGTCTGAGACCGCACAAAGCGCCCCAGGGCCGAGGATCCTGCCTTCAGGAGAGAACAGGTACGTGCACGCGTCTTTCCTATAAGCTGCTGTATTCTGTTCCCTAACTGTGTCCACCTGCAGCAGTGCATCTTCCTCGTCGTCTCGCAGAACCACACAAGTGCTATTAGAGGTTTTATCCTAACGTCTGGCGTAACATAACTCCACCTAAAGAAAAATACAGTCCACTAAAATATTTATATCAAGAACCAGTTCGCTTTTCCCACCATAAAAATGGTCCCACGATCCGAATAATTCCCTCAAATTCATAATTATTATCTTAATTCGCCAGACATATGAGCTTGAGATAGGTTAATCTCTTTTCGTAGAACATTTTATAAATCGCACACCTACCTACTTACCGCTAATAAAATATTTCGACGAACGGCATTTAAATATAAATCGCATACCTACCTACCGCTAACAAAATCATTGGTAGAACGAAATGCATTTTGTGAGTCACATAGATATAACCCTTCCGCTATCGCAAACAATAGAATTCCTATATTGGCATTGATTTTATAAATCACAAAAGTATAAATTTAACATTTACCCTACCGCATTCAAAGGAATTCTTTGTAAGCTATTAACTGGATGTGCCCATAGGCACCCTTGCGAATCGCCATTTTGATTCTAGCTATTTTCAATATCACCGCAAAAGAGCCCGCTACTTTATTTATTTTAGATAAGTGGGTACTACTTCATATCCATACCGCTAACTATTTATTATTTCCATACAAGTCGATTTGTTTTACATACCCGCTTTTATTAATAAAATACGTTCGTTCGTCTCCGCTCGCTCGACTCGTACGGAATAATATTTGTAACCATCGCTAAGCCGTCACGCTCCGGCGCGGGCGCCGATCAGCTGCACGCCACACTAACTGTTACGCAATCTGTGTTACACACTGTACTTTATAATCTTCTTATCTGTTGACTTATCGTTTCAACTTAGGATTTTTATTATTTGTGCATTGTTGTACAATTATACCGCGCTCTCTTTATTACTGATAGATTGTTATTTAATTAATAAATATGAGTAGAAGAGATAGAAGAGAAGGTTCTCTGGAGCTGAAAGATTGTTATGATGAAGATAAATGTCAGCAAAAAATCCTCGAATCAAAACGCGAAATGTTATTTGCGCGTATGCAAGGGATTTACGATCTCGCTGGCAAAGTGGACGGCGACCCCGCCGTTATAAGGTCATTGCTGAATAGTGCGTTTAATATTGACAATTTACACAAAGATTTTGGGAGTGTTTTAGATTCTTATAACACTATTTCGCTTAAAATTGATCCTAAACACACCATCAGATACCAAGAATGGACTGAGTTCGATGTTATGTACTGTTTGGTGAAACAGATAATAGAAACTCATTCGCAATCTATAAAACTTGAATCGCACCCGCAAGCGCAAATAGAAAAATCTAAACCTAAACTTCCGCGGATAGAATTAATGTCATTCAATGGTGATGCCCGCTCATGGCCATTGTTTTATCAGCAATTTAAATGTACTATTCATGAAAACGTATCTCTGTCAGATAGTGATAAGGTTTACTATTTGGTAGGTAAATTGTCTGGTCCCGCTGCGTCAGCATGTGCCCGATTACCCGCCACCGCTGAGAACTATCCTATTATTTGGGAGGCACTAGTGCAAAAATATGATGACCCCCGCTTACTTGCTAGTTCATATCTCAATCAGCTGTTGAGTTTCAAACCATTACCCGCTAATAGCGCTACTGGTCTTGAATCATTTTTGGATACGTTTGACACGTCTGTAGAAGCACTTAGGCAACTGAGCCTAGGTGACTTGTCTGATTTCATTTTGCTGCATCTGGCACTTCAGAAATTAGACTCGGAGACTGTTAAGTTGTTCGAAATAACATATCGCAAACATAAAATACCTACGTATTCAAATCTTATTGAATTTGTAAAGGAACAAAGCAAAGTGTTGTCAAGATCAGCTGGCTCTAGTATAGTACCGCAAGTGCAGCACAGACCTCGCAGTAAGAACTTACCCGCACCAAGCAATAGATATGCTCAAACTAAATCATTTGTAAATACTGATCGGGTGTATGGTACAAGTGATGAAAATAAATGCATTTTGTGTCATCACGACAAACATGATCATTTATACCGCTGTTATTCTTTTATGAAAATGACGCCATTAGATAGATACAAATTCATAAAAAGTAATTCATTTTGTAACAACTGCTTAAGTGTCAAACATAAAACTAAAAATTGTATTTCTATGAAAACATGTTCTCACTGCTCGGCCAGGCATCATTCGCTACTTCATTTTATTTCACCCGCTAACAATGAACAAAATATTAATATGAAATCTTCTCATAAATATTCACCCGCTACCGCGTCCGCTTTCGCTTATGACCAACGCCATACCACATCTAGGCGTCAAACTCGTTCTGAGCCATCTAATGCTCCCGTCAAAGACCTTACGTCTTGTACGAATAAGGTCGAATCTCATATGCCCGCATCCGCTAATGATCCGAACACGTCGGTTTGTAATGTGTCATATGATCACGGTTCGCATGCAATAACAACTGCGTTATTGGCCACCGCTAAAATAAAGGTTCTAGATAACATGAAGCGCCCGCACTTTCTACGTTGTTTAGTGGACCCCTGTTCCCAGTCTGATTACATTTCGGCTGAATGTATTAAGCGCCTATCGCTTCCCATTTCCACGCAGAGCCGCTATTCTAAAGTCCAAGGTATAGCAGGGACCACTCAGACAATTCTAGGAGTGACCTCACTCACATTTACTTCTCGCTTTGAGGATGGGCATGAATATTATATCCAGCCCATGGTAGTGGATAGCATTACGTCACAGCTACCCGACTCGCGAATTGATATCCGCGCTCTTAGTCACATACGTAATATACCTTTGGCCGATGATGAATTTTCTGAGCCTGGTCCTATTGACCTTCTCTTGGGAGTAAATATTTACTGTCAAATTTTACTTTTTAATAAAATTAACATAGATAATAATTTGCCCACCGCTTTGGAAACCACCTTAGGTTATATTATTATGGGCAATGCGCCTGTAATCGCTTTACGCTCTTCATTGCATAGCTTCTGTGCATTCACGAGCGACCCGCTACGCAGTCCCGTTGAAAGGTCTTGGTCCAATAAGGAACCACCTTCCAAGACGTCTTTAATTCCTGTTAATAAACGCTGTGAGGAAGAATATACTTCCACTAATACGCAAAATAAAGAGGAAAGTTATGTAACACAACCTCCATTTAAATATGGTCCGCAAACGCTAAGTAACTCTTACACCAACGCGATGAAAGGATTTTCATATCACGAAAAGTTTTTACCCTCACATGACTCGAATAATAAATATAATTTAATTAATTCTGATTATCGCGATAAGAAAATTGTATATTGCGCTTATCCTGAAGATTGTGCTTTGCCAGATTATTATTTACCGCACCATCCTGAGATTCAGCACAAGTCTACTAGTAAATTTCGCAACGTTTTGGACGGCGGTGCAGTGACGGACTCAGGGCTGTCACTTAATGGTATAAACAAAAGTTGGAATTTGCAAGCCGATAAAATTAACATGTTCAATTTACGCACACATCTTACCGTATTCTTTGCGAATATTAAAATTCTATATTTCTGCATTTATTTGCACCCGTCGCACTGTCGCTATAAACATATTATATATCGGTTGTTACCAACAGAACCACTACAAACTTTACAGTTTGAATCAATCTCATTCGATATTGATTGCACATTTCAAATATATATAAGATTACTTTGTTTTCCCGCTTCGTATAAATTTACATTTTTGACGTTAGTCCCCTCGACGGCTATTAAGAAACTCTTTATTTCGTTTATGATAGCTCGTCTGTATGAAGTTTTGGGACTCGTTGCATCCGCTATTCTCCACACAACTTTGATAAGCAGGGAATCGTGGCTTTTGCATATTAAATGGGATGACAAACCACCCTGTGATATCACCAACTCGTGGCTTAGATATTTATCTGAGCTACCGCTAATCTCGCTGTCATGCACCAAATATCACCATGCACCAGCGAAGCCAAAAATTACGCTGGCTCGCGTGCAATTTAACGAACTGACGCTTCTCGCTAAGTTGTTACGTATCGTTTATAATTTTTTATCCGGTAGTTGTCACATTGATAACGTTTTTATATTAATTTCCTCTAATACTGCCCTATACTGGGTAATTTCCGCTCGGCATATGTTTCATACGTATGTCGCAAACTTCATATTTGAATTTCATTCATTTTGCAGACATAGTTTCCCGCGCACTACTACTCTGGCAGCAGTGTATCGCTGCTGAAGACCTGGTAGTTGTTGAGAATAAAATCAATCCCGCTATTCAACAAACGAATTCCGCTAGTTATATACGCAATGTTCAAAAAAGTCAATCTTACGCTACCGCTTTACAAAAGGGCTTGAACTACAGCCAGTATTACCCCGCTATTATGTGTAAAATTACATCGTACGCTAAATTAGTAGACTGGTACCACCATGCTACCAGGCCTGCTAGACCGCAGATACTTATATTGTTATCAATACCGCTACCTAAATATTATTATTTTTTATCCGCTGAGCGCTTAGTGCGCAACCGCATTCGCACATTTATACGTTGTGTTAAACTAAATGTTAAGCCAACGCTTTCCGCTCTTTTAGATGCTCTATCTACTAAACCGCTAACTTTCTATCCCGTGCACGATGTGAGTGGAGAACGAACAAAACTACTGTCTCGACATTCTTTGATGGACATTGCATTACAAACGATCTCGATGATATTCAAACACCTCCATAATTTGCCAATGCGCGAAATTTGGTGGACCGCTACCAATCCTCTCACAGTAGGAACTATTTTTCCTTTAAAATAATGAAAACGCACCTAATTTATGTTGGAAAATCGGTATAATTTCCGAAGTCTTCCCTGACTGTAAAGACAGTACAGTGCATTGTGCGCGAGTAGAAACCTGTGAAAGCTCGTATGTCAGGCCGACAACAAAGTTGTCTCCTCTCCCTATTCAGTAGGGTGACCATCATACTAGTATTATTTATTTTACGAATATTTATCCAACTCGCTATTTTTAAATTTATTGTATTTTATCTAGTTATAATTCAGTAATTCGCTATTTCCGCTACAGACTCTATCTATACCTTTATTATTACCCGCAAAAACCCGCAACACTATTTCTATTCCTTTTATTGAAGGAATCCTTCAAGGAGGGGGAGATGGTGGATATTCATCCATAGTGTATTCAGTAGGATAGCACTTGTATGGTTCCCTCCTTCCTTGTCTCCTTTCCGCATGCACGTATACATATAGCCGTCCTTGTCTAATGGTCGGCTACCTCTGTAACGCCACGATATGTCAACACTCTGCCGCACCGCACCGCCTGAAATGGTCGTAATTCGCAAGGTGACCGCCTCGCCGCTCCAAGAACATCACAACCTAGAAAATAACTAATGAAGTGTCGTGTAGTGTCGTGTCGTGTGTGTAAAGAACTCTAGTGGTATTGTGCCGGGTCTGAGACCGCACAAAGCGCCCCAGGGCCGAGGATCCTGCCTTCAGGAGAGAACAGGTACGTGCACGCGTCTTTCCTATAAGCTGCTGTATTCTGTTCCCTAACTGTGTCCACCTGCAGCAGTGCATCTTCCTCGTCGTCTCGCAGAACCACACAAGTGCTATTAGAGGTTTTATCCTAACGTCTGGCGTAACATAACTCCACCTAAAGAAAAATACAGTCCACTAAAATATTTATATAAAGAACCAGTTCGCTTTTCCCACCATAGGTATTAAAACATTTTTGTCATGAATAATCAAATGAATAGTCGTACTTAACAGCTCTCGTGTAAATGACGTTACGCGTCGTTCGAGTTGGGAAAGATCGTTTTTACCACCAATGCCACATCGATGCCCAAATCGAACGCTTGTTCAGTTGTACACTGCTGAAAACGCCACTTCTCCATCTCGAACACGCCTATTGTCACACCCTAGCGTCTTGGTCAGCGTAGTACGTACATTATAACAATATTACATGTGTAACTACTATAAGTATAAGGAGACCTATACTATAACAGGTTTCCGGTGTACTAGTGTGATGGGTACCTGTATCCATCACACTAGTACACCGGAAACCTGTTATACCTGACTGAACAAGACCTAGTGCAAGGTATTCATTTCAAGGAAATAAGGTCCTTTATTATTTTATTTTATCAATATTACTCTCACAAAAGTAAAAGATATGTAAAGATATATATGTAAAGATTTTCATCACTTAGCTAATCCTTTTAATGACGGATTAGCTATGTGATGAAAATCTTTACTTAAATGTGAATTCAATTATTCGGATGAGACAATTCGACTGACATAATTTCAACGTATGCATAACCGTAATATACGATTATAATCCTATTCCTACTAATATTATAAATGCGAAAGTTTGTCTGTATGTGTGTATGTTTGTTACTTCTTTACTCTCAAATGGCTACACCAGTTTCTATGAAATGGTATGGAGAGCGTTTAAACCCTAGATTAACACATAGGCTACTTTTATCCCGGAAAAAGGATAGTTCCCGTGGGATAATTGAGATAGCGGGAAAACCCTAATCCATGCGGGTGATCCGCGGGGCGCTACTTGTCGAAAATAGAGACGAAATAAAATTTGATTAACGAAATAAAATTTCATTTACGATTGAAGAACATCTATAGAAAAACTTTAATGAGTTATTCTAGGTTACCTTTTAAATTTAATTCGCTCAATTTATACAAGGGGGTCAATAATTTATTTAAGAAACTACAAGCACAACAAAGGCTTCTGATGTAATTTTGTTTACTATCACTTCATTTCAAAACACTTGTGACAGCATTAAACTAGGTCGGATTTGATAGATGGCCTAAGTCTACAAGCCAAATTAGAGCTTTACACCAATTATGCCTTTGGAACTAGTTGGATATAGATTTTATTCAAATGAGTCTAAATGGGACTAAGTATTATGAAGGCGATTGACTTACAAAAGGTACCGAAGAACGTTATATTCTATTGTACATTATACGCAAGCCCTAAGAAATAATAACACTTAGAGTAATCAGAACCCTTACTGATTTAATTTTGCTGATTGTATTGAATTAAAATTATTTGTTTTATTCAAAGACGTGTTTAACAATACGAACTTACAAAACAGTTTCCAAACCATTTAAAATTAAATCAGTTGGAAAACTGAACTAAGTCAGTCCCATTATTTTCGCAGCATGTGTTTCACTGCAAAAGTCGTCTCTGATGATGAATTAGTCAACTATATACAAAAACTTCGCAAATATCATCAACATGGAAATTGTTTAATTCCTATCAGTTTTGAGCACAGATCATAGGTTTTAAGGATATGTAAGAAGAACTATCTGAGATTGTTCATATTATTTACGCACACAAATTTATATGCGATAAATAAGTGTGCCATCGTTTAAAAATACTAATTTTATTACACATACTAATATAAAAAATATATAAATAATATTTATTACTAACCTCGCCATAAAACTATACCATAAACAAACGCGAAACCAGTAACTGAAAACCACAAGCTTTCGTCACCACTAACAAACATTATAATTCTAATCTCCCATACATAAATTATAGGGCAGTCGTTAAATATCAGTTTTGAAGCGATTGCAGTGACATAAAGCTGCTTTGGATGTACAACTTTATCGTGAGTATCAATATTTTCAAATTTGTGTTCAACTTGCTGGGAATAAGATCTATTTTCAGATTGTGGATGTAGTTTTTAATGTTGTCAAGTGAGTACTTACAAATTTGTCTACAACTTCTACACGTTTTACATTAGGCTTTATATATTGAGCATAAAGTTCAAGATTAATTTTTGAATCACAAGTTTTAGTATTGTCAAGTTAGTCTTTAGCTTGCGCAATATCAGCACGAGCTTGTTGATGCACTGTCTTGCATTTGTCTCTGTTCATGTAATTGTAATTGTCTTTTGTGATGTTTTTAATTGTTATTTTTATTTATGAATATACGTTGGATTTTAAAATAAAATTCAATGTATAATTAAATGTATCTCTCATTTTGTTGGTTGTAGTTAATAGCGTATTCGATAGTTAAAAGTATGATTGTTATTAAATCAAACGGGGCTTGATCGCTAGAAAAACATTTAGTAATTTATTTACTTCGACGTTTCGACCAAGTTGCATTGGTCTTGGTCACGAGAATGGTTTTAGGTTGTCTACATCTTGGAACCCAGTGATTTATAGATGTTCGCGTCGCGGCGGTTTTCACCCTGAGAAAACTAAAAACACTGTCAGTGTTGTGTGTCGCGACAACCCTGTGCTTTTGCAGGGCTGTGACAGCCCTACAGTTTAATAAGATCAAGAGTGGGTAGTTGGAGAAACTATGCGCTCTCGCCGATATTGCCACCCATATTTCTCCAGTCTTCTCGTGACCACGACCAATGCAACTTGGTCGAAACGTCAAGATAAATAAAGTACTAAATGTTTTTCTCGTGATCAAGCCCTGTTTGATTTAATAACAATGTGTTCGAATCGCGTAAGTCTAAAAATTACAAATATGTATGATATTATTCTGTGTGTGACTCTAGCTAATTATGTGATCTCGTCTCTTAGATATTCAATTTAGCTTTAGTATGACCGGCTGCCTGCCTGATGCTCAGTCTCCTTACAACATTCAAAAACATGAAAGAAATACAATAGATGTATATCGCAACGGCTACTATATTGAAAATTAATTATGACTCGAATTTGTAAATTAAAACACTATGTGTGCAACTAACAATAAAAGTAACTAAATAATTTAAATTGTTAACTCAGTAAATATTTATTACCAGTTAATATTCTGGGTACCAGTGGTGACTGGCAAGCGCAGCATAGGACACCTCCGACAAGGTAGACCGACAACCTGACTTATAACGCAGGCAAGGGCTGGATGCGGGCCGCTTCGAACCGGTGAATGGGGGAGGTCTACCTCCAGCAGTGGACGTCCTATGGCTGAGATGATGATGAATATTTTGGGTCTAACTTGATTCCGCCTTCTTCCGCCTTGTCACTGCCCATCAATTAAGGTAGTGATCAAACTTTAGAGTTACAAAGCATAAAATTAAATATTCAAAAGACACTTTGTTGTTATTTATAACATAAAACTTATTAACGTTGGCCAAATTTATTCTATTTATAATTGACTATATATAAGATAAATCAACTAACAAAGTTAAGGGCCATCACCTTAACATGTGAGTTAATAATACGAACTTATGGAGTACACTTTTGTTCTAGGCGTACTGGAAACCGGTCTCAAAACCGCTTCTGATAGCCTAGCTGTAGAGTTCATACACGTTTACTATATATACTTGAATATGTATACTTATAGCAGATAGTCTACTACGTTGTAGTGTTGCACTTGTTATGGGACAAGCGATAAACTGAGAGCGAAATAAACGCATGTTCAATTTATCAATACTTATGCTTTTATAAAAAGTTTTACTCAATATGCTCAATTTATGCAATGATGAATTGAGTATGTTGTACCTCGCAAGTAAACATATTGGACAAATGAGTGCGTTGCCGATAGCACGGATAATTCTTAAAAAATAGTTTCTTAGTTTTATGAAAGTAGTAATGAAATAACGTACCTACACAAAGGTCACGTAGCAAATGTAAAGTAAGTAAAAAAAGTAGAGATGTACTCGAATAAAGATAGCTTGTGTACAATTTAATTGTTTTACACCACATTATCGATATACACGATACGATTGCACTTATTTTTCGATAGTATTTCGTGCTCGGACTAGATCTAGAACTAATGTTACGGAGAGAACTACAGGACTACGAGTATATAGCCAGGCTCTTTACATTGAATGACATGTACTCCGTTCAGATCTACGCAAAAAATAGAAAAACTGTCGTCGTAAATAAAAACCAACTCAAAGCAACTCAACGGACTCCACTTTTGGTTTTACTTGTGCCAAGTTTATTTTTATGTGCATAGCAAAGCAATAATGTCGCCAATGTTGTAATTTTAAAAAAAGAATAAAAAAAAAGGTGTAAGCCTTGGGTAAAATTTTACGCTCTCAACTTTTTTCACAACTTGTACAATTTGCAAAATTATTGCTTTTATCTTTTTTTTATATTATATACTTATAGTTATACCACCAAAAAGTTTCTTTCAATGCTTATGTACAGCTATGTTTATAACGTGACGGCACAGATTTATGGTTGGATGATTGAATGTCAAAAATTACGATCCCTGCAGCGGCAATAAATAACCCCTAGAGCTCAGTTTCCTAGTAATATTTGTTTCAGTGAGTTGATTAGCATCTATGTGAATTGTCGAATCTGGCTGCCAAGATTAAACTGCTAAAGTTAAAGCTGGAACATTAATCGCTTTACGCTTATACATTGTGTCCACTTGTTAGACAGTAGCTGTTACCCTGAAGCTGGCTATTTCTTAGGTGTCCTGACAACTTAGAATTATGTTGCTTATTTTCCGTTCATCCCATGAACATTAACTACCTACTTCCTACATCTCTAAAACTTTGAAAATAAAAAATGTCTTAAAAAGCATAGTAAAAGTAAAAATTATGTGGTACCTATGTATTTCGTATTTGTGGCCAGGGTACACATTTAAAAAATAATAAAAAGTACCTATCGGTATAATATATATATATATATATAGTAAAATAATTTAATAAATATAGGAATAAATGTCAAAATGAACCTTTATTCTCCTAGGTCACACCATAACTTAAAAAAGAATTTAGCGAAATCACATCAATAGAAGAAAGGTTAATAAAAACCTTTTAAATATGAGTTAAGTTAACTATAAAGTTAAAAAAGTAAGTAAGAAACTTCTATGTGGTTTTAAAAACTTTGTAACACCGCTTAGTGAACCAGAAGTAGGGTTATTCGCCACCACTACATGGCAGATATACCACCATTACGCACGAAGCGTTTTGCCGTGTCGTCACTCAACATCAGGTAAGACCGCGGTCAAACGAAAGCTTATATATAACCTTAAAAAAAGTAAAATAAATAATTAAATCTAATCGCCAATCTTCAATATCAAACCGTGATTTAGAGATTTAGGAAATATGTACCTAGTCTTATAAAAAAGTTAACAAATTATTTAAGTGAAATGGAATGACATTCTCAAGTTATGGCCTGACCTAAGTAAATAGGCATTTATTTTTTATACATAATATGTATTATGTATAAGTAAACACTCTTGATTCCATATTCAAACACGAAAGTGATTCCCACACAGGCCACCATTTATAAATATTGATTCTAATATCAACAGGAATGTAATATTGCAAAATATTGTAAAGTGGATTATAAATACACTTGACACAATAAGCTTATCGGTCTGTTACTGAGTTTTATGAATGTAGTGATTTAGTTTATAATGGTTATAATATAACCAACATGCTAGGCAGAACTTACGTTCACATTACGTTTGACGGTCGCCGTGGCGCAGTGGTCAGTGACATTGACTTCTGTGTCGTCGGGACCCCGGGTTCGAATCCCGGCAGGGGCAAACATTTGTGCGATGAGTGTAGATGTTTGCCTCGGGTCTTGGGTGTTTGTGTGTGTCCATGCCTCCCGCGATACAGAGAATCCTAGTGTGGGGGTTTCAATGTGAATTTTTAAAAAAAAAGGAAAAAAAAAATTGGAGCAAGGGATAAATTCGGCCGCTAGTGGAGTGCTACTGTAGCTTAGTTGAACAAAGTGACAGAACGGTATTCTGTAGTCGTGGCTTCAAGTCCTAATTTATGGTTAAGTCGCACAACCCAGGCGAGCTCTTTGGGGTTCATTTTAGTAGATACCACCTAACGGATTATAAACGAAGAAAATAAACAAGTGACAATCATCCTTATGCACCGTTTAATTTAGTTGTAAGTATTATTTTTCTATTGGTAGGTAGCTCATAGATAATATTTCTAATTATTTTAGACAGCTGAGGGAGTCTGAGGGCCTACACAAACCTTGTAAGGTTTAAGGACACGATAGCATTTAAACTGTATGTGTATGTTGTATATGAAATGAATAATTAATAACTAATGAATAATAAATAATACATTTGTTGAATTTGGTACCATGATAGTTCACACAAAAGTAACTATCGTCACAATATTGTGCTCATGGTACCGACTTCGACAAGTTATTTCACACTTTTGACTGTTGAAGTCGGTTGCATTTTTTGTTAAAATTTTTTTTTTCACCCTTTTGAATGACCTTTGCTTTTCACAGAATCAATTAATTGTCATTGTGTGTTCTGCGATGTCTTCAACCGCGGCAATAATATCATCAACGCGTATCGCGTAGCACTTTTCAGTTATTGGAGTACAACTCAAAAACTGCTTGTCCGATGAAACTTTGCGTGCATGCATTCAGCACGTGATGAAATTTGACTGGGACTACCACCGAAGTATACTCTATCTTACAAAAAAAGAATCATCAAAATCTGTTCATAAACAAAGAAGTTATCCGCGAACACACAATAAAAAAAAAAACATATACGGTCGAATTGAGTAACTTCCTTTTTTTGAAGTTGGTTAAAAAACGAATGTATGTTTATGTATTATTTGTATGTTCTGTTCCATCTGTACAATCTGGAACAAGACACGGTTACGCTTTTATAGGGTAGGTATGAATATTTATAACTTTTAGTTTTTAATTCTTATTCTTTCTGATCATTCTACATAAAACGCCTGGGCTGATGAACGAAAAATATGGGGTTAATTTTGGTTCATATTGGTTCATAAACGACTGAGTTCTGAGGTAATTAACATAAGAGTGAAAGAATGTAACCGAATCGATAACCGAGGAGCAAGCAATTTTTTTTTATAATAAGACATGTATATAGATCTAGTATTTCACCAATATATCACTTGATGGTCAGTGACAATGTGGTCAAGGATGTTATCATGCTAGACCTAAAATATTGACTGGCTCTCGAGGACTGCTGCCTGAACACACTGTGTTTGTTAGGCGGGTATCCCAAAGTACCCTACCAACATGCTGCAAATTTGATAACGGTGTTGCATTCACCACAAATTCAAGCCGTTGGTGGAGATCGAACCAGCGACCGTGAGTTTGACAGCTGACGCTCCCACCGCTTAGCTAGCATCGCTTGAAAAAACTGCGGAAATAAATTCGCGAACGTATAACTACTCTGCGATTTATGCTTATCTATCTATAGGCTTTTGAACTCTCCAGTGCACTGCCATTAATAAAAACCGTTATAATTCTTTATTTGAATTATACCATGGTCACTATTATGAGCAATCAAAATGAATTATTAACTATATATATTAATTAATCATCTTAACGCAATTGAGTAGTTTTAATTATCTACATACGTTGTTAATTGTTATTGTTTTGATTAATTCTCTAAGAGATTATAATAACAAAGGCAAGCCTTTATATGGGTTTAATTTATTATTAACTACCGGCATCTAAGTATGCGAATTAATTTTGCACTAAATAGTAATCAACAAGTAGAATTAAGACGTTGTGCATTTATTCTCTCTTATACATTTCTACATTTATAATGTAGGATACTCGAACATACCCTAGCATCATGCTGGGAATTTGATAACGGTGTTACCTTCACCAGAAGCCGAAGCCGTTGGTGGGGATCGAACCAGTGTCCGTCAGTTTGACAGCCGACGCACCCACCGCTGAGCTATCATCGCTTCAATTGTCTGTTTGCAATCTGACATCTTATGCCACAGGTGTTGCCTGTACCTCCTTTTAAATAATTTTATATACATTTATATTACGTGTGAAATATTTAATTAAATAAACATAATAAATAATTCATAAAATGGCACTGTGGTATTCTCAATCAATTAACAGGAAAATAATTAAATCTTATTCAAAGTAAATAAGAGATATTTAATAACAGTAGGTATACTTATAAATTTGTATTGCTTCGAGAAGAATCGCTATATCAGTGCTTTGCGGTTTTCAAATATAATGCACGCAATAAAATGAACAAATTAATAATACATAATATACTCTAGTGGTTTTTAAATAGGGTAAACATGTTTTATAGGTTTTAATAAGGCGTAATAGCAAATGCAATGTTTTGAAATGAGAATAATAAGGCCCCTTAAACACGTACATATTATGACAAGAATAGCTATTAACGCTTGGCGTAAATGCATCTAGTTTACTATTTGAAGGTAAAATAAATATAATTTACTAAGTACTTATATTTAACACACGGCCGTGGTGGTACCGGCCTAGAGGCCGTGGTGGTACCGGCCTAGAATAGTACTCCCCCATCTCTTCCCGCGGGTGCCGTAAGAGTCGGCTAAGGGACCACGTACCAGGAGGTGGGCAGCAGCACCTTCTGAGGATTGGAAATCATACTGCGCTCGCCAACCCGCATGCCAAGCGTGGCGAGTATTGGCAAATCCCCCCTATATGGGGGAGGCTTCTGTCCAGCAGTGGACGCACATGGCTGAGAGAAGAAGAAGAAGAAGATATTTAACTACAAGGCAGATTTATGGAATGATTACAGTTGTGGTAGAGCTTACCTATGGGACCAATCAGCCTGCCTTTGCTAGACCTAAGTAGTCTGTCAGCAGCTGAATCCCACAGCAGTAGCCCGTTTTTATTTTTCGCGTAGCACGTATTATGTTTTGTAGCGATAGCTCAGCGGGGGGAGCGTCGGCTGTCAATCTGACGGACACCGGTTCAATCCCCAACAAAAGCTTGAGCTTTCGGTAACGGTGACATCGTGATCAAATTCCCAACATGGTGGTAGGGTACTTTCGAGCACCTACCTGGCTAGCTGACACTCTCAAATTTGAAAAACTGTCATCAAACACATAGTGTGTTCAGGCAGCAGGCCTTGAGAGCCAGTGAGCATTTTAGGTCTGGCGTGATAACATCTTCGACCACATCGTCACTGACCATAAAGTGAGATAGTGGTCAAACGCTAGATCTATACAGTGATAGAAAAAAAACTGTAGTCTTCTGCTTAATCAACCGTTTTGAAATATACTCGTCAACTTCGATGAGATCTTAAGATGTTTAGAGAAGTTTTAGATAAAAAATAAATAGATTGCCATTTATCGTAGCAACAGCGTTTTGTGCATTTTTTGCAAAGTTTCAGTCTTATTTTAATTTTTCGGTTTGCATTACGTAATACATACATTTTAATTGTTAATTTAATGGTTTACTATGTATTTTAAAAGGTTGTCATTTACACACAGTATAACAATAACAAAAAAATTACCAAAAAATGGATCCGACTTAAACACTCTAAAGTGTGAAATAACATGTTGAAGTCGGTACCATGATAGTTCAAAAGTAACTATGTATTATCAAATTTTTGTGCTCACCGAACCGACTTTGGTTATTTTGGTGCCTACAATTCTAAGTTATTATTTTTAATTTTTATGTAAGTACCTACCCATTGTCACTTTCACGACAAAGGCGAATCTATTGACACCACTCAAGTAAAATATGACAAGCAGTTTTGGCTCTAGTAATAGTAAAGTGCCACCGAAATTTTACATATACTCGAAAAACATAACCCTCCTTCTTTCGCAGTCAGGTTAAAAGAGTACTTAACATGAAAGTGGATGGATATAGAGGTGGAACGCCGAAGAAGGCATGGATGGACTTTGTGAAGAATTATATGTTTATGAAAGGTGTGAGCACTGAGATGACTAATGATAGAAGAGAATGGAAGGGGAAAACATGTTGTGCCGACCCCACCTAGAGTGGGATATGGATAAGAAAAAAAAAATGCAATTGAAAAAAAATAGTAATTTTGACAATAAATTTTACTGAAGTTAATATCGTTTATAAAACAAACTTCGCATATAAATGTTTTAACATTACGGAAGTAATTGCTACATCAAATACTCATGTAGGTATTTCTATCTCAGCTCTGACGACACACAATGCCACTATTATATAATAATGTAACAAACACGCTGTTTATGTACATAAAGAGATAATTTTACTACTGAGTACTACGCATGTGCAATAGATAGCAGGCTATTGCGTTATAAATGTCTTAAGGGCAAGTGATTCATGTCACACAATTGTATTATAGAATGATTGAGTAATAATAATATTCATTTTATTTCACATAAACATAATGAATTTATTGGAATAGAATAGCATTTGTTAACAGCTTGGCTAGTTCGTATTATACCTACTTATATTTCATATTTGTGTTTGTGTGCTGCGTTGAAAGTAAAAACTGTTACATTTTTAATTTGTTTATTCCATTTTTATTTTTATTTTTCATTTTCATTTTTCGTTTTCATCTCCATATTTCAATTTATGACTTCATTTTTTTAAAATTTCAGTTGTTTGTTAAATCAATGAGTAGCTTAGCGATCGAGCTTAGCTTTTCGCCTAAGCAAGATATTTATATAGATATCTCAACTTATTGAGCATAATACCATTCAAATGAAAAGATATTCATAATAGGAAATGATCAACATGTTTTTTACCTGTCATTTCAGTTTTTTTTTATATATATATTACACGCTGACCAGGCAAACCTTGTTCTGCCATTCAATGGGGGTTGAGTGTAAATTACGTTACGACCTATTCGACCTACGAATATTACACAATTTTTTTAAATTCATAATTGGTGAAGCCGTTTCGAAGGGATGAAACAACAAACACCGTGACACGACATTTTTATATATTAAAAGATTAATCTTACTACGCCTAGCCTTTATTCTATCAGCAACTAATCTTAAAATATATTTAGCATAGTCTGTGTCAACAGATAAACGAAAAACAAGTCAACATAAAGAGTCGCCAACCAATGATACTCTTTAAAAACACAAATGTTGTTAAACTTAATTTCAGCTGCACCTTAAATTTAAATTTATTACAAACAGAATGTAAATTGAAACCTCTGTTTATCAGAGGAAGCTAAACAGAGGCGAATGCGATAATGTTATTGATATATATAAAGTGTATTGTAATAGACGCTGTCGATAAATGTAATAATTGATAAAGGTTAATTTAAAGTTTTTAGTAGTAAGGGTGGTTCATGGCATTGACATCATACTAGGCAGAACATAAGTATGTTTAAATTTTTGAAGGTAAAAATTCGGCTGCTTAACATCCCCTCAGATGCAAATAAGAAAGGGAGCAAATTCGCACGGCTAGGTGGAGTGTTACTATAGCTTTTTTTTCCTTTATTAAAATATAACACTAATAACTAAATACAATACTGCAGTTACTACAATAACGTTTGAGCAATCCACTAGCTATTGGTAGCTTATAGCTTAAATGGCAAAGCGACTAGCCGGTGTTCTGTAGTCGTGGGTTTAAATCCCATAAGTACCTGATTTTTTCTTTCATAATTGTATTTATGAAAATGATGAAAAATGTATGGTAGTTTATGAAACTGTTTCATGTAACATGTTAAAATTCTATGAAGTTACTGAACTGTTTCTGGATATACTTAAAATGTTCGTTTTTATTACGATTCATTTTTTTTTATATAGATAGGACGTGCTGCACGGAGATATGCTAGTCTCATGTCTTTAATCTATTTACCTTAAGTTTTTCATAACGATGTTCCCTTTAGGTACTTCACTGAGATCCAAAGCCGGTACGGAGATCGAACCAGAGTCCGTTGCACTAGGTTATCATTGCTTCGCAAGTTGTCCTCGCATGAACGATTGAATCCGTGCATTTTATCTTTGGACAGCCGCGACCTGGAAGTATGCATCCTCTACGAGAAAGTGACCCGAATAATAGACGTGAAACCGATTGAACACCTAGCGAACTGATATAATTTATTCAAATGAATTTACAAGATTGAAATAATGAATACGACAACGACATATTTTGAAATTTGATAAAATATTTTTTGTTATTTTACTGTACGTTTTTATTATTTTGTGACATAATCTGACTGATATGTTATTCTATAACTAATAGTAACTAGTATTATGTACCGTTTGTGTGTATGTTAAATTGTTCATTTTTAAATGTATTTTATAATTATATTTACTTGCTATATTTGACTTGTATTTCTTATACCAATAAATAACTATGAATAAATGTTAATAAAACCCTTAACCTCCCTGAAATGGTAATATAAAAATAAACTCACAACATTTTAAATATTATTTTATTTTTATTTTATTACACCCCCGCACTATAACTCCCTGTATAAAGATTCCAGCAATACAAAGCAAATTAATCGTTTCATTCTATTTTATACCTTATTGTATATAGCAGTCCAAATATTTATCACGATTGCATTTTGATTACTATGCGTCCACCGCGACCACACCAAAAAAGGCAGGCTGCCTAGTTACCCGAAAATGATTACTAGTTCCACTAATAATTTTGACCACCTACACGAACTAGTGGTTGTGTGAACACAATCAAACCTACACATTATTGCGTTGAAATGGAATTGCTACTGTGTATCAAAATAAACAGTAGCTATGTAATTTAAAACAATTTGTTTTGATAGTTTGGTGAATGTAAAGATGAAATACGAGCCATTTTTATACTTATGCAGATGTAAATAAGATCGAAGCGCTCGATGCTGAGTATTTTTTCCACTTGCAACTTTAACTCGATTGCTTCGATTGGATCGATTGCTCTGTGATACCTTGGATAGTGCTATGGACCGCTAGTGGCATTTTCAACTGACCATTTCCGTGCTTTAGCACTTTAAATAGGCGATCTCTGTTGCTGCCTTAGGAGAAAAGTGTTTAGGCCATATTGGAGGTCCTTAGGCGACCTGAAAGCGCCAACATTTTCTCACCCCTCTTTTCAACAACCCCCATTGGACAGCGCGTTTGGATTACATATATCCAACACTCTGAGAGTAACTTGTGTCCCCGAAGTTTGATCGTATTGGATTTTCGTATATTTTGTTACATAGTTTGTTACAAATTAAATGAGATGGACTTTTTTAAAGCTCTAGATGGTTTAATTTAAGCGATGGTTTAAGTACCGATGTAGGTTTTTCACCTGAGGTAAACACTGTTTTTTATTTCTAGTCTATGCGGGTGGATAAAAGTCAAATCGATATACCTACCCTCATTTTGCGTTTATTAATTGCGCATAACGACGTTGCCAGTCACTAAATGAACTTGGATTTATTTTTGGTCTTGACACATAAAACTAATTTTGTACATAATAATATAATCATCTTTTCATGTTTGTAATGTGAATATTTCTAGTCTATACGGGTGGATAAAAGTCAAATCAATATACCTACCCTCTTTTCGCGTTTATTAATTGCGCATAACGACGTTGCCACTGTCACTAACCGCACTTGTAATTTTTATTTGTTCGTGACACACAAAGCTAATTTTGTACATAATATATCCATCTTTTCTGGTTCGTAATAAGCAACATTATGAGTTACAACTCATAAGATGTCTTATTATTATTGATTAGGAGTTAGCGCCTGAAGATGATAAATGATTTTTTTTTTTTGTCACATTTCTTGAGGGTATAGGTAAGTTACGAAGGGTAATAAAAAAATCTGCGCTATCACTGTAAATCTTGGTATCTACGACGAATTTAAACCAGAAAGAAAGTAGATTACGCTTTGTCATATTCTATTTCAAAAGAAAACTGAACAGAAAAGTGGCTAATACTATTTCAATATTAGATTAACTCAACGCAGCAGCTCCGATTACGAGGAGTATTGCCAACCGCATAATATTATATTCTCTTATACCACAATACCGTTTGGTTGTACGACAAACTGGTATACTAGAGATGGGACAAACAAACTTAACATTATCGATAATGTTAATGTCAGTGTAATGTACCTTAATAAAGAAAACATCTTACATCTAAACTAGTCACACCCTGTGATTTCACGCTCACTTACATAATTATTATGTACATAAGCTTAGTTTCTGTGCACCATTTCACGAAATTATTATTAACATTGTGTGCTTAAAATATAAAACGTTAAATTTATTATATTTAACACATATAGTTTATTTGTAGATGATTTATACATGTAATTTTAAACTACACTGATACCTTGAAAATAACAATTGATTACGGAAAATCAACGGAAAATTCAAATATTGTTTTACGTTTGCTGATCATCAGCAAATCATCGTCATCATTATCATCTTACCTTTTTTCGATCAAAATATTATTTAATATCAAAAGTGGGTAGTTGGCGAAACTACGCGCTCTCGCCGATATTGCCATTTCTCCAGTCTTCTCTTGACCACGACCAATGCAACTTGATCGAAACGTCGAGGTAAATAAATTACTAATTTCTTTTCTCACAATCAAGCCCCGTTTGATTTAACAATGTGTTCGAATCGCGAATGTCTTAAAAAAAAATTACTATTATTTAATTGTTTAGTTGAAACTACGATTATTATTTATATTAGACGAGTAGGTGTCCTGACCAATTTCGTTTCTATTTCGTCACTTCTTCATAGCGCGGTCTCGCGTGCTCCCCATAAAACAGCTCTCATAGTGCTCGTGCACTAGCTATTGCGTGCACAAAAACGATCTTATGCACGTAACAACCTCGACCAATATACTGTCTTGACTGGTCGGTTGGCGCAGTTGGTAGCACTCTGTCTTCTGAGCTGCTCGTCCCGGGTTCGATTCCCGGACAGGTCAAACATTTGTGTGTATGAACATGTCTGTTTGACCTGTGTCTGGGTGTGTATATGTATATAAGTATATATATAAGTATGTATATAAGTATATATCAGTCATCAGGTTACCATAGTACAGGCTCTGCCTAGTTTGGGACCTGAAGACCTTGTGTGAATGTTGTAAAAAAAAAAAAAAACTGTAGATATGTATTAGATAGACGCAATTCAATTAAATTAAATAGATAGTAATTTAATTGAAGAATCGACAATCACTTCAAACATAACTCTCACAGCACTATTCCACACGAAGATGCATTAAAACCGACGGTAGATTTGATCTGAGCACGCGCCAGACTTGAAATGCAAGTTGTAATATAATATAACGTATTTATTGCAGCGGTGGACAGATTGTGGAGACCACCGGTTGAAATGAGTTGAAGTTTATAAGTATTTATGTAGTTGCGTGGGCATACTACGCTGAACGAATAAAATGTGTAATCAATAGAAACTACTATCTCCTCATTTAGGTTCTGCGTTTCCATTGAAATGCTGACGTCAGCAAAATTATTGAATACTTTAATAGAAGCGTCCTGCGGCTTCATTTTACTGAATGTCGATTTTTCTATTGAGAGGTAGAGAACTCTCAGTAAATTTATGTTTCAAAGGTTTACATATAATTTTGATATCTGAGCTGATAATTATGGTTTTTGTAGTTTTATGTTCAACATCACAAATATCTATTTTAGCTTTTTAGCGGGTGAAAAAAAGTTTTATTGCACACTTATCATTTAAGAAAGCTTTACGAAATATTTCTTAGCTTAAGCTCTGCGTTGTCTCGGTCAGTTAGTCAGGCCAAGTAATAATATATTATAGCTGCATCACGCGGTTTCACTCGCATGGACTTTCCCGTTATCTCTTCAGAAGTCACTATAAACTTTACCCATACCACTATGATAAATACTAAGCAAAAAAATTTCAACCTAATCTGTTGAAATCAATAACTAACTAAACATTCCTTTGAATTCATAGTTTCCTTTCATAGACGCTACGCTACATAGATGCAGGAAAAAAACAATGATGATGGTTTTTTTTTATTGTGAATAGGCAAGCGTTTGACCACTATCTCACCTGATGTTAAGTAATAATGCGGTCTACGGTGGAGCACGCCTGCCTAGAAGATACCTATTCACTCGTGACTTGAAGATACCCAGGTTGTATGTTTGCGGAAACACAGATTTAGGCAATAAATTCCATTCGTTAGCTGTACGCAATATGAATGTGGAAGCAAAACGCTTTGTGCGACAAGTTGGAACGTCCCCAATGTATGGATGTCGCATTGCCGTCCGTCTGGTCGGTACTTTTTAACCAACGTTTATGCATAGTAGCATTATTAATAAACAATGGCTATAGTACATTGAATATTATAATAGGTAGATATGAAATATAAACATAAATATATAAATTATCATTCAATTTCAAGAATTAACCCTATTACCGTCTACGTCTTACATCACAGAAAATTTTTAACAATGTTTATGGGTAAATTTGCTTCCCATACCCGATCGCCTATAAGTATAAGTATATATATATTTTTTACTTTGTTTATTTAAAGTAATTTTATATAAGTAATAATATTATTGACATCTGCATAGTTTTAATTTTTCTTTTGTATCTGACATATGATTTCAATCAAATATTTATTTATTTTTGACCGTGATTATTATTATGTTATAAACTAACGATAAGTGTAAATGGCAACTGCCGTACTTATTGTAATAAATAAATAAATAAGATTTTTAGATTGCCATGCTAGTTACATCTCTAACGTCTTCTGCTGCTCAACAGCTTTTAATTTATCTAATCTCGCAGCCCATTATAACAACTCTTAACCGACTAGCTAACCAAAGCCACCTGAACCATAGATAAAGCAACAGTTTGTTAGTCCAAGCAGAGCCACGAGAGGTTGAAATTTACCGTAAGTTCAAGATACACGGTGCTAATAAATCAAATGTTAAACACTGGTTTATTCGTTGTTACCGCGCGGGTATGCGGTGGCTAAGTGCGGTTGACTGTTACACCGTAACGATTATGATGCGTGATTGTAAGCAGTCATTTTAGTTACACGACGTTTGGGTTTTTCATTCTATATGATATGACATTCACACACATTCTATATGACTGGCCGGTTGGCGCAGTTGGTAGCACTCTGCCTTCTGAGCCGCTGGTCCCGGGTTCGATTCCCGGACATGTCAAGTATTTGTGTGCATGAACATGTCTGTTTGACCTGTGTCTGGGTGTGTTTATGTATATAAGTATATATATTAGCCATCAGGTTCCCATAGTACAGGCTCTGCCTAGTTTGGGACCTGAAGACCTTGTGTGAATGTTAATACATAGAAAAAAATAGAAAAAAAACATTCTATCACTTATTTAGATAGGATTTAACTTGCCCTTGGTGACAATCTGAGTGTCTATCGACATATTATGTGGTAGTTGCTATCGAGATTCATCTGTTAATTATGGACTTTGTATGTACTGCCTACGTATTGCGTACGTTATTTGTTAATTATTGCTTATAAGGACGCGTAAACGGGCCATCTTAATAATTGAACTACTTAAGTATAAGAAACTAAATGGTCTGAAAAATAAAATATTATGGCAATAAAAAACGAGGTGGTGGAGGATGATGATGATGAGAAAACGAAGTTATATTAACGTTTTTAAACACAGGTCGTTATAGCCCCGATTGCGTGCTTTAGATATGTTTATATTTTATGACTGCCTGTGTAAATGTATTAATAAAATATATATCAAAAGCAAATAAATACATGTTATGTAAACTCTAAGGCTTTCACGGCCGGCGTTGCATGTTGTATGTATTGTTTCCGAGCTGTTTGGCCGTGGTCTAAGTGAAACTTGTGTTCCACTGAATTCCACTGAACGTTTCGTCGATCACTGCGGTCGACATCTTCAGTGGTTCCGAGCGGCGACAAGACATCTTGTCACCGCTCGGACCTGAACCACTGAATACATACAACACAAATACATGTTAGTTATTCATATAATTATTAATGTTTTTATGGTGTCAAAATTGGTCCACATTATTGTTGCGCTACCAATAAATACAGTTCTAAAAACACAACACGGTGTGTTTTTGACAATATTTGTAGTCTTATGTGTTTAGGAGTTTGACTACCCTTCACGTAAACAGAAACAAAACACAATGCGCTGTATGTACAGCGTGCACTATCGTTTTATTTCTATAAAGATTTGTTTTTGGCAATTTAATTATCATTACAGTGTTCCCGGCTATGTGTATTGTAAACTCCGTGTGTGACCAATGACTTATTTTTAAATGAAACATTACTTCTGACAGTAAATTTTCAACAATTTATGAAATACCAATAGGGTGATAAAAGTATTAAATGGCTTGCTCACTCAAAACCCACATGTGGATATATTTTGTGATAGGGTAAGCAAATTCCAAACGGAACTGATTGCTTACCTTAATCTTGCCTTGTAATGCCTTGGACATAGTCTGTAAGTTACATGTGCTGTATGAATAAATAAATCTGTCGTGATAAAGTGTTTCACGTTTTTTCATTTTGTACTTTATTTCAAACTGATAATAAGTGACAGAATTACGCGACGGTGTAACAGAAACATTAACTAACCGTCCACACTCGCTAACCTCTTTACGATCGTATTTAACGCAGTCAGGCCAGCCTTACTTTGTGTGCTGCAATCCCTTATGTCTTCCCTACACGTCCGTCTCTGGGTTTATTATGATTTAGGTACTTAGCCAATGTTTTGTGTAAAGTAGTTTCTCTTTGTAGTAGATTCTTAATGGGGCGTTGATATGTTGTACAAGTTCAATTCCATTTTCAATCAAATTCAATTTATTTCCTAAAGTAAATACAGTTAACAATAATACATTCTAAATGTATAAAACACGGGAGTTACTCACGTAATAAATCAGAGGGTTCCGACTATAGTTTCAACCACATTCGGTGGTCTTTTTCAAGGAGAATACGGGGCGCTCGCGGACGCGGTCGCGATTCGCCGACTATAAAAAGAACCGACTATAAAAACGGGTTCTGTGTTCGGGTATCATCGGTACTGACCATCAATTATGATAGTGGAAAAACGTTAGATCTATATAATATAAAAAAACTACCATGGGAAATAAAATATAGAATCCAAAACTGTAGCTGTGGACTAGTTTTTTTTTTTTTTTTTTTTATTAACATTTACACAAGGTCTTCAGGTCCCAAACTAGGCAGAGCCTGTGCTATGGTAACCTGATGACTGATATATATACTTATATACATATACACACCCAAGTTATGTGAGAATGAATTATATGAGACTTGCCTAGCTACTCAAACAAATACAACGAAAAAAATATAAAAACACAAACAACACCACATTGCATAATATTAGACTCGTAAGCCACCTAACAAGTTGGTCGTAAATATTGTAGCAAAAGAAAATAATTACACGACAGAATTACACTTCAAATTTAACAATAAACAAATGACAAAGACTATTCTTGTATTAAAATCAAGTTTTCCTGATTATACTATTCGTCACAGCCATAGGATGACCACTGCTGGACATTTGCCTCTTCCATATTTGGGGGGGGGGGGGGATTTGCCAATACTTGCCACGCTTGGCAGGCGGGTTGGCGAGCGCAGTATGATTTCCTATCCTCAGAAGGCGCTGCTGCCCACCTCCTGGTACGTGATCCCTTAGCTGACTCTTACGGCACCCACTGTAAGAGATGGGGGAGTACTATTCTAGGCCGGTACCACCACGGCTATACCTACATGTAGGCATAGCCGTGGTGGTACCGGCCTAGAATAGTACTTATGTTTTGAATTCTTACCCAAGTGCCAAAAAAAAAGAAGTGCTAGCAATTTCATATAATTTTTAATGTATGTATGCATAACTCCAACAAAACCACCATATAACTATGAACCGACTTGAATAAGACAATACTTCCGAATTGGAACCATAAATTTTCTTAAAAATTGATCAAATATTTCTCGTTCTTATTATGAAAATGTTAAGTAATTACATATTTAAATTCAAATATTTGGATCCTAAGCCGACTTCAAAATAGCAAGAAGTTCTATGTTTCACTGTTTCTATTTTTCATAATCATTTATCTGTATGTTACAGAATATAGTTCTAAATATGTCATGTGTCATCGTTTAAAGCGTCAACTGACCCGATAATATGTCGAGAGCTCGTTATAATATTTTATGTTATAATCATTAGTTGATTGCTCTGTCAGGATGACGATGCGCAGGCGATGCGTGTGGCGCATCGCATCCTCTGTATCTATATACAGTTGTTCTTACAGCTAATGATATATATATATATATATACACATAATATGTTCTTTTTTTTATTCTGTATATTATATATTATACATCAAGCGTTGGACCTTTATCTCACTTGATGGTCAGTGACGATGTGGCCGAAGATGACGCTAGACCTAGGATTGGATACTCACTGGCTCTCAAGGACTGATGACTGACATTGGTAGCGACTCTCTGGTCGAACATAGACTACAGAGCCTTGAACACCGACGTAGAGTTGCTTGCCTATCGGTTTTCTATCGGTTACATTTCGGCGAATATGCACTGGAATTACACAATTTAATTCCACCTTCTCCATTCTATCATCGGTCAACCAGACGTACGACTATGCGCCACCACTACATGGTAGATATACCACCGTTACGCACGAAGCGTTCTGCTTCCACTTTTATAATGCGTACTGCCAGAGAGTGGAACTCACTGCCTGAGTCTGTGTTTCCCGATATGTACAACCCCGGAGTCTTCAAGTCGCGAGTGAATAGGTTCCTTCTAAGTTTGCGTGCTCCACCTTAGACCGCGTCGTCGCTTAACATCAGGTGAGACAGTGGTCAAACGCAAGAAAAAAAAAAAAAAAAAGACTGCTGCCTGAACACACTGAGTGTTTGATGACAGTTTTTCAAACTTAGGGTAGCCAGGAGGGCCAAAATCTTTCACTAGAAGAATATGATCCATTGTATTTCTATTTTATTAAATAGTGGACCCTTTGGAATACTTAATTAGGGGTTATTTATGTGTATTCTTAAGTAAGACGTCCATTACCCCATAAACAACTTAAGTTTAATTAAGGTGTGTTTATAACAGCTTAGAGGTCAGCAATCTTCTGATTGTGTTTTTAGAATTTTTAGGTTACAAACAATTTGAAAAGTGTTTGGATATAACTTCTAATATTATGATTGAAAATTTCAGGTCATTGACGTAAAGTGATGATCATATAAAAACGTTGCAGCCAAGTTGTGACCTTCGACTTCAACCACATGTCAACAAAAAAATTCAAGTGTTGCCACGTGCTATGTCTAATGGCCGCTATCATTTAAAACCATCGATTAATGGCAACATAACGACTGAACCAAGGCGAGTGATTTACAAATGCTCTTAGCTGGCTGTAAGCATCATGTCTCTAATTATGGTGTCATAATTT
The DNA here is from genome assembly GCA_934044485.1 of Apeira syringaria. NCBI lineage: Eukaryota > Metazoa > Arthropoda > Insecta > Lepidoptera > Geometridae > Apeira > Apeira syringaria. The sequence goes on along the minus strand of OW203660.1, from coordinate 22,131,562 downwards.
TAACTGATGCGCGTGTTTTCAGTGTTGGTATGACTACAACTCGGACTAAAAAAAAAAGATATCGCACTGAAAACTAAAAAGTAAGGCCATGTTTTTGAAGGAGTGTACGTGAAAGTTGTCCTATGTGAAAAAGTCCCTGAAAATTGGGTATTTTTTATTTCGACGTATTCCTTTATATCATAACAGCAATAAAATTCAATAAAATCAAATCAAATCAAATCAAAAGGTTTTATTCGCAAGAATACATCGTATTGTACAAGGTCTTAAAAGTATATTGGTTAGTATGTATTCAGCCCGCAAGCAGGCGTGCAAATATTATAAAAAGATACTGTAATAATTAAAATTGTCTACATGAAATATAATGTCAAGTAAGAATTAAAAGTGTCTACATATAATACAATCTTAAATGAATGTCAATGTCAAGATTATTTAAAATAAGAAAGATGGGTGCAATTGATAAATTATTCTATATAGATAAATAGGACACAAAAAGCCATTGTCTATATTTATGTTATAAAGAGGAAAAAATATTCAACCAGGGGTAATATTTTCAAGCAGAATTAACAAAAATATTATCAATTTACAAAAAAAAATCCCTGTCTACACCATTTTTTGTATTTACTATAGACCAAATACCGGCCTTTAGAGATTTAATGAGTTGTAATGAGTGTAATTAAAGATAGAGTTTAAACGTAAATACAATCAGCCTCAGTGCAATTTCATTTTTTTAAACTTGCATCATCTAAAATTAACATGAGCACTGTATTCTAAAAATAAAACTTAACCTTTATTTATTCTCACATTTTATAGTAGTATACATAGGTTTTTTTATTACGGTAAAGCATACGCGTGTCTATCGAGACACTTCTGTAATGAATTTCTTGAAAGTAGAGGGGATTAATGCAGTTGTAATCACTAGTCAAATCTAATATACTTTGCATATTTATTTTTGAGTCATTTTAAAGACTACTCCATAAAACATTACTACAACTAACAATGATGACACCATCCCATTGCTCAACTTGTATGTCACCGGCACTTTACCGACGCGAAGTCTTGACCATCCATTACTGACTCAATAAAGTAACATGACGTGATAAGTGATCAGAACAAAGCAATGGATGTTTTCGTGTCCAAAATTATCGGGATCGTTTTGACCGAGATACAGAAGCAAATCGTGCTGCGTTTGTTAAAAAGCATCTCCAATAACTTGTAATGTTGCTAAGTGTTACTTTAAATATAGTGTACAATGTAGGTAAGATAATGCTTTTGTTTTGTTAAAACGTGTTTCGACTTGACTAAGGTGTTGTTAACTGTTCTCAAAATATAAATAAACCTTCCTACATATTAATGACTCGGACATGTTACATTTTAAATCCCATCCTATTAATATTAAAAAGGCGAAAGTTTGTGTGTATGTTTGTGGCTGCTTCACGCTCAAACGGCTGCACTGATTTCGATGAAATTTGCTATGGAGAACACTCACACAAGGTCTTCGTCCCAAACTAGGCAGAGCCTGTACTATGGTAACCTGATGACTGATATATACTTATATACACACCCAGACACAGGTAAAACAGAGATGTTCATACACACAAAATGTTTGACCTGTCCGGGAATCGAACCTGGGACCAGCGGCTCAGAAGGCTAGCGGTAGCTAAGAGTGCTACCAACTGCGCCAACCGACCTGTCATGAGTTTAGATCCTAGATTACCACATAGGCTCATAGGCTACTTTTATCCCGGACATAGTATAGTTTCCGTGGGATAATTGAGGTAGCGGGAAAGTCATAATCCACGCGGGTGAAACAGCGGGGCTACTAGTACGTCATACAGATACTTGCAAATTTGTTGGTTAGTTGTTTATAATATTTACAGTCAACAGATCGTCGGCCAGTTGGACGCTCCAGACACATAACAGGTGGAGCGATGCGATGAACGCTGATCTACACGAGCTCAATCCATGTAGCTGGCATGGAGACAGGAACCAGTATATTTTCGTATCATTGTCGAAGTTTCGTATCAGAGGCGTATGACCCACTTTGATTCATTGAGCCAGCAGAGTAAGTAAGTCATAGGTTCTTCGAAATTCCCATAATTACTCTAAATAATTTTAGGTGACTGTTTTACTAGAGTCTATAAAAACGACAAATCTTAAGACAAGGGTCTTCGTATTAGTGTTTTTGACAAGTGGCTTTGTGAGCAAGCTCAAGATCGCACAAGCTATGAAGAGAGCTGTTAAGAGACATTCGACATTTATGATGAATCAAGAAGAGATCCATAATAAAAGCAAAGTCACTCACCGACATAACCCAGTGAAATAGTAAGATGAAATGGCAGTAGGGCACAAGTCTTAGTTGTAGAATGGAAAAAATTGTTTATTAAACTAGCTGGCCCGGCAAGCGTTTTTTTGTGATTTGATGTAAGGTGAGGGTAGTAGGGTAAATACTCTAAGTACTCGATTCATGCCTACCAAATATACAAAAAAAAATCTGAAAAATTGGTCGACACGTTTCTAAAAAGTTCGGCAACTGTCGTGACCCGAGATTTTTATACATAATATTAGATAAAAGAAAAAAATACCATATAAAAAAAAACTTTTTCATCCCTCCTATTCGAAAAACAATGGTTCGTCTATAAGTGCGAGCAAAGTAAGTAGAGGTAGAGGTCTTTTAGAGAGTTTTTCAAGGTGCGTAAAAGTGTTTTTACTCCCGCTCCATACGTTACGCTATATATAGAGTACAACAGTACAACATAGAGTAGTATCACTCTATACTACTCTATGGTCACGGACTGTTACCAAATAGGTAAATCTAGAAAAAGTGATGTATTGGCCGGTTATAAAAGTGGCGCGAAAATAAAAACAAAAGAAAAACGCGCGAATGAGAACTGTTCGAGGCAGCGTTGTAAAACTTCAAGTGCAGAAATGTTTCAAATCAAACATAATATATGTAACTCTTTTACGTCTAAACGGCTAGATGGATTTAGATGAAATTTGGTATGCATATAGCTTATACCTTGGATGGCACAGTAAAGGCTTCATTTAATCATCACCATCATCACCGTTTTTCATCACCACGCAAGTGAAACCGCGGAGCACAGCTAGTTTGTCATAAATAAAAAATTATAAAATTATTACAATGTCTTAACTTTATTGTCTAATCTTATGAAATAATAATCACAAAGTTTACTTCATTCAAAAATTCAATTAATTCATAAAATGTTTTCTTCTTAAATATAAGTTTTTTTTCTTATATCCTAAGTAAAGTATATGAGATATGTATATAGGTAGTTTATTTGACATTCTTATTCATAGTCATCGTCAGGTATTTTACAGTTTTCTTATTCTACCACACTAATGCATTTACCAATTTTAATAAAAACATATAGAGCATTACTGGAGATCCATTCGATATACTTTTGCTAAATGAAGCGCGACGCCCATAAGCCTTTGTGTAGCACTTTCTTAGTCTGTTCATTTTGTTCATCATTCCACAAAGTTCTATTGGCATGTCTTTGGATTAAGCTTTAAAGAATTTTGACTTTTGTACCTTTACAATAAGATGGAAAATAATGGAAGCAAAATCATATTGAGCCGTATGAGAATGTTTGTAGTGTAAAAAGGATCCGATATTGTCTATGGAAGTGTTGCTTGCAAATGATTTATGCTTTTGTTCCTGTCGCTTCTTGTATATTGTGATTGTTACATTTTGTATTCAGTTTTGTACAGTTTTTTTTTAAAGTTCAATGGAAGATTTTTAAATTAAGATGCAACTACGATGATAACATGTGTGAATTGTAGATTTGAGATTTATTATGCCTATTGCCTATATTATGATATTTTTAGCAATCGTGACACTATCAGTCACCTTAAAATATTAAAAAGTCGGAAACAAAATGTGTATAAAGTTTTACTATTTGAGGTTTTATTAATTCTAAAGAATAATATTATCGGCTCTAAAATGTTTGATTTTAGTAGTAGAAATTAATCTAATAAAAATCGGCATAAATACTATATATCATCTAAGATGTGGCATATTTGTTTTTTCCAAATGACCATGGACGAATCCAATGATGATATTAAAAAAAGTGTAGGCAACAAAAATAAAACAAACAGAAATGTTAATTCCTTGTTAAATAATTTGTTTTTTTAATGATTAGTATTATTGGTCTTAAAAATACATTCAAATATAAATTGTATGTATAATTATGTCAAAAATTCATGAATTTACTTTGCTAACTGTTCTCCCTACTATCTAACTCTATGCAACTCTAAAACACACCTACCCTCATTTTGTTTTTGATGTCGATAAAATAACATCATTAGTAGCCATACAGAGTAACAATAATCTTGTACATTAAATCGATAAGGTCGCGTCACATTACGCCTTCTCTTTTACTCTCTTTTCTTTCGATATGAAAGTTAATCTGACGTGTATTAAACATTGTATGATGGATCGTCTTCAATACTAACAAAATATATTGACCACTATCAAAATAATATTCATCATATTTCACATGCTTATGATCATAGAAATAAAGCTCTGTTTACATATCAGCGTTGACAACTGGAGTGATATGTAATTTGGTTTTAGTATCAGTTTGTGTTGTAGTTTTTTGTCCTCAGGTTAAAGTGAGAAAGGGATTAGTTAAAAAAGTGATTGAACTCTACGGTTGACTTCATTTAAACGCTTTGTAAGACTTTCTCCAGTCACGCTTCTAGGACACAGATATGAAAACATCTAAATGAACTAGCAATCTGAAATATTTATTTAAAAAATGATGCAGTGATTTCAGCCTAGCGTCGGGAGTGTTAGCTGTCAACCTGCCGAACGCTGGTTCGATCCCCATGAACATTGTTGAACATTGTTATCTTTAGATTTACACAGAAGTGTCATACAGGGTGCTCTCCAGTATTCGGCTGGCTACCCTCCTCAAGCTTGAAAAAATGTCACCAAATATAGTGTTCAGGCCCTTGCGAGCTAGACAGCATTCTAGGTCTAGCATGATTCCAAATTCGACCACATCGTCACTGACCATGAAATACGATACTGCTGCTGCTACGATACAATCTTGGTCTATCAATCAAGAGTTAAAAAAAAATAATCACTGATACGTTTTTTTAATAATATTTTTTTTATTAATCACCTATAATATATTTCTGGTGTCTCGTGTAACCTAAAAGCTGTCTACGAATTATACAATATAAAGGTACATATTCCATTGATCCATACTGCCAGGCTACTTTTGAGTCGGTATTTTAATATATAAATCTTAACAATTAACTATTTCCAATGAATTAGAAATCTTTTATCTTCTCTATACACATGCAAACATTAATATAATTATAAAATTATTTATAATCCTATGCCAGGCTCTTTTTGGATAATTGTAACGCCGGAAAGGCTGAATAGATCTCGACGAAATTTGCCACAGAGAAACATTATGGTCTGTGATAGCACATCTGTTACTTATTCCGAATAGAATAAAATTTCCCTAAGATTCCCTTACAATAGCCGGCTACAGATAACGGCAAATCGTACTCCAAGCAAGCTAAGCCACGGGGCACAGCTGGTGTAAAAAATATTTATTTACCTACATATTTTTTATTTCAGTAAAACATTTGAATAATCAGTAAAGTAAAGTCATACATGTACTTACTTCATTGAAATAGGTTACATCATAGTATCTTTAAACCTTATTTAATATAGCCCACTAGCTGCGCCCCGCGGTTTCACCCGCGTGCACTACGTTTTTCCCGCTGACTCAGTTATCCCACGGGAACCATACTTCTTCCAGGACAAAAAGTAGCCTATGTCCTTCTCCAAAGTCCCATGTATCTTTATACCAAATTTTATCTAAATCGGTCAAGCCGTTTTCATGTTATGTCGTGACAACGGAAAACGGGTTTCATTTTTATATATATAGATTAAGGCTGCTGTTCACAAAAATGTAAAACGTCCGATTATCAATTTAACCGTCGGTCAAACAGTTTTTACCATACAGTTAACCGACGGTTAATTGATAATCAGACGTTCAAATGTTGGAGAATTCCACCCTAATATAATGAAAGAATTATTTTGTACAGCATTTCGTAAAACCCTCTCCAACAACTAACTCATTTATTATGAAAACTGAGGAGAACGAGAGTGAAAGCTTAATGAGTAGTTAGTAACTACAATAGACTCTTACCATATTTAACTTTTGGCGATGTAACCAGGCTGCTGTAACAATTAAATGCTTACCTGAAACAAACGGAACAAGTATTATTTTTATATTGAATGCTCATTGTAAAGATCACATTCAGATTGTTCAGTGTTTTGTCTTTATCACTAATATGACAGTTTGACGTTGAAAAAAACGGAACAAAACACTTAATTAGACAAAAATCCTGACAAAGACCGAAGCAGCCCGCATTTTCGTGAAAATCGGATTAAAAAAAAAAAAAAAAAAAACGATTTTAGTATTCTGTTTCCTTTTTGTTACATACATTGAAGGCGCAATGCCTAACGCCGGCGCCGTAATGGTTGAAAGGGGAATAGTGAAAATACATTTTGTGATTCCCAAGCGTTATTACATACGCATTTTACCATTAGGCGTAGGCAGAGAGCACAGCTTTCCACTTGCTACGATACCGATCGCTTCTTCGCTTAATCCACGTTTATCGGACCTTTTATACAAAAGCGTCGGTTAAGTGTAGAGTTCGCCAAAATTTAAATCGACTATTAATTTACCGTGATATAATTATTAATTTATTTTTATTTATTATATATATAAAATAATATATTACATTAATTTTATTTTTATTTTTTATAGACGTTTAAATTTTGGTGAACTCCACCTTAAGAGTTGATACTTTTGACCTGGCCTTTTTTATAAATTCTTGAATTTGATCATTTATGGTTGTGCGGTCTTATTTTTTTTTATGCTGTTATTATCCTAGCGTTTGCCCACTAACTATGTATCTTGATGGTCAGTAACGATGTGGTCGAAGATGTTATTGCAGTAGACCTAGAATGGTTACCTACTGGCTCTCAAGGACTGCAGCCTAAACACACGTTGTGTGGATAACAGCTTATCAAAATTGAGAGTTGTAGCTAGCCCGGCGGTTAGTCGAAAGTACCCTACCACCATGCTGGGAATTTGATAACGGTGTTACCGTCACTGAAAGCTCAAGCCGTTGGTGGGGATCAAACCAGCGTTCGTCACTTTGACAGCTGAAGTTCCTACCGCTGAGCTATCATCGCTGAGCTTATAATCTCCTTTCGTGCATTCTCTTTTCATCTTTAATCAATGCATTATTTCCGAAATAAATAGATAGTCCAATACTACGCTGGAGGTCTAGAGTTTGAAGCATGTACTACTAAAGGCTCGATTTTAATAGACTTGTGGGCTGCGATTGACTCTATGTATTTACGTATTACTTTGTAATCGATTTCATAATTTAGAAGTTCTAGCGTTTGACCACTATATCACTCGACTGTCAGTGACGATGTGATCGAAGGTTTAATCACGATAGATTTAGCGTGTTGACTGGCATTCAAGGACTGCTTCGAGAACACACGTGTGTTTAGTGACAATTTTCAAACCTAAGGATGGTAGCTGGTACTGGAAAATATCGTACCACCATACTGTGAATTTGATACTGTGGTTACCATAGTACAGGCTCTGCCTAGTTTGGGACCTGAAGACCTTGTGTGAATGTTGTCCCATATTATTATTATTATTATTATTATACCACTGTTGCCTTCACCGGAACATAAGCCTTTGTTGGGGATAGAACCAGTGTCCGTTAGGCTGACTGCCGAGCCGATGTTTCCAGCGCCAGGGTACAGTTTCTTCAAAAGGTGGATTGGGTTTAATACTTCTCAGTCATGGTTTCGTTTTCTTTCTGATGCGCGTCTAATAAAACAATCTAAGGCTGAGATGAGATATTCTATATCAATATGATAAAACCGTTTAATCTTAGATTCTTATCTTCAATGTTAATAATACTAAATATGACAATATTATTTTTCACATAATTTAAAAGGTGTCAAGTAACGCACGCTTTGAGTATACAGCTTTATTTATCTGAAAACGCGCGGCTATAAAATGTTGTACTTACATACATGAAGATGGTCATAAAAATATTAGACATATTTATATGTGACTAGTTACGGTTATAGGCCATAAAATATGTGAGTGTGTGTGTGTATGATGATAATTATCTTGTTAGCATAATCTCGAGAAAATAAATGTTGAATATAATTTTATATTTATTAATATGGCAACTTATATTAATTTACGCACAATAATCAATAGACTTCGCAAAGTAGGAGTAGTGTTTTAGGTATCCCGCTATTAAAAGCAAGTTCTTTTTATACCAAAATTGGACAACCGACATCTTTCATCTGTAATTTAAAAGATTTTTGTAGATATAATAAAGACTAATATACAGATTTTGATTAAATGGGACCATATTGGAAGGAACATGAGGAGATCAGTAGAAGAACGAAAATCTCCAAAATAGCCCAGCGGATTAGCAAGTTGAAGTGTCAATGGGCGGACACATAGCTCGAAGATTACTGTTGTGGTCGAAACGTTCTAGAATGGATACCATATATTGGCAAGCGCAGCATAGGACTGCCACCGACAAGGTGGAAGACGACCCGACTAAGATTGCAGGCAAGAGCTGGATACGGGACGCTTCCAACCGGTCCTTATGGAAATCAATGGGTGAGGCATATGTCCAGTAATGGACATCCGATGGCTGAGATGATAAAAATGATAGGCATCGCATGAAACTCGTGAGCTCTGCCAGCTCCACCGACAAGGTGGACTGACGACCTGACTAAGATCGCAGATAAGGGGGTAAGGGCTAGATGCAGACCGCTTCCATCCTTGCCCCGTGTGAAAATCAACGGGGAAGGCATATATTATGTCCAGCAGTGGACGTCCTATGGCTGACATGATAATGTTGATGACCTCGGAAGCGTTTACTCTTTTAAACAAAATAAGATATTTCAAAATCGGTCAACAGATAGATAACAGTGGTGTGTGTTTTTATTCTATGAATATCTCGTAAATGTATTGTATTTACTTCAAGACATAAAACTTAGCCACTTGTGCGTTGTGCGAACGAAAATTAGTTTCAACTCAGAACTCAGAACTCAGACTCATCAGTTCCAGAAGTAATCCTGGTGTATGATGAGACGAAACTCATTTCTGACAATGGACAATGTTACTTTTGATATTTTACCGGTTATATTTGTTATTTTGTTATCATTGCCTTTTCTTTTGGAATGCAGTCTTTTCTCGGGATTATTTTCTGTATTCTATCTATCTATTTATCGATATTTTTAACTTTATTTTCTTTCATATTTTTTCTGTTACCTATACAATTTCATATAGAATTTAAATAAACAAAGAAGGTAGATTGATATGAAACCGCAAATTACTACGCTTCTTCGAAATCCGCTCGTTCGTTTAGCTTTGCAGGAAAACGACACCCACGGGTGTATCAATTCTTAGAATCACTTTTTAAATTGCCGATTCCTTTTTAGTTTTTGAGACACTGGCTCTTCGATATCTTAGTCTGTATATTTTATACATTTACATGTGTTGGCTTTGATTGAATATGAGGGTCCATAGATAGAGAAAACTTGTTGCATAACGAACTGCTTAGAAGTCCATGCTTCGAGTTTCGAAGAACTAAAGTCACATACATAGCATAAGTAGCAAGTTGCAGAAGCAGTAGGCTCAATGCCCATTAGATCTAAAGATTGAGAACGAAAGAGATCTAAAAAAAATTTCCTTAAAAAAATAAAGTTGTTAGGGCAAAGGGCAAAACTACTAATTAATTATTGAGGCACAATATTTACTAAATCTGCCTCGCTCTCTTGATAACATATTATTATATTGGATAGTCCTATCAAATAACTCTATGGAATATATTTGATGACAAACTGTTCTGAAAACATAATTAAGTAAATGCTGTTTTATCGCGCAGTTCTAATCAAGTCGCGTGGGCCGAGGTTCCGAGATTGCTGGATAAATACAGGTGAGAATATCGACGAGATCGAAAAGTTTCCTCAATTAAGTGAACTCCGCTAAGCGATCTCGATAAAACATCACCTTGTAGAAAAACATAGCGCTGCCACGACACACAACATTAAATTTCCAAAGCGATAAAGTTTACTAATTACTGACGTTAGACGTAGCTAGTTTAAAATTGATTTTCATGCGATTAAGGCCCGTTATATTTTATAAACTATGTAACCGAATCGCTATAGTCTTAACATTACCTACTGTTTTGCAAACGCCCTGCGACTTCTGAAATCAGTGACACAACGATTCCATGTGACGATTGCATTATTTTATTGAATAAAAACGTAAACAAACATATGAAATTATGAAATCTCATTTAAACAAAGTCTTAAAGCAACGTCGTCACAAAATTTCACTTCAGTACCAGATCTGGAAGGGACAGGTTTTTGATTGCCATAAACTTTAAGTCCACAACTAATGAATGGTTTTAACCTGGTGTTCTCATAGCAGACGGTAATTTGGGCAGTATTCTCGTCACGACTTGGAGATGATTCAGAACTTTGAGAAAAAATAAAATGAACATATTTGTGAAGATACAAGGAGTAATGCAGGAATGGGATAATTTATTTTGACGAAGGATTGCTTAGTTAGATCTTGGATACAGAAGTGGGTTGAGCAACACGCTTATGACGTATATGATGTATATAGAATAATAAATGTATGACCGCTGATTAATCTATCTATTAAATTAAATACAACTTTACTTGTTTTCATATACCTCTTTAATGTCATACGAACATCAAGAATGACTACCTTTCCACTATTGCAAAGAAAATCTTTGAAAAATGAAATGGAATTAGCAATAAATACTTATGCAAAACACCTCTATATTTTCTTTATTTACTATAAAGATGTGGTATTATATAGAAGTAGTATCCGGCTTTACTCACGTTTATAGTCGAAGTTTCGACCTAGGTTTCGAGCAAGTCCGATGCCCATCGGTGAGATTACGCTGCCAAATCGCGGCGACCACTGGCGCTCCTAGGACGAAACCTAGGTCGAAACTTCGACTATAAACGTGAGTAAATAATATTAATAATAATAAATAATAGCACTTTATTTCAGGCACAAGATCCATGTTGTATATAATATAACTAAAATAATACTAAATAAAATTAACAAAAAGTAAAGCCGGATCCGAGCCGAAAAGTAGAGCCGTAGTTAAGTCGGATACTACATCTATATGTATAATAATGTGTCAAACTCACGAGAATTTCCAATATAAAGTGGTAAAGTTTAAAAAAAAAATGTAGTACAAAATTCAACAATTTATTTGACTTGATGAACTTACACTACTTAATTATTAATTAACGTGAATCGTCATTTGCATATACAATTTTGTAAAAAGTGTGTATGAAACTATGAACTATACAAATAATAGCACATATTTGTATGAAGTTACATATTTTATAAATTAAACACCTGAATTAATTGTTTAGGTTTTCATCCTTTTTTTTTTTGCTTTGGCTCCCGCAAAAAAAATAAAAACGCGATGAAAACCTAGTCTCAAACCTTTTCAGTAATCGCAGTCTCGTTGAGCCAAATATGTTTTAATGGTTTTGTTACGCGTCGTATTGGCCAGAGAAAGACGTGCTGATAAGTGTTGGACAATCGTATAAGCCCCGATTCTCTACAGTCTCAAGAAGGTGTTACTATATTTAATGAAGAATGTATCTTTATTATTTTTGAGAAACCAACAGCTTTATTGTTTGTCCATGATTTTTGTGTTATCCGGAATTCGTTTAAACAACATACGTCGTGATAATCAGATTAATATTTAAATTACATGGTATTGAGTACACTTTATCATGCACCCAAAATAGTTATTTGAATTATTTCATAACCACCATTAAACAAAAGCTTTCCCAAGCAATGATCCGTGTCTGCTTCTCACGAATTATAATGAAGTTTTTATTCAATGTTATATTGTTGTTACAACGTTTAATGTTATAAATGCTACTTTTATGTAACGCTGTTATTTTAAGTGGGTTGTTAACATTTTAAAGTTTATATCATACAAGTTCATGACCATTGTCATTACGACTCACATAACATACTTTTAATATTCACCGTCTTGATAAGTAGGTACCTACAATAGTAATTTGAAATTAAACTTTTGTCAAAAAAGGCCGCAACTTAAGCTACTGTTTACCTTTACAGAATTTTAATAAATCTATATTCTATGATCTAATAATTATATGGGATCAATGGTTTTTTATATCTTTATATATTTCTTTTTTTTCTGAGAAATCAATATGGAAATCAGCCGCAAGTAAAAAATAATAATTGAAGTATATCAAAGCAAATAAATACAAATTAACTTTAACTTCAAATTTTTATCACAGATTATCAGCAGGTATAAAGGTTTTTTAAAGGGTTCACGGACCGCCTCCTTTGCAGTTGTGGTCATAACTTTCACAACAATTATGTTAATATCAATGCACATTGTCCGAAATTTTTCACGATGAAAAACCAACAAACAATCAGTTTCTTATTGTAACGCTTTGTTGAAAATTGTAATGTTACAAACTATTACTTAAGTAGCTGTGCCCCGCGGGTTCACCCGCGTGGATTCCGGGTTTGCCGCTACGTCAATTATCCTACGGGAACGAAACTTCCTTAGGGGAAATCTCAAAATCCTTTCTTCGGGGATGCTTGCGTCGATGTAGCTTTATGCATGCAAAGTCTCAGCCCGATCGGTATAAAATTTTCAAAGTTTCATACAAACTTTCATCCCCTATTTTATCCCCTTGGGGGTAAAATTAATCAAAATCCTTAGCGGATGCCTACGTCATAACATCTACCTGCATGCCAAATTTCAGCCCGATCTGTCCAGTGGTTTGGGCTGTGCGTTGATAGATCACTATGTCAGTCAGTCACCTTTGAGTTATATATATTTAGATTGAGAATCAAATTGAATCAATAGTATATACATAGTAATAATATTAACTCATGCAAATATATATATTAGATAATTCTAGCAAGATACTGCACTACTTACTGCATAAATTTCTATATAATTGTATTAGAACTGGCAAAAGAATACAGTCCAATTTACCACAGTCACCTATCTATTACCAACTTTCAACTGCACTACTGTATCAGCTAAGTTGATACTTACATTTACTACCTACGTAATGTCGCCAGACAATAGAGCAGTCCCTTTGTTTCTTTAATTGGTTACACGTGCTCTTGGGCCAGAAACAGTGATCAAGTAGGTATGTAGTAACAATTGATCCACACGTAATGACTCTATTATTTTGTCGAACTTGTTATTAAACTTCAATGTTTTGCTTATAAATCAAACTCTTAGGCCCACTTCCACCAACCCAATTATCCAAAATTCTTTGATCATATTTTTGTGTGCAAATTTGTGATTTAATCAGCGAAAGTCTCGGAGATTTTTTTTTTGTTTTTTTTTTTTTCAAACATTTACACAAGGTCTTCAGGTCCCAAACTAGGCAGAGCCTGTACTATGGTAACGTGATGACTGATATATATTTATTTACATACTTATATATATACTTATATACATATACACACCCAGACACAGGTCATACAGACATGTTCATCCACACAAATGTTTGACCTGTCCGGCAATCGAAGCCGGGACCAGCGGCTCAGAAGGTAGAGTGCTACCAACTGCGCCCACCAGCCAGTCAAATTTGGTTGGCCCAAGTAGGCATTAAGGTTCTATAAAGCGGATATGAACACGGTGTTGAAAATTACACTAATATTTTTAAGGCTCTTTCTTATAAGAGTTGAATGCTTTTAAAGATGCCCAATTGACTCTATTGTGAGTATGTTGGTATGAAGACTATGAAGTAATAGCTAGAACTGCACAACTGATTTTGAAAATTATTTCACGAGTAGAAATCTACATTGTTCCTAAGTGACATAGGCAAAGTTGAATGATTTCTTAAATGTAAAATTAAATTTTCATTTAACATGTGCAATGCAAGGTTATTACTCAATTTAATGATATATTTTATAATATTTAGAATCGTATCATTCTTTGATTATGAAATATATCTTAGGTACCCTAGGTACTATGCTATGCACAACTTATTCAATATCGATGGCAAAAATGTTGATCACTACCCGCTTTGAACCTGTTTCTTTTGTAATTATTTTCAGAGATAATGATGTACAATCCTCACAACTCAGCCATACCTTTATAGAACCTGTCTAGTCTAGCCCTAAAACTAATAAGAATATTACTTACAACTTTCAAGAGTATGTTACGGATACTCTTGGCCTTCCGCTAAAATGTACCAATAATATATTACCGACCCAAATCTACTGGTTATAAAAACTAACCAATCCTTTTGCCATAAAACCATTATAAATCTCGCAATCCCGGACACTAAAAAACGACTAGCACACTAAAATGACCCTTAAATTGTCCAAAAACGAGCAAATCCTACGGGATCAGTTCCCAAAACGGTATAGAAATAAAAATAATAATATATTCCACAGGTGTAGACCCAAACAGGTGCTCATTTATGTTTTTTTTTTCTGAACAAGTCCAGACAAGTTCAATGGGACTTTGTCCGAGACTGCTTCTATGCCCGATTTGGTATATTTTGTCCTTTTCTTTCATATTTTTTGTTGCCTTGGAGTGAATTATAATTTATTGCGGTGGAGTCGAAGTTACAAGAAAGATGGTATCAATGTTGAAAACCGGTAGCTTTAGATTGTGTACGATTGTTTTGTTAGTTTTGTTTTATATATTATCCGAAAATTCGGTAGTTACGGACAACGAGAATTCTATCTTGCATTGCATTATAATAAAACGACTATAATTTTACTGTTTCTGATAAAGATTTTGCGAAATGTTCTTTTATAATCTTGCATTTGATTACATTCTCTCCTGATATTAAGTGATGAGTGGTTCAAGATGTATCTACATGATGTAAGTACGCAAGTGTAGAGGGTATAGGTAAGTATTTGTTATTTCATGATTTGACATTTGACGACTCAAGCCTAGTACCTATCTATCGGGAAATAGTTTGTCCTAGTTATTCTTTGTATTATTTTTAATATTATTTTGTTTCCACTTATTATTACAACATTAAGCCTGCTTTACCTTACTTTAACCTGATCTCATAATGTTATACTGCCTCTCGTTGAGAGTAAAATAAAACTGTTACTAAACCATTTCACGGTCCATAAAGTCGCAACATTTTAAATATGAGCGCTAGTGACTCCAAAGGGGTTATCATTTTACTGGATTAATATGGTGAAAAATTTAGCTTGAGACCCTTTTTACTGGCTCTCAAGGACTGCTGTCTGAACACACTATGGGTGGTAGGGTATTTGGTGCCAGTTTTTCAAACCTGAAGGTGGTAGCTAGACAGTCTCGTCTCGTCTCTCAGCCATGTGCGTCCACTGCTGGACATATGCCTCCCCCATAAAGGGGGGATTTGCCAATACTCGCCACGCTTGGCAGGCGGGTTGGCGAGCGCAGTATGATTTCCAATCCTCAGAAAGCGCTGCTGCCCACCTTCTGGTACGTGGTCCCTTAGCAGACTCTTACGGCATCCGCGGGAAGAGATGGGGGAGTACTATTCTAGGCCGGTACCACCACGGCAACCACGGCAGCTAGACAGTGCTGGGCTGGGAATTTGA
This sequence comes from Apeira syringaria, assembly GCA_934044485.1. Classification (NCBI taxonomy): domain Eukaryota; kingdom Metazoa; phylum Arthropoda; class Insecta; order Lepidoptera; family Geometridae; genus Apeira; species Apeira syringaria. The sequence goes on along the minus strand of OW203660.1, from coordinate 22,115,843 downwards.
TAACGGTGTTATCTTCACCGCAAGCTCAAGCCGTTGTTGGGGATTGAACCATCCGTCAGTTTGAAAGCCGACGCATCCATCCTTGAGCTTTCATCGCTTTAAAATGTATAATTGAATTCAGTACTCACTGCCATTTATTATTTACATCTGTGACACAGAGAAGTGATAGTTTGTACTTATGGTGTACGGTTTGTACGTGCGTTATTCAATTGTGTAGACGACTACGATACGATGATTGTGACGCAAGTTATACGTGCTGCAGGCATAGAATGCCGAAAATACAGAATACACCGATGTAGTTGCTTACCTAACGGTTTTTTATCGGATACATTTCGGCGAATGTGTACTGGAATTACACAATTTAATTCCACCATCTCCGTTCTATTATCGGCCTATACATGGTAGATATACCACCGTTACGCACGAAGCGTTTTGTTTCCACTTTTATAATGCGTACTGCCGGAGAGTAGAACTCACTGCCTGAGCCTGTGTTTCCCGATAGGTACAACCCCGGAGTCTCCAAGTCGCGAGTGAATAGGTACCTTCTAAGTTAGCGCGCTACACCTTAGTCGGCGTCGTCACTTAACATCAGGTGAGACAGCGGTCAAATGTAAGCAAGTCAAACCTTTAAAAAAAAGAAGAAGAATCGTAGTCGGAGAGTTTACTTTGTTCTAATCTAAAGCGATCCTGAGAGCAAGGTAAGTGCGAGTTAGCTTTTTTTATTTGTAATTTTGACGTTTAGGTATAGAAAATAGTTTGGTATTGTTTCTATAAGGAACAGAGTAACTTTACGAAATGTTGCATAACTCCATAGATGGTACATTTAATATAGCTGAAAGTTGCTAATCGAAAGCTCTTCTATTTTGGTATTTAATGTCTCATAGTTATTGATAAAATTGTTGAGTGTTATTGCCCGTGTGTGTGTGTGTATTTTATTATAACTTATATAATAGCGCTTTATGAATTTTTCAATCACTGTTGGCTTAAATTGTTTAAATTTCAAACAGGCACTTGTGATTGATTACGAATCTTGTTCCTTTTATAGAAAAACTATTAAATCTCATGGAGTATGATTTATATTTGTACAATTTTATGATTGTCTGATTTACAATATTTCAGAGCATTTTTTTCCAAAAGTAATTACAAAAAGGCAAAGTGGCACAGATAAAATCCTTGCAATATAACAATATACCGAAAACAATGTAACTATATTTTACAAAGCATACCCTTTAAGCCAAGGGCTAATGAAATAGCCGTAACTGTAGAATTATGGAACTATTATTCATAGAGATTGCTTCAAGTATCTATTAATTTACAACTTTATAGTTTTTCTCACGTTCAAACGAGTGTATAGCAAAGTGCTAAATTTCAACATAAATAAAATGAAATTTACATCGCAAAATAATAACGTAAGGTAAGCTCGTACACATTGAACACAGTATAAGTTGAAACAGTATATAAAAGAGAACGGTCTACATTAAACTGACTTATAAATAAAATAGAAAATTATACTACTTCAAATTTAAAGTGAGCTTCTTTTAATTACATGAGTTTTGTTACACTGTCGCGATACCTAATTAATATAGAAGAATCTTAATACGAATGCGTGTGGCTCCGATTATCTTATGAAAAGAATTATGTTTTATATACTACTATTTAATATAAGCATTAAATATTTTGTTTATAAGTAACAATTTCAGATGATGTTCTTGATCCAATTTACAGCGTGATACTGATAATTGAATAGTCCGGCTTTCGTTGTTTAAAAATCTTTTCGTTTTCTTTTTTATTTAAAACTTGATTCTTGATCATATTTAGGCGTCATTTAAGTCAATTGTATATGTGTGATATAATGAAAGATTGTATTACTTATTTCATTGTACAATCATATATCAACGAAAAGGTAAAACTTAGGGTACTGGTTTTTATGTTCCCTTATTTGTAACAGAGTTGGCTAACACTGATAGAGTTAAATGGTTTGGAAAATAATTGAGATCGTTCTTTGTGGTCTTCATAACGAGCACACTTAGTGGATAAAGTAAGGGTGACCTGTGAAGGTAGAACGGTGAATATTAAAAAGTTTTTAAAAGTCGATTTCGAAGCGATGGTGTTCACAGCCATACACGCTGCTGTATGGCTGTGAATCGGGCGGTTACTAGAACTGTCATTAAATAAATCCTACGCCGTTATGTTGGCTTCCCTGTCTGTCAACATCCTCTACACGAGATGACGTACCTACTGGTTGGTAATACTTATTACCGTTGCTGCCAACATAGCGGCATAGGAACTATGAGTATTTTATAAATGCACTCTAGTGTGCTCCCATCTCCAACTTGAGCTTTCGGTTGAGATAAGATCGTTATCAATTTCACAGCGGGGTGAAAGGGTACTTTCAAGTCACTACCAGGCTAGCTACCACTTTGGATTTAAAAAAACTGATACCACATTATAGTTACATGACACATGATCCATACCGGCGAATGTGCATTAGTATAATTGTATAATTTAATTTCACTATACCCATTTAATCATCGGTCAACCAGAAGTACGGCGCCCTCGTTTTATGGTAGATATACCACCTATACATACATACTTACTAAATTTTTTTTTATACTTTCTTAGTGCATACTGCAAGGGAATGGAACTCGTTGTTTGAGTCTGTGTTTCCCGATCAGTACAATCCTGACTACAAACTTCAAAGTCACAAGTGAACAAGTACCTTCTGGGCTTGCGTGCTCCTTCTACGACGACACGGTCTACGTCGTCACTTAACATCAGGTGATACAGAGGTAAAAAAAATCGTTTTTTTTTTCAAGTTGTAAGACAGCTGTATTTGAGAGCCACTAAACAGTGTAGATCTAGCGTAATGCCACCTTTGACCACACTTTACTTATTGATCATCAAGTGACAAGTGCTCATCTCTGCTTGACTGTGTTGTAATTATTTAGAAGTCGATTAAAAGCATAGCACCAGCCAATCAATACTTACAATACAATGACAATGACAGTGACAATCAGCTCTATTTGTCCCTTTGACAAAAACTATATGACCACTGGAACCGCTGGAGCGTTCCTTTACACTTCAGCCGTAATCAGAATGAATCATTATTGAAGCGTGAATTACTTTTGAAATATCTAGTGTCTTTCTTTGTTATGCACGAATTAATTTTATCATCATATCGATAAATAAAAATAAATTCCTCATTCATTTCAGATTGCTTTTCAAACTAAATACCCTGTTTTTGATAGCAACATTCATCATAACTGCACTAGAGCCCATCGATTCAGCAAAACGAAGTTCTCGAAGCGGTGATAGCTTAACGGCTCTAGACTCCCGTGAAGATAACACCGTTATCGAATTCTTAGGATGGTGGTACGGTACTTTTGAGTACCCGCCTGGCTAGCTACCACCCTCAAGTTATAAAAACGCTCACCAAACACATAGTTGTTTTTTTATCACACTCAGACACCTCTCTAGGATTCCCTGTATCGCGCGAGGCATGGACACACACAATCACAGGACACAAACATCCAAGACCCGGGATAAACATCTACACTCATCGTACAAATGTTTGCCCCTGTCGGGATTCGAACCCAGGATCCCGGAGACACAGAATTCATGTCAATGACACAAACCACTGCGCCACGGGACCGTCATTTTGTCCAGTACCGTCATAGTGTGTTCAGGCAGCAGATCCAGTAACAATTTCTAGGTATAACTTGATTACATCTTCGACCACATCATCACTGACTATCACGTGAGATAGTGATCTAACGCTAGATCTATACAGTAAAAAAAAATATATGAAGAATAAATGAAATAAGATCAACTCGTTTTATTTGCCAAAATCTTATAAGAAAATCTGGATATAAATTACCCAGGTCCAATCCTGGTGTTGTCATCAACGATAATAGTCCTTATGACGGAGGTCTTTAAAATGGAAACTCCTTAAAACTCCGACATTGGCTGGGCACCAGTTGTCCAGAGAGGTGGATAATGTCTACTCTCTGAGAGGAAGAACAGTACCCAGGAGTGCAAGCCTACTGGCAGTTAGCAATCTAACAATAAATTGACTACTATATCATTTCTAATCAGTTGTTTAGCTTAATGATCGAGTATACATAGGTGCAAGTGAATTTTGCTTTTCGTTGAAAATTTCGTGAAGTCAGATGAACAGCATTGAAAGGAGCACATTGGTAAGTTAAATAAAAACTGAATAAATTGGATCAAAATACAACTCACTTTTACCATAAACCCGAAAGTTTGTATGTCGTTTGTATGTTTTTTACTCCTTTACGCTGAACCGGCTGAACGGATTTATATGCAATTTGGAAAGAAAAATGTTTCCCGTAAGATAATTCAGGTATAAGGAAAACCGTAGTCCACGCGGGTAAAACCGCGGAGCAAGTAGTATACAAGGTTACATTCAACTATCAAATTTTGCAAAAGTTTTGTAAATCAGTTAATAGGACATAATTTTTTTTTTCGTTGTTAATTAATATGTGTAGGTACGAATTTAGCAATCATCTAATATTCATTGATTCTACTTTAATAAATCCATCTCAACGATATTTAAATAAAATAAATTAGCCAACTGGTAAAGACTAGAAATATATGAGCTGACAACTACTATAATGTTCTTGTAGTAGCTGTAGTATTTTAAATAATAATTATTAGTCTTATCCTACTAATATTATAAATGCGAAAGTTTGTGTGTATGTTTGTTACTTCTTCAGGCTCAAACGGCTACACCGATTTTGATGAAATTTCTTATGGAGATAGTTTAAACCCTGGATTAACACATAGGCTACGTTTATCCCGGAAAAAGTATAGTTCCCGTGGGATAAATGAGGTAGCGGGAAAACCGTAATCCACGCGGATGAAACCGCGGGGCGCTACTAGTATTTTAATAAAGACTGGTAAGAAAAAAAGAAATATCATAATCTGTATAGTCAGTATCACGTCAGTTTTATGGGAAAACTAAAGAACAATCTTACATTTTTAATAATGAAAATGTTACTAGTTATCATTGTCATTATTAAAAATGTACAGTTAACAAAGTAGGGTACCAAGTACGGGTAACAAGTAAACAGTTTTCAAGATTGTACAGTATTCAACTAGATTTTTTTAAACTGTATAGATCTAGCGTTTGACCATTATCTCACTTGATGGTCAGTGATAATGTGGTAGAAGATGTTATCACGCTAGATCTAGAATGCTCTAGATATTTAAAAAAAACTTTTCATTATATTAGTATTTTTTTAAATTTTACTTCGATATTATTTTATTTATTTAATTATTTATCACACACTCATGCCCCCGCACGAAGATACTCTGTGTCGCGGGAGGCATAGACACACACGATCACAATACACAAATTATAATTAGATATGTATCATCAGGAAAAATATGAGAATGTTTTCAGCTATCCGTTTTTTTTTCTAAAGTGTATCAACGAGCTGTCAATTAAATTATATGATAAAACTAAAATTTTTATTTTCATTTTCCATACTCACGATGCGTAAGATTTTCGCTTTCAAGTATGTTGAGTTGCGTTGCAATCGAGTCCATTGCCATTACACATCGCAACCTAACTTATCGACGAATAGCGGTATCTCTCCGGTTCGAAATAATACATACATTTTTATTTGCTAAAAATTTCCTGAATTTTTTTTTTAAACTTTATAATTTTATTTTCTGACCTCGTACCGACTAGAGGTGATGTAAGAAAATGGTTGCTTTAACATAGACTTTTTTTTCGCAATATGTGTAATTATAAATTAAGTATTGTTTGTTTTTAAGGTTTGCATAATATTTTTATCTCATTGCATTATTTATTATGCACATTTGAATTCTAATAAGATTTTTACCACAAATATTTATAGTACAATTTTGTTTAGTTTAGCTACTGTTTACCTACTCCCAAAACATTTCGTTCATAAGGGCACGCGCGAGTACCTTTTTTAAAATTAAATAATACTAAATTGTACAATACTGTTCACTTCGCTTGTAACTTGTACCTTACAAACTAAGTCGTGCCGTACGTGCTACGATCTAGAGCGTGCCAAGTTTACGTATCTAGTTTCTAGCTCAAACTAGTTCAAGTTTCTCGTTTCTCTTACAGCATAAGGGATTTAGTAATTCACTGTTTGCAACCGATTTTCAATCGGTTTAAGTTTTGCTTATTTCGAGTTTTCCTTAACCATGATACTACAAATATTCGCCTACGTTTTGTATTACCTTTATTTTATATAAATCGTTTTACGAAACGTAATCTAAATTGTATTAAATAAGTTTTAGTGACGTCGTTATATGCAGCTCAGTGAATAACTATTCTAGTATTATTACTATTGTTTAGAGCACTAATAAAACTTATACTCAATTTAATAAATTACATACGTTTGTTACATTCAATGTGTGCTCATTTTTTTATAGCTTTTTATTGTTTTTATGTGGTCTTCTTGACTTTTATGTGATAGTGAGTTGACATAGATAAAATAAAGTGTAATGAATAACATAATACTCTTTACCAACATAACCTATAACTGTATCTGCGTTAGACCCGGTTATGTATTTTTATGTTATTTAGCTTTGCATAATTCGGCGACACGACGAGAGAGACTAATATTTTCTCTCTGTCTCTCTGAACAAGACTCAGCAGGATTGTTTTCTAAAATCTATTCCCTTCCAGTTGTTCCGTACTCTTGACATTAGTGAACGTAAACACAAGGATATTTCAGTTTGATTGACGAGCGCACAAACAAACACAGTTTATGACTAAGCAGTATGTGCGCGTATTTTAGTATTTAGTTGGTTTTATTTTTAGAGCGAACGTATATGAAATGAGTAAATATAATGAAATCATTTATTATTACATTTGCTTATGAAATAGTTCTGTATCATTTTTAATAATGTTCTTGACATCATAACTGCATGAATACCGATATTAATATCATTATTTTTGACTCTGATAATTTTTTGAAAAATAATTATTGATTTCTATCAACTGATTTTCTGTGTATGTGAAAGTATATGTAATAAATATTAACACATTTTTTATGTTCCATTATTGAGAGGTTCTTTGTAGTTTTATTTGCTAAATATTATAGAAAATAAAAAGCAAATATAGAATGTTATAAAATAACGTTTATTTCATATTAACCTCTATTAGATATCGAGGACAATAGACGATACAAAATAAACACAATCCAGTTTATTCTATGGCTATGTATACATCGGTTACATGATTTTATAATCTAGTATGTAATAAAATAATAAATTGTAAAAAATGCTTATTCGAATCACAAACTTTTAAATGCAATATTTACAGGTCTTGTCAATGTAAGTCTACAACAGTACTTATATATTATACGTAAAATATATAATACTAACAGAAAGTTCTGATAGTATATTTTTTTTAATTTTTACATTATTTTTGAAAACAGAACAAGGTGATAAATCAATTGAGTTATATCATAACAAAATTATTTTCACCAAAATCATGAAAACACTTAAATTAAGTATAAGTATTTACATTTAAAATAATTTTACAAACAGAGGAAAATAATTATTTTTTTCTAATTGTCATTCATAATTTGATATTAGTACCATTTTCCTTGATTTTGAATATATTTAACTAATATTTGGTATCTAATCATATGATATAAAAAATCAAGAATGCTAATCAATACTATGACTATAGATATTATTTGGAACTTAAATAAAATTTGAGATCCATATGAAAACTAATCATTTAAAACGAAACATTTCCGTGATGGAAATATGTAAAAATAATGCAATAAATTAACCTACAATATTTTCATTCTAAAACTGATAAACAAAATAAAGAGATCAAATGAAAATGTAACTAAAAACTTAACAATACTAAAAAATGAAATGAATAACCATAAAATTAAGTGATACACAAAATGGAATAAATGTTACATCATTATTACTATTATGTTACCACTGGAGAAATCACTTGGAATATTATTTCTTAAAATTTACAAATTGACAAAAAAAAGAACACTAAGCCCACTTCGCTTTTTCCTCGCAATAATTCGTATTTATCATACACTTTATCTGATGACATAATATTTTTACGAGGTTTTTAAACTACTTGAGGCGTTTTGTCGAACTTCACTCAAATTTGAGACGAAAAGCAAAATTCATGTGAAAAGCTGAATAATGTTAGAAATGCAAGACTGAAATATATTGAAGAGAAATTCTCCACGATATATTTCAGAAATAAACCACCATTAACGATTTAAGTGCAGTTTGACACAACATCTCCATGCCAAAAATAATATGATACACAAAAAACGGATGGACTTACAAATACTTAACAACAGTCCAGATCTGCTATGCAGTTCACCGTTAACAATACTTATCTAAGTCTTCTTTTATCTGATGGTATTGAAGAGGGACGACGCGAGGGACACTTTAATGATGGCCACAACCATCACAAGGTTGACGATGTATGTCGAATTGCATCTTAAGTGGTAAGGTGGTGTGTTAGGCTGGCGAGGGCACTCACCTCGGCGATTGTCCTGGACTTCTTGACCAGGCTGCCGGGACACCAAGATGTGGCACAGAACATCGTATAGCTCGGCTAGGAGCCGGTTCAGGCGTGAAAAGTTCTCCTCTGTCGCCTCTCGCTCACTCGGCAAGTTGAAAGCTATAGCCATCTTTGTCTCACGTACCGTCTTTTCCTCCGGAAGAAGCGTGCACAGATAGCAGTTTGTTTTGTATGCATAAAGGGTATGAGCCTTTTTTATTTTCGGTGTCCTCACCTTTATCTCTTGCTTTTTAGAACTTTGTTCAAAAATCAAAAAGGTTTCAATTTTAATCAGAGATACTTAAATGAATTTTTCGTAGTTTGTTTTTCGTCAATATGAAAAAATTGGTCGTCAAAAATTTTCTAAAAAGTTTTCTTCTTCGGAATAAGTTCAGGTCCAAAAGTTCTTTTTAAAAGCTTAGATAGTACAAAATCACTCGAAAAGTTCACTTTGACACTACAAATGGCACAACAAGTCCGATGAAAATAGAAATTCGATTTGGTGCTTGAGATCACTATCGTTCGAAAAGTTCACAAGTTCATGAAAAGTTTTTTGCCAAACTTGCCGAGCATTGTCCGTAATTCACTCGTAATTTGGTGACCGGCTCACGGTCGATGACACAATCGCGTTAACTAACGCACTATGCATCGGTGCGATCCGATGTAAACAAACTGACACTTCGCATGCCGTACGACAAAAGAGGTCGATTGTACGACAACTACTGCACGTGCGGCCAGCGCGGAAGCGAAACGTGTAATAAGGGATAATACTTCGTGCACATCATTGCTTCGCTCGACTCCTGTCCATGTAGTAGTGTGGTGCATAACGTAACCACGCACGCACACTTGAATAACCCATTTGATTATAAATAGTAGAACGCACGGTAGCACGTTCCCTTCGCACTCGACCACTACAATCAACTTCGACACGGTTCCACTGTCTTTTTCCGTTCCTTTGTTAATACATATCGCCATCTCATTTCAAACCGGTTACATCAAGTTACAGTAGCTCGCACCAAACATCAGTTCTCTCTGTCTGATCAAGACGTTTTCACCCTCTGTTGAAGGGAAAGAGAGAATGTCACAATTTTCATTTACGAAGCCGAAAAGCGCGCCAAAGCGAATGCGCCAATCACATAGCTGTTTTAGTATGGGGTGAGGTGACGTAAGAAATTGAGGGCTAGAGACCACGGGGTTGACACACGGAGAGCGTTCACTTGATCACGGACTTGCAGACACAGTCCTACTAAAATACGATTCGCGTAATTCTCGTGAGATTTTAACGGCTCTTTGTTCGACGGTTCGTAAAGCTGGTTTATACGCGAGTTTAGGATCGGATACGGTACCGTGACAGGAGTTAGCGCGTGTGGTTTATACGTTAAACGATGTTTAGCAATTCGGTAATGGTTTGCGTATACGAGTATACTAAAGTCGGTTTGCGTCGCGGTTTTGCCATAGGCGTTGGTTTGTGCAATTGAACGTGTTTTTAGGTTTATTGGCGTTTAGGCCAAGTGAAAATCTTTGTAAAGTTTCACCACGATACGAGTTATAAAAGTCGGTAGAGTTTGCGATTTACGTGCTTAAATGTAATTTTAATTGTGATCATTTTTCTATTTTGTCTGTTTGGAGTTGTGATTAATTGTAGAGTGACAAATAGTACGTGTTTTAGATTTTTTTAAATCCACTTTTTGATGGCCTTCAGCATGCTGGTGAATAATACGTTGAAAAAAATAATTATGATTTTGTACAACAAGGAAATATTAGAGAGTGGATCTAAATTAAATTGTTTCAAACATCATCACGTCACATTAGTTGAGATTGTTCGAAAAAAATAACAATATGCATGGTAGATATACAATAAAATAAAATAAAAAGTACGGATGATACAATTAATCAAAGTAACGGGTATAATCTTCTATAATGGAATGATTGGTGTCACTTACTCAGCATTCAGTGTAAAGTCTTTTAAAGCAAATTTTTTTGTGTTTTATGTAAATTAAATACAGAATAAAACCCTTTAAAAAATACCTCTATTATTACATGTAGAGCAGTGAGCAAAAATTAAGGTTAATGCACAAATAAAACATACCTAATTTATAGTAATGTCACTCTATATCATATTTCAAGACGGATACTATTAAATATTGCGACGAAAATAATAAAATTAAAATACTTCTATATTTTTTTGCCATTTATAAATGCGTTTACCAAATATGAAAAAAGATATGATAAAATTAAAGCTCTCGTATATCCACGGAAGCTAAACAAACATTTATGCATCTCCCACAGAAAATACTTTACGAAAATTCCCAACAACCACATGAATAATGAATGATTTTTCAGCTTGCAACAGGAGAAAAGGATAAGTTAACACAACCACACACACACACACACACACACACACACACACACACACACACACACACACACACACACACACACAGAAAACACACAGTAATAAAATATACCTACATAATAATATTTATAGTAAATGAACATGAAAATAATTATGAAGAAATTCATTATCTATACATAACAGAAACTAAAAAAGAAAAAAGCTACATTTATTTGAGACACAACACAAATTACACAAGAGATAAATACAAAAACAATATCGACGGTCACCGTGGCGCAGTGGTCAGTGTCAGTGACTTGACTTCTGTGTCTCCGGGACCCTGGGTTCGAATCCCGGCAGGGGCAAACATTTGTGCGATGAGTATAGGTGTTTGTCCCGGGTCTTGGGTGTTTGTGTGTTGTAATTGTGTGTGTTCATGCCTCCCGCGACACAGGGAATCCTAGTACGGGGGTCTGAGTGAAATAAAAAATTATATATATATTTAATATATAATTAATTATATATATAATTATTATATATATATATAGAAAGGGAACATGAATATGGGCCCCGACTAAGACAAACTCCTCAAGATCTCATTGATTTTATTTTGAATGGCTATATTTAAATTAATTCTTTGGTATAAATATCAATTGATTCATAGTGCTGTCATTGTGCAAATTTTTGGTATATTTCCTTCCATTTACAGTTAAACGAATGCAAATATCAGCAAAGTATTTTATATATATATTATATATTATTGGTTTATTTATTACTTAAATAAAAACTATGGACTACTATATGCTATATACTATACTATATATCAAAATATGTAGATGGGTAATAATTTAAACCATATTTAAACTTACCTGTGTATATGATGTCGTTAACAATCTCGTTGACATTTTAAAGTAGTACACAGTTGTGTCATTTTAAATCAAGATTTTAAAATTATAATCTTAATTTAAATGAATGTAGCTTAAGCATTGCACTAACGTATAATTCGACAGAACAAAGTATCACCATTATGAAATCACACCACTATCTTCACTAAATACCTGAGCGTCACTGTCTCTCGCATCTTAGCTAAAAAATTAGTCATGAACCAGCCTCAAGGATTCCTGACTCATATAGAATTCAAATTCATACAAGTAATATAATGGAGTCAAAGTCAATAAAAAATACCAAATATTTTTATTCTCATTACATATTTAACTAGTGTTAAGCGATAAAGTATGCTTAGTCATAGTCATAGTCATTGTCATTTTTATTGGTAACATTTTGATTACAAGTCAGTGTTTGCATATATATTTTAATTTATTTTTTATTTATTTATTTATTTAAATAAAAGATAAAATAGAATATAAATATAAATAAAATATTTATTATTTTATATAAAGATCTTTTATATAAAATAATAAATAAAAGATCTTAACTTAATTATAAATTAAAATTAAATTATATAATATAAAAGGTATCCAAAGATACCTGACTTGTGTTGTCTCATTTAAAATCTATGAATTCCTTGTAGGAATATTATTATTTATTTAATTAACTTAATTATTTAATTAACTTATTGTTTATTGTACAAGTCTGTATAAGGCTACTGTTCACCAATATTTAAAACGTCCGATTATAAATTTAACCGTCGGTCAAACAGTTTTTACCTAACATTTAGACTTAGTGAAACTAATTTCGGACTAAGAAATATCTTGTCAAAAGTTTTTTGAGTATCGAACGTGTAATTAGTAATATAATTTGATAGTTTTCGCCCTACTATCATTATTTATTTGACAATTATTATTATATACTAGCTGCAGCTTTTCTGCAGTATTCTTTTATATATACGTACTTTAATATATTTTTGCATGAATATGTATTAGAAGTATTAGAAAACTAAAGAAAGGTGAACGAAATCGTTAAAGTTGTTCTTAAGTTATGGCGATACAAAGGGAAAAAAGAATTAAGGTTTAGGTAAGAGAGAACGCCCTAATATCATCGAAACTATAAAACAATTACTCAACAAGCCATTTTTTTAGTCGACGAATTACTATTCATTGAGAATTAGTCCCGCACGACACGGCAAGATTTTGAAATATTTACGCAATATTTGTAGTAGTCAAATTAGGCAAGTAGGTATGTTTCTATGGGTAAAATGATACAAACGACTTCTTTTTTTCGTAATATCACAAGCGAATACTCTAAGTTATTCATTTATTGTTGTATGTATTGCTTCCGGGCTGTTTGGCCGTGGTCTATGTGAAACTTGTGTTCCAGACGTTTCGTCGATCACTGCGGTCAACATCTTCAGTGGTTCAGGTCCGAGCGGCGACAAGAGCGTAGAACTCTCCTTCGCGGTGTCTTCTCTGATACTGATCAGTAACGGTAAACGGTGTTACGGACCTGAATCACTGAAGATGTCGACCGCAGTGATCGACGAAATGTCTGGAACACAAGTTTCACTTAGACCACGGCCAAACAGCCCGGAAGCAATACATACAACATGCAACGCCGGCCGTGAAAGCCTTAGAGTTTATATTTATTTATTGTTTATTACATTACATAACATTAAATAATTTATTAATAATCATCAAAACGTTCTCACAAAACTAAAACTTATACTTTTACAGTGTAAGTATACCTATATTGAAACCTGATAAATTTTATTCGAGGTTGGTGCTGCTGCATAATAATGCAATGGAATTTCCAGAATTGGCAGCGGGAAGTTCCAATTCTAATTGATCTGATATTGTAATCATCAGGTTTATCAGGTTTATAACATTTCCATCACATAAAGTTTATCTGAGGCAGATGTTGAAGGGATTGCTTTTTTATTATTATTACATTTTATTTTATATATCTGCATAGTAGGCCACGACGGTCGTCGTGGCTCAGTGATCAGCGCCACTGACTTTGGAACAGCGACCCCGGGCTCGAATCCCGGCCGGGGCAAACATTTCTGTGATGAGCAAAGATGTTTGTTCTCGGATCTTGGATGTTTGTTTATTGTAATTGTGTGTGTCTATGGCTCCCGCGACACAGGGTACCCTAGTGCGGGGGTGTGAGTGTGTGGAAAAAAAAGTACCTATTATCAAATATTATCTATTATCAAATGTGTAATGTCAAAATATTATACGTCAGCGTGACACTCGGACAAGAAAATCTTTTCAAGTGTATTAAAGTTATTAGTTAAATACAACCCGAGTCCTTTTTTGGGTACTAAATTAATCTTAGGCTACGTACACAAACTTCACAGCAAAATAATGAAACATAATGTCGAGTACAAATATGTTTCCAATGATTTATTTCGTTACGCCCCGATAGTGTCAGTGGGCACAGCTACATAATGGGATTCCAAGAAATGGCAGCGGACTGGCTAAAATGAAAGTGGAACATCGTATCATGAGCCGGTGACTAAGCGACTTTCGATGAAAGGACTTTTAATTAACTGAGAGAAATATGTTTCTGCATTTCAAAAATACAAAACCACAACAAGTTTTAACGATATTTATTTGAATCACAAATTTGTTTTAATTTCGTTTTTTGTTAAGTGTCTGTTGCAAATTTAATTAATATAATTCAGTAATACATTGCTTCTAGAAAATATAACGACCGCTCTTCACAGTTTAACCGTTGAATATTTTCAACATTTTCTGGACAGTAAAAGCTTTATATTATACTAGTTGCGCCCCGCCGTTGTATAAGCTATCTTCATACCAAATTTCGTCGAAATCGGTGCAGCCGTTTGAGCGTGAAGAGGTAACAAACATTTACACATACACACTTACACACAAACTTTCGCATTTATATTATTAGTAGGAAGTAGGATAAAAATACGTCATAATCATATGGGACCAAGACTAAATGGATTTCTTCGAATAATTAAATAATAGATTTATTTAAACCTGTTCATATGACGTACATAAGTGTATGTTGCAAAAGAAATGAAATTTAAACTAGTAAAAAAAAAATACAACTGAATTGAGAACCTCCTTCTTTTTTCAGTTTTTCCAAAATTTTCCAAATTGATCTACGAGTAATGTGATATTATAGTCATTACTACGATTTGCATTACGGCATCTTCTATGAATATCTAAATCGCGTTTATATTTATATTCAAATAATATTATATTCATATTTATTGTGTACATTTCTATGTAACTAGGTGTATTAAATGCTTTTATGAAAGTAATTTTTGATACAGGATACTTGAAAGTGCTTTGTCTCTACATGAACTCTACCTCAACTTACAAGCCTCATAAGCTTGACTCTTGAGCCACTAGATGGCGCTAGTTGTCTCGGTTGAATTACTTTGTATTGTCTAAGTTATCGAACTCCTCCGACATGGCTTGCTTAATTTTTATGATTTTCTTTGTGTATATATGATAGGTTTGAGAATAGATCCAACAGTAGTTTTCACTCACCTACCCCCACTCCCTTTTTTAAATCCCAATTTTAGTATGAACAAATATCCAAATAATGTAAAGTTGGATATTGAGGTGAAGTAATTTAAATGGAGTGCCGTGTCAGTTTAAATTTTCGCCAGTTTATATGGCAGAACGACGTTTGCCAAGTCATTTAGTAATAATGTAAGTTTTCAACAACGGGTAGCCGCTGCGCAGGATTACATTTACAAATCATACCGAGACTTGACAGTGATACTTGATGAGGGCTTCTGTAATTTATACCAGTTTAAATTTAATTGAAAAAGACGATAAACTAAATAATACAATTAAAATCGGACATAATACGAGTATAAAATACTGATAGTAGTCGTATGTACATGTAAAAACTTACAAACAGTTGAGTAAATTGGTTGTAATTTTAGACGTGTTTTATGAGAATGCTTAGGTAACACTTTTAGGCAAAGCACTTTTAAAATGTATTAACATGCGTGACCAAAATGCTGGCACATATTTGGCTCAACGAATCAGCATTGCAATTCAACGTGGCAAGGCTGCTAGCATTCTGGGCACGCTGCCAGCCGGTAGCGGGTTAGAACATTTGAGTTATCTTTAGGCTACCAATAGCTAGTGGATTGCTCAAATGTTATTGTAGTAGCTGCAGTATTGTAATTAGTTATTAGTGTTTTACTTTATTAAATAAATGCATTTGCCCCAATAAAAAAATAACAATTTGAGAGGTTAAATTTCCAATATAGAAACCATTGTTTGCGTAGCTATTTACGTCACAATAATATACCATCATTAAAGTGTGCACTACCATCGTCTGCATCATTATTATCATACCTAATTACTCAAATTCGGTGCTGCCATGTTTTCCATTCGCGTTGTCAATCGTTCACGAATGAATTTACATCTCTACTCCATTGCGAATTCATGTAAATTTTAATGTTTTCATTATTATCGTGTACGGTAATGAGCACTTTGATATACTTAATATGAAATTATGCTGATGAGTCAGTAATGCCATTGATTTCAATCTAGACTTGTGCTGTAACTTTCTATGGTATGTAGGTACATTAAAGTCCCTCGAATATTATCACTAGATATAATGATAAAATATGTGTACGTATGTAAACTCTATAGGCTTTCACGGCCGGCGTTGCATGTAGTATGTATTGCTTCCGGGCTGTTTGGCCGTGGTCTAAGTGAAACTTGTGTTCCAGACGTTTCGTCGATCACTGCGGTCGACATCTTCAGTGGTTCAGGTCCGAGCGGCGACAAGAGCGTAGAACTCTCCTCCGCGGCGTCTTCTCTGATACTGAGATGTGTACGTAGTTTAAGATTAGCTAATGAGTCATTCGTATGATGATTATTAGTTTTTATAATATTTTTTTTATATAATTGGTTCCGCATTGTTCCTACGTATTTTTACTGTATGTAACATGTACATAAGCTGTTATCAATAAATAAATAAAAATCCGAAAAGGCATAACAGAGCTCACAGATGGAAATTTCAATCGGCGTGTCAGCATGTCTGCTATCATCATCATCTCAGCCATAGGACGTCCACAGCTGGACATAGGCCTCCCCCCATTGATTTCCACAAGGAGGTGTTGGAAGCGGCTATATGTCTGCTATAAAACATTTTAATTAAAGAATAAAACTACATTAGATTAGACTAGACATGATTAAATATACAAAGAGATGTATTGCACTTCCCAACATCAGCCTGGCAAGCTAAATATTTTTGAAAAGCCAAATATACAGTGTGTTTTAAAGCTTATCATAGCTCAGGCTGGAGCGTTGCCGCGTCGGCTGTCTAGACGGACGCTGGTTCGATCCCCACGATCCACGGTGGTAGGATATTTTCGAGTACCTGCCTGCCTGGCTTACCCTTAAGTTTGTAAAACTGTCACCAAGCACATAGTGTGTTCGGGCTGCAGTCCTTGAGAGCCAGTGAGCATCGTAGGTCTAGCGTGAGTACATGTTCGAACACATCGTCACTGACTGAATCAAGTGAGATAGTAGTCAAACGAACAAATCTTTAAAAATATATTAGAAAGTGTACAAACAGTTTTCTTTTTTTGAGATCCAGCAGTGTAATGCATGATTGCACTTTAGAGTATAATAATCGCTGACCATCAAGTGAGATAGGGGTTTAATCGTTATATTTTCGTTAATTATCATAATTCGTAATTAATTTTTGGGCCCTAATTAAATCTCAGTATATCAATGTGACACTTCGGTTCTCAATTCGTGCAAAGCAAGTGCATTAATTTTAATTGCAGTGTATTTTCCTGGGTGTAATTTACTCCGATGAAACACCTGATGTCAATGTACATGCCTTTGTTGAATTGATATGTCGGAAATAAGATACTTATGTAAGTAATTTAAGCAAATTCAAGTAATTCTGTGCTTCAAAATGTAAATACGTATTTTATCGCGAACTAACTGTAGCTACCTAATTATTGTGTTTCGATGTAAAATAGAACTGATTCTGATATTTTTTTACCATACTTTTGGTTTAAAATGTAGCCTAAAACTGAGACAGAGACAAAAATAAATGACTACCAATTTTTATGATTTGTGATATTATAGAATGTATTCAATGTGATGTCAGTCTGGTTCATGTACGGTCTTACGAATAATAGGCTACTAAAACATTATTTATACACTGCAAAACTCTGTATAATAATAGATAAATAAATTTTTAATACACTTTAAATTGCATTTGCACAAGGAAAAAATGTGTACCAATGGCTCGACAAATCTTATGATACCTTTGACCTATATCGATAAATTAATGTGGTACCAACCTATGTAAAAACGAGTCAGCCGTCAGCAAAAATTATTAAAGAAAACAATATTTATTTCACAACTACATCTTCGCTTGGGGAGGTGGTTCGAATTGAGTTCTCTCAAAAGTAGGTTTGCTTGGAGTGCTGCCATGATAGCTAAGCTGGACGCAGGCTTGCCTCGAAACGCTTGCTAAGAGACTAATCTTATTGACCTATCTAAGATTTGTCTTATTACAAGGATATTTGCAATTGGAAGTTTTGTTGTTAAACGATCCAGAATCGGGGATAGACTTTGATGGCTTGTATTTTTACTATGGCAAATGGAGTTTAAATTTATGTGATCAAAGCAATAATACCAATTGGTACACTATCAAATGCTTGCCAGTAGGTAGGTAGGTAGTAGCTTCACAGTTGTAAGGAGTGAGCAAACTATAAAAACATGTGGCTCTGAGGGCCGCTATACCGAAACGTCAACACACGTCGCGCGTAAAATGAGTGACTTCCTGGACACTGCTCTGGTCAAACTTATAGTTTGTTCACCTTACAAACCTGATTTGACAAGTTGTCTCTTTTTTATTAAAAAAATGTTTTTACCAAAAAATGGAACCGACTTCAACACTCAAAAGTATGAAATAACTTGTTGAAGTCGGTAACATGATAGTTCAAAAGTAACTGATATCAAAATATTGTACTCATGGTACCGACTTTGACAAGTTATTTCATACTTTTGAGTGTTGAAGTCGGTAGCATTTATTGGTAAAAAAATTTTTTTTCTCTCATTTTAGTGACCTTTGTTACTCATGGGATCAATTGTCATTAGGGTATATATTCATAGGTATGTTCACCGATGTCTTCACCCGCTACTATAATATCGTGTAGTATAAGCACGCATTTTTCAGTTTTTGACTTGTAACTCAAAAAGTGCTCCTCCGATTTTGATTAAGTTTAAATGGGACCACACGGGAAGCACCAGCTTTTAAATAAAAAAAAGGACGATCAAAATCGGTTCACCCAGTCGGAAGTAATGCGGTAACAAACACAAATAAAAAATAAAAAAAACCAAAAAAAAAACCATACGGGTCGAATTGAGAACCTCCTCCTTTTTTGAAGTCGGTTAAAAAGGTTCAGATGTATACAGTTTTCACGTCCGAAAGATTCGCTAGCTGCAGAAGTGATTGACATGTATGACGTATATTAAAAAAAAATCTCATAAGCAATTGCTTCAATAAAACTGCCATAATAAAGGTTAAGAATTTTCGTAATGATAAAAAGATCTCCTACTTTACATTATTTTTTAAGTTGCAATCTAGGCAGATAATTACGCACTGGCTCCTTTTTGATCAACCAAAGTCAAACATGACAAGCCTTTACCATAGATACTACCCCAACATACCCTTATAATTAAAAACACTGTCCGTCCATCCGTATAAATCATTTTTAATCGAACGACCGAAGGGTAGTTCAGGCTTAAAAACTATTAAAACCATCCCCAGATCAACAGGGTACAAACTGGGCAGGGTGGCAATCATCAGAGTACGGCTGACATGAAAATATGAAACAGCTTTTTTATTTATAGAGTAAATATAAAACTATTGCGGATTACTTTCTGAATACATTTTATTGCTTTGCATTACTTTGATGTAATTTTATAATAATTTAAGTTCAAATATTTGTAAAATATTTTTTCATACCACTAGGGCCGAATTATTTATAGTAGTTATTAATAGGGAGATACTTATTTTTTATTACATAGTGACATACATTTCACAGTTTTACATGTGGATTAAGTTATTTTTTTTATATATACAGTATAGCGTTTGACCACTATCTCACTTGATGGTCTGTGAGGATATGGTCGAAGATGTTATCACGCTAGACCTAGAATGCTCACTGGCTCTCAAGGACTGCTGCCTGAACATGCTATGTGCTTGGTGACAGTTTTTCAAACTTGAGGGTGGTATTCGAAAGTACCCTACCACCATGCTGGGAATTTGAAAACGGAACCCTCACCGGAAGCTCAAGCTATTGTTGGGGATCGAACCAGTGTCCGTCAGTTTAACAGGCGACGCTCCCTCCGCTGAGCGATCATCACTTCAAATTTTTGGCGTAAGTGCTTGAATTGAACTCTTAGCAAAGAAGCTAAAAGATTTATCCATGAGTGAAACACAACAATTTTCACCATATTAGGCACTATCTAGCGAGGAACGTGTAATACCCGCGGCGGGAAGGATTCTTTCACATGATTTTCACAGGCTTCTTTCAAGTGCTCTCAGATTGGTCAGCGGGTCGACATTAGCTTTGTCAGGGGCGTTCTGGACTCTTAAAAATTTTTACTCACTCAATAAAATTTAATTTTCTTGTAAGGTATCGATGAGTAAAACTAGCAATTGACAGCTAGTGTGGTGAAGTATTAATCTTTGTTTTTGTTCAATTTTCTTTATACTTAATGGTTATATATATCTATACTTATATTATAAAGAGGAAAGATTTGATTGCTTGTTTGTTTGCTTGCATTGAATAGGCTCCGAAACGACTAAACCGATTTGAAAAATTCTTTCATTGTAGGGAAGCTACACTATCCCCAGGTGACATAGCCTATATTATATTTAAAAAAAATTAGGGATACATATGATTTTCAATTTTGAAACTTTTTACCCGCGCGAAGCCGGGACGTACCGCTAGTTCTACGATAAAATTTTGAAAGCCGTATAGACTGTACATAAAAATATTACATGAAGGCGTGGTGCAATACAATACAAACTATTGAGTACCTACTTGAAAGACTTATAAGTTAAACATGAGAAGTTGTAACAAAAACTGACGCAATTAGATAAGCCGGTTTGAAAGCTTAACCACCTGTAATTACTTCGAATGCTAACCGCTACCCTCATAAAAACCGATTTTGATCGACTCGTAGCCATGATGTGGATCACGTAGACACATTCATGTAAATAATTATATAATACATAGGCATTATGGTCTTGCGAATGTACCTATGTCTAAAAAATATTTGGTGGTCGCCTTTACTCAATTCCTTTTTTCCGCCTTTCTTTCATACATAATCTACACTATAATACGAAGGATAGATTTATATGTTTGTAACGGTTAAACCCGCCAACCCGCCTGCCAAGTGTGGCGAGTATTGGTAATTTTTTATTTTTATTTTATTTTATTTATTAACATTCACACTAGGTCTTCAGGTCCCAAACTAGGCAGAGCCTGTACTATGGTAACCTGATGACTGATATATATACTTATATACATATACACACCCAGACACAGGTCAAACAGACATGTTTGTGTGCATGAAGCACACAAATGTTTGACCTGTCCGGGAATCGAACCCGGGACCAGCGGCTCAGAAGGCAGAGTGCTACCAACTGCGCCAACCGGCCAGTCAAAATTGGCAATTGGTTGAGTAAATACCCCCTATATGGGGAAGGCATGCGTCCAGCAGTGGATGCACATGGCTGAGAAAAAAAAAGAAAAGAAAAGATCGGTTAAGCTGAAAAACTTCTGAAAAATATACATATCAAAAACAAAAACTAACAAAGATATTAAAAAAAACCTAAACATATAGTTCCGTCGGCAGCGGTGCAGGGCCGAAGCTACCGGTGGTTAGGGCCGCAGAGTGAGGTACCACCGAGCAATACGCGCCGTTTCAAGAAGTACCGCCTACTATTACGATCCTTGATCCAACCATCAAGCAAGAGCCTCTTATGATGTTTATCGCGGCTTTTCGCTATTAGGCCATTCATAGAAACTATAATTTATCTATTATTAGGAAGACTATCGACATATTTTATAACTCAACTTAGGTACAAAGTATTGTATATAAATATAAGTCATTAACAAGTCTCCACAGAAGAAAGTTACCTGATTTACAAAGCTCACACACAATATTTTAGTTAGGTACTTAGTACTTTAGTTTAGGTAGGGGGTTAATAATTTAATAATTACAGTATTAGAGTTCAATACTAACTTTTAAACCAATGACTGATAGAAATTGAGTACTGCACACAATAAGACATTTTCCTTTAATCATTTCCCATTTTCACTTGCGTTGAGCCACAAAACAGATAGGTACAGAAGTCAATCTACATACAAAGTGCGCTCGAGCAACGCACACATAGACACCTCTCACGGACACGATATCTCAAATCATTTCAAACCAGTGCGAGCGCGATATTTTAGTTATTATTGGCTTATATTTCCGTACTTCAAGTTTTCTTTTGTGGTTGAGCCAAAGAAGATTTGGCTAAGTTGTGTTTTAATTGATGAAAGGCTAGATGTAAAAATCTGTGTGAAGTGCAAAAAAAATATATGTTTCTTTGACTTCCTGCACATCTTCTCACTTTCCAGCCAAGTTCCCATAGCTTTCACCTTCAGGCTTACTGCACTGTGACTGTCGCTGGCCAGCTTAATAACATATAACTTGAGCAGACGTATGGTAAATAATATGATGCAGAGAATAACAGGTGCTGTATGGACGACGCAATCTCCCATCATAAAGTTTAAACGTGGCGGATTAAACGTGAATATATATACAGAGCTGCAAATCATTTGTATATTATTATTTTTTACTTATTATAAGTTTGCGTTTGACAACTGTCCCATCTGATGTTGAGTGATGACGTTGTCTAGGGTTTAGCATGCAAAAAATTCTTTAATCATATGCTGAAGGCCACCAAAACGGTGGAAAGACCTGACTAAGATGCGGGGTGCTTCAAAGCGATCCTTGTAGAAATCAATGGGGAGGCTTATCTCCAGAAGTGGACGTCCTATATTATAGTAACGCTCAGTATTGATTATATTAATTACTAGCTGTGCCCCGCGGTTTCACCCGCGAGGATTACGGTCTTGCCGCTACCTCAATTATCCCACGGGAACCAGACTTTCTTAGAGGAAATCTCAAAATCCTTTCTTAGGAGATGCTTACGTCATAGTAGCTTTATGCATGTAAAGCCTCAATCCGATCAGTTTAAAATTGACAAAGTTTCATACAAACTTTCATCCCCTATTTTATTCCCTTGGGGGTAGAACTAATCAAAATTCTTTCTTAGCGGATGCCTACGTCATAACGTCTACCTGCATGCCAAATGCCAGCCCGCTGCGTCCAGTGATTTGGGCTGTGCGTTGATAGATCACTATGTCAGGCAGTCAGTCACATTTGAGCTATATATATTTAGAACATATTGATAAAATTATTTGTTATATTGTTATAGAAGATAATTAAAAGGTTTCTTACAATTATGTGATATGACCCCTCACAATTATTAACTTATGTTTTCTTCTAAAGACTTACTAAATGTCTCGCAAGCTTCGTTTCGTCTTAAAACCGAAATTATCTAAAACATGACAATATAGTTTTTGGCTATGGTAAGACCACTGAGAGAATACGTTAAGCTGTAGTAAATATAAAAAAAAAACATTTTTAAGCTTTTGCACGTCGGACACTATTTTTAGGTAAATATTTTTTAAACTAGTAGTGCTTTATGTATTATTTTATTTCCCTAGAATTTTAAAAATTAATACATTTTTGCCAATACATACAACTTTTGTCTATGTTTCAACAACTTTATATAAATCCGTGCAATGAACTCGCCCGCCGCTAATCTGTGCGCATCAGCCGTATTGCAATCTATTAACTCGCTTCTGGACATGTGTCCGTGCACGCGACAAAATGTTACCGGTTTGCACTGGATTTTACCCGGATTTTTCCGGTTTTACTGGTCCAGGGTGTGTCAGATCACCCTGTTTGTGTAAGCTTCAGTTTTATTTATTTTTTTGCACGAATAATCATTTTTCTTTTTTCTAAACAAAAAACTCTTTTAACTCTGCTCCGGGTTCTCCGTAGGTCCAAATCCAAAACGACGGCAATATTGACCGAGACGTAAGGAACATGATAAATTCCCATGAAAAAGTGCATGTGGCAGAGATGCGAATGTTATGATGGATGTGTGGTGTGATTAGAATGGATGAGATATGGAATGAGTATATCAAAGAAGGAAGAAAGATGAAGAAAATACAATAAAAGGAGTGCTTAACATGAGTATGGATGGATATAGAGCTAGAGGAAGGGTGAAGAAGGCATGGAGGACTGTGAAGAATGATATGAAAGTTGTGCATGGGCACTGAGATGATTAATGATAGAAGAGAATGGAAGAGTAAAAAATGTTTTGTCGACCCCGCCTTGTGTGGGATAAAGGTAACAAGAAAAATACAGGCATCGCCCTATAAAAAAATATACATTATTATTTAATTGAAATTACGCTCTAACTGTTATAAGTTAAACCGGTATTTTTTTTGCACATTTTTTTTTTTTACTAATTATAAGTGAGTTTGACAGCTGTCTCACCTGATGTTAAGTGATGACGTTGTCTAGAATTAAAAATAATAATAATAAAATAATCCTTGCTAATCAACATGGCTTGCCTTTTTTTTTCTTTAACTTTAAGATTAAGTTTTACTATTAATTATATTTAGGTTCTTAGTTTTATTATTCACTAGTTTTTTTCGATTTTCCCGCTACCTCAATTATCCCACGGGAACTATCCTTTTTTGGGATAAAGTAGCCTATGTGTTAATCCAGGGACAAACTATCTCCATACCAAATTTAATCGAAATCGATGTAGCTGTTTGAGCGTGAAGAAGTAACAAACATATATGCACACATACACACAAACTTTCGCATTTATAATATTAGTAGGATAAATAGTATATAATGATGATTGCCTATTATATTATTCTGTAGATACGGTAAAGCGTAATTTTCCAACGACATTCAATGACCGCCGAGCCAGGTAAGCAAGATGTAATTATAACACAGGAAATATTAAATAAAAACCGCTCGATACAGCTTTTTGTTCGACTAATGGTGTCGTTAAATAGATGGCATGTCATATCCTGTATTTGTTAACGGTATAGAAAATCACTGAGTGCAGAGAGGTCCGATTTTGTTGCCACTTTGTTTTTAGGACATTCACAAATAAGTTGTTTTAACTTTTAAACGGTCGTTTTAACTAAAATAGAAAAATATGCATACTGACACTATTCTTATATAAGTCACCGAATTTGAAACTATAGAATCTGACATTACATACCTTCATATGGAAAAAATTGTTAAAATATAATTCAAGAATATATTGATTTTATAATGATAATATAACAGTTTTTTTTTTTTAAATATTGTCACTATCTGGCTTATCACTGAAGAATGGACAGGTAAAATCTAAGGTCATAAATAAACAAACGTATCGAAGACCCGCATTTTTAAAGTCGAGATTAAAAAAAACTTTGATTTTTAGTTACAAACTAGGTCGCCCCGCGGTTTTACACGCATGGTGATGATTAAAATAGGCCTATGTGTTGAATCAAGGTATACGCTATCTCCATACCAAATTTGATCGAAATCGGTGTAGCCGCTTGAACGTGAAGAGGTAACAAACATACTCACAAACATTCGCATTTATAATATTAGTAAGATTAAGATAAGATATGGTAAATGATGAATGGAAAAATTTCGGCTACTAATGGGAATGAAATCCACGAATACAAAACACCGACCTGCTGCTTTGCCTATTTGCCAACAGGGCTCAATATACCCTTCATTACTCGCCACGCTTGGCAAGCGGTTTATAAAATACAGACTTTCAGTTTTAAAGATTAGCTTTGCATACTTTTATGGTCATCAAAAGTGCATCAACCAAACTTATTCACTTATCAAACTTTGATTGATATCACCAGTACCTTCCAAAATAAATGTTAGCTTCAGGCAAATCGATAAATAAAGTGAAATCACCATCAGTTATTTTGGCACGAGACTCCATATTATTGGTGCACGCAATCTTTGCATTAGTGAGCGTTCATACTGTTCGTAGTTTGAAGAGAAAAATTGGTATTTCTTACAAGGAATTGAAATATCAGTCATATATATTTTTATTATTTACTAGCTGCGTCCCACGATTTCACCTGATTGGACAACTGGATTTTCCCCTTACTCTAAAATGTATCAAAATATTAAATTTTCTGCGAATTTTTTCAAGTTTTCTCTCCGTTTGAATCTTCCTTGTGCCGCGATATCGTTGTGCCTTAACGAATATATTAAAAGAGTTGGTCGGCCAATTTGGATATTTTTTTTCTTATTACTTTGTTACTAGTTTTGTGGCTACCAACAATTTTTTTGATATATAACCTACGGAGGTTTGAGTGATTAAAAAATTTTGATGGTAACCCTAGGATAGGTAAGCTAGGATTCCCTGTGTCGAGACGCCGCCTTTATAACAGTCATCATCATCTCACCCATCGGCCTCCCACACATCTCTACAAAGACCGCCCGGTTGGCGGCCCGGCGTGGATCCAGACTTTTCCTGCGATCTCAGTCAGGTCTTGTGTCTTGTGTCTGTCCTTGTCGGTGGCTGTCCTATGCTGCCAGTCCATAGTCTCCATTCAAGAACCTTTCAACCCCGGCGGCACCCAAAGGTTAATAAAAGTAAATTTAATTTTTTTTTAAATATTTTGAGTTTACTAGCAAATACTACTAATATAATAGGCAAGTTTGTTAAGTGCCTTACTGGTATAGAAGTTTTAAAATCACTCAAATGCCGCTAATTTGTCCATAATCAAGACCACCTTCATGTGTCATGTGTCAAACGAGAGCGCCTTGTTGAAAATGCCACTCTTATCTCCTCTCACGTAAGAGTTTTGCTCGCGTTGATGTCGCTAATGCAATTTTTAGATACTTCTATTATCTAATCGTAATCTATTTGTACCTGTTTATGTGACAGGATATCAATTTATTTTTGAATTGGTATCTTATCGATGGCCTTCTTTTCTGTCTTTTTCCTTCTTTCTTTTTATCTTTCTTTTTACGATGCTTTTTATGAATATTCTATGCTATATTATTGTATCCATCATCTTTTTCTATTTTGTATTTATATGATTAGTTAAGCAGTTTTAAGTTGCTGTTAGCGGTCATAAAATAATTTTAGCAAAACTCATTGTTAACCCTACTCGAACGGCTAATTTAGCATACGAAATATGCATATGTTAAATGAATGTACTCTTTGTATGTACATACAATCCTAAGCTTTATATTTGTCAAAATGTTGAGTGCTCAAGTAATAATCGTGACTTATTGTTTACTTTCGATTGAACCTTTTTCGTAAAGATAGCGAACTGAAGGATATTGAGTCATCTTCCATTAAAACCTCATTTTAGGTCATTTCAGTGCCGCCAAAATACTCAGAATCGACTTCGATTATTGTATGTCATCGACATCGCTATGTCTGTTTGGACAATGAACTTGGAAGTTAGTAAAACATTGTAGTATTTTCATTATTACTTAAGTCTAGTTGCGGCCCGTGGTTAGAGTAGTCTTAGTAATCACAGGAAAACCAAAGGTTTTCGGAATGAATAGTAGCCAATGATCTTTATTTCTCTTGATCACATTCTGACCTGATGACCATTTGAACACATGAAAAGCATACCCTGACAAACACAAATACAATTCCAAATACATAGTTCCAGGCATTGTCGACTACTCAGGGAATATTGTAAATTTAGACATAGACATAAACACACATTTATTTGTTGCATTGGCACATATACAATTACATTATACTAACAATAAGAAAAACATACAAGGGAAATTAATATAATATAGTTCATCATGTGAAGAGTCTAAGATGTGAAGTATACATATACATAATAATAATGAAAAATGGTATGTATATATTTGTGTGGCACAGCAACAAAACGGATCTCGGCTCAGCATATTGCCCAACCACATCAAAATAATGTAGTTTTAGATTTCAATAATCGATGCGATTATTCCAGCACTTGGTTGCCTGGTATCGAAAGCTTAAAAATATTAAAATGAAATATTAAGCTTAAAATTTCAACGGCGGTTCTGACGATCTCACGATCTTACGATCTGATGCGAGTTTAACATTTTTTCCCCCATACAAAAGTGCACAACGCCGCTGAAGAAGTTTTCACTTCAACAATCTGACCTATTCAGAACCTACTGATTTTATGAAGTGAATTAAAAAGCGGAAACGGTTACCTAATATTTTAAAACTTTGTTCCTTGTATAGCAAAGAGCATTGGAGTGACATATTTGAATGTCGAAGCCTATTTTATTCTAAGGATTCTATTACAACAGTGTTAGAACATACTCGGGACGCAAGTACCTACCTACTCAAAGTATTGCAGATTTACTATCAACAAAAAAAATTCTTTCAAACCCAAACTACAAAAGCCAATTTACTTTAACAAAACATTATTTTTTGTACGTTAGGAAACCACCCTTCTTTTACGTAACAGGTAGATTTGAGAAACAAACTTATGGAAACTTTTATCACGCAATTCTTGACTTTATTGTAATATGAGCAGCATACAACTAATAGCAGTATGTAACTTGGTTCAAAAGTTTTTGCCCTACATTTGGAGCAAGTCGCTGCAAAAAAATGTTTTTGTTGGATGCACGTGCACGGTTAAATAGGTATTTGCAAGTGCATGGTGTTATTATGTCCTATATTATAGTAAAATATAGAACATTTGTGGCACCTGTCGATATATCAGTTTTCTTTGCAACAAAAACTTGATTTAAACATGTCTATTTCTGTATATTTAATAGATAAGGACTTTACCAATCAAAACTTTAACTACGATTACATATTTTGAGCAATCAACTACCCAACTAACTTTTTTCTTTTTTTAATGGTGGATTGCCATGCGTTTGTTTCCATCACACGGTCTAGGATGGAGCAGGCATCCCTAGAAGATACCTATTCACTCGTGACTTGAAGATACCCAGATTGTGTTCATGCGGAAACACAGATTTAGGCAATGAATTCCACTGTAAATGTCATAGTTACCAGTTGGCAGCATACTAAGAATGCTAGCAAATTCGTAAATTTTTAAGCTTGATTCGGTCAACCAAACATGTATATGCGCGTACTACAGGTATTTATATACTTATCAGCATTTTGATCACGCGTCGCATCGACCAAGTGATGTGATTAGTTTTAAAAAATACGATAAAATACTCCTCACAAAACGAACAGATAAGATCATACAATTTCACAATTTCAGAAATTTTTTATTTTTTTATTTTATTATTAATCAATTGACGGTATGAAGAAAACATAACACATCAAGTACTTATCAAGACGAAGAAGAATAACTACGTAGTTGGAAGACTATAAAAACCGATTTCATTATTAAAACTGACGTGGTTTCGACATATTGGTTGTTAACATATGGTTATTACCCATACCTGTGCCCTTCAAAATTTCTTTTAGGGCAGCATAATTTCAACTCTTTAGAGGTTAGGAGGTCGATTGCTCAGCAGTCGACATGTTGCAAAATTTTGTCCTACCCTCCATAATGTTTTGTGTGCACTGAATGTCCCTGACAAGTACGTTAGACACAGGCCAAACCGGAGACACAGGCTATTCGCCCCTCCCAGGAGTCACACCGTGGCGCGAGCCAACTCCCTCTTGTGTCGCTCGCTGAATGGTCTCAACGCATTTCTGGACGCCAACACTGAATGTGACTTAAAATTAACGATAAGTGTAAGTGGTTACGACCGTACTTATTATAATGAAAATTAATAAAATAAAAATAAATAAAAATATTATGAATATATAAAATACGGCAATTACTCACTTAATAAGTCAGAGAGTTAAAAACAATCTGGCATTGGAAGAGTCATAATGTTACCAAATAAACTATGATACGTTACGTTACGAGGTGACTTATACGAAGTCTGTGGTAAGCTCAATAGAAAAATAAAATATACCCATAAATCGACAAGAAACTTCACATAACACCCACACACCCAGCCCACAAAAACTGCTAATCTTCACACAATAGAGCCCTCAGCTGTGTAAATAAACATTATGGATGTTACGACCAAGTGTTTAAAAGGTTATGTTTTATCCATAGACGAAACTCCAGTTAAATATTAGAATATTCCAGTTGCATCATATTTGAGATTTTTAAAATCTATTACTGAACAAACATATATTTATAAGGTTACACCTATTTCCCGCAGAGTCAGGCAGAGTAAGCGCAGCATAAGACATCCACTGAACCACATTTACAGGTGTACAACCTGATTAACATCCTACAAAGAGTTTGCATGCGACCCGTTTCCAACCGGTCCATATGGACATCAATGGGGAAAGCTTATGTCCATCAGTGGACTTCCTGTACATGAGTTGATGAAGAAGATAAAATATATTACACAAACAGTTTGGTATAGACTAATATTAAAATTGTAATCTCTATTTTCGGTGAAAGAATTTATTTCGCAATTATGTTCCTTACAAAAGTGTTTATAACTAAAGCTTAAGAGAGCATTTAGTTTAAATTCATACACTCCAAACTTATGACAATAAATATTTTGGCATAACTTTATTCATTGTAAGCACCAAAACACTAAAAGTAACCTTCGATATTGAGGTCTGTCTCACTTTATCTTCATCGTAAGCAAGATTTAGGGCTTTTACAAAAGCTTAAAGATAGTACCAAAGTTTACATAATCTACTAACCGGTAATAACTGGTTTGAAACAAAGGAATCTGTAAGACGCAGTATAGTTCGAATCTAGGTTGATTGAACGACAGTTTAGGTTTTATCCTCGGATCTGTGGTGCCTAGGGCTTAGGACTTGTTTACATTCAGCAGCTGTTGAACGGTTTATGGCTGTGAATTGGGTTTAAGATCGGCTTGTGAAATGATTGGTTGTTTTGATAGGTTAGGTTTTCATTTCATTGCGTGTATAATATATAATATATATATATCTTTTGACCTAAATTACAACTTTGTTTTAATGTGCGTGCGCAAATGCCAATTACTTATACTTTTACAAAAGTTGTATTGTTTGCCCGTTGCACATTTAATAAAAATATGTTTAATTTGATAATTCGAAGAAAATAGCTATGCCAAAATGCGGTTTTAACAAAATGTTGGCCAAATTATTACCCAGAATTATTCATTTCGATAGTAATAAACTACTTATTAATTCAATTGAAATTAGCCATAGCTCAGTGGTCAGTGACCTGACTTCTGATAACGTGGCCCTCGGTTCAAATCCTGGCCGGGGCAAACATTGTCACGGTAATCGTTTTTGTTTGTGCTCATGTTTCCCGCAACACAGGTAAACTTAGCCCTATTGTATGAGAGTGAAGATACGGCAACATGGGCCGGCGGCGGCTGCTGCACACACCGAACCGACAAGCTGTCGATAATATACTTACCTAATTGAAAATATGTTTTTGCGTAAAAAAAATTTAAACAAACAAATTCAGAAGCTCCTGAAACAGGGTCAAAAATGCCCATATGACAGGCACCAGGACTCTTACGTCAGAGTACAGACTTATTGTAAAAAAATATTGTAAAAATTATTATGTTATCAATGCAATGATGTTATTATCCTTTATCACAATCGGCCTTTATGGCAATCATTACAATATCTAGTAATTGCATAGTTACTATAGAAATACAATGATATCGTGTTTTAACTCAGATAATATGACACTGATGCTAATGCTTCTGACTTTTGCCTCATTTTCGCTTTTGTAATACGAATACAACCAGTACCTACCTACGAGATTTAAGGTGCGTTTAAAATAATAATAAACTCAAGTTTATCAAGTTTGCCTAATGGCATTTTCTTATCAGGTTAACAACTAATAGCCTTACAACTTTACAAACACAATATTATGTTTATGTGAACCCGAGCCAAGACGCAGCCGGGAGTCATTTTTTATCTATGTTGGGTATCTTTTGCGTAGAACTTTTAGTAAAAAGGAAGGTGGGGTAAATATAACTTTATACAGTAAATCTTTACTCAATGGTTAAAGTATTTGTAATGTTATAATTGATAATATATAAATTATATAATCTAGTCTACCCTGGCAAACTGATTATTCTACTTTTTTATTCATAACGATTGTTATTAATAATTTGAAACATTTCTGTAAAGGCTTGTAACTTTTTATGGGCATCGAGTTATTACTCCATAAAAAACCCTAGCGGTGTGACTAAAAAGGATTTCTTAAATAAATAGTGAACCAATTATTTTTAGGTATTTTCTTTTGTTATTATAGTAATTTTCACCTACGCCAGATCAATAAATATTTGTTCTAATAGTGGCTAAATAAAAAAAATCGGACAAGTACGAGTCGGACTGGTCCACTGGGAGTTCCGTACAAATTTGCAGGTACATAATATTATAAAAAATATACATAAATACGAAAGTATTTTTGTCATCCTTCGTCACAAATCGAAAACTATAGACCATAAAAATAATTAAAAATCTGTTTAAGCTTGTACCAATAAAGCCCTTATACGAAATCTACGTGACACGGTTAATTCAATTAGACAGCAGCGCCGCAGCCGCCGCCGTTCCTGGCGGAGATAAAGACCCTGTTTTTTATGATTTAATTACAAATGTATAGTTTTCTGTTTTATCCCTATACTTGTAGTATAAGACGGTTTTACTTGCCAAATTTCATAGTACTAGGTCAACGATTTGTCGGTCAAGGATTTTGATTGCCTTGAAAGTTCGAAATATACGTTTTTTATGGCCGTATCTCTTTTAGGTTAACGGTTCCTTTTGAAGTACAGAATCCTAAAATTAAATATGTATTACTTTTTCATTTCAAATCAAAAAAATTACAGGTCTGTGTTACAATTCTGATACAGTCTGAATTGAAATCATTTACATTTATAATTTTAAAATGTTAAAAATAAATAGACCCGTTAGCTGGCTTAAATAGAAATAGATACGTACATATTTACTAGCGATAATAAATAATATGATATTATAATATGATTCAATTGAAATAAGAATAAAATAACGTAAAAAATGATTAAAATATTTTCTTCTTAATTTGAGCTGCAAAGGCCTTCAGCTAGCGCATAAATAGAAACAGCTACATAAATAAGCTAATCAAGTACCTGTAATTTATATAGATACTCGTATAAGTACTACAATTTCGCTCATAAATTCTATTATTCATTGATAATTCAAAATTTTTATTGTTATATTTTTAAATTCTGAATGTTAAACACCTTCCAGAATATTCGTTGAGGGTTTAATAAGCCCAGTTTACTCTATGTCTTATCTCTAGTCCACAACATGTCCGAACCTGACTGTGAAAAAAGTTTGTTTATATTTTTTGTTCAACTCAGCTCAGGGTAGAATATTTTTTGTCGATAAGTAGTAGGTAGATGGATAGTAAATATGCTATTTTGGTAGAGTAGACAGTGACACTATGTGACATAGTGTAGATTTACGCATCAGAATGTTTTCTCTGTTTGTTTGTCTATTATAATTAATTAAATAATCCCACTAATAATATTATAAATGTCAAAGTTTGGGTGGATAAATAGATGTTTGTTACTCAATCATGCCAGAACGGCTAAACGGATCTGGATGAAATTTGGCACAGGGATAGATCTGGAATAGCACAATGGTTACTTTTTATCCCTGTAAGTTGTATGATTCCCGTGGAATAATTTATGTAGCGGGAAAACCGTAATCCGCAGTAATAAGATAAGAAACATTCAGATTTTTTGGTTTAAATATTGGCCACGAGTATTTATTATTTAAAAATGCCTGAAATGTTACCTTATATTTTATTGTATGATAAATTTGTGGTTAGGTTAGGTTAGGTCCTTTTAAACCCAATTTAAAAATAATATCTTTTATATTTAATCAGATGAATTTACACAAAAGTTTAAAAATAATAATTAAGCAACATAGAAAACCCTTTTTTACAGTTGCTTTGGAAGAACCCAAATAAAAAAGGAAAACGACTTTTAATAACTTGAAATTACTCGTGTAATGTTTTCAAGTATACACAAAATTTTAAAAAAAAAACACGGAACAACATATCTTACGAAATAAAATATTTACAAACAATAATAATAATTGAAAACCGTTATTATAAACATTACTTTATCATTCTGCAAACTTCAAAAAATATTTTTACGGATGGATCACTCATTAACGGGTCTAAAAAGAGGATCTGATAGCATGACTTGACTTGCTCTTAGCCAGCTTCTAAACTGACTTAAAAAAAGTGGTAATCAATTCGAATGGTTTATGTATGTGTTATTATTAAAACTGACGCGTTTTTGACACATAATGCATGTGTAAAACATGGGAATTATTCACGTAGTAAGTCGGAGGGTTCTGACTATAGTTTCGACTATATTCAGTGGTCTTTTTCAAGGAGAAAACGGGGCGCTCGCGGACGCGGTCGCGGTTCGCCTAGTAATTCATAATTATTTATGTTTGTTACTTCAAAATGCCGCTATATAAAAAAACATCTCTGAGTTGTGGAATTTGGTTTTAACATTTATTAAAATACATAATTAATTTAAAATCTGCAAACTATTACAAGTTTTATCCATCATTGTTAGGTAGGTAATTATTCTTATTACTACTATATTAATCTTATACCTATTAATCGACTGTCTTTTTTTATAAAATAGCATTTCATTCAACAATTTTAACTATTTCTACTGTTCACTTATCTAATTAAACTTTACCCACCTCGTAAACACCATTCCTTTGTATTCATTCCCGAAGGACCTTCAACCCGCGCAGTAAATTTAACATGACGCTGAAGTCATAAAGTAAATTCAACTTGACTTTAAAGTCATACAGTAAATTCGAGTGACTTTGAAATCAATCAAAGTGAGATATTGACAGACGGTGGATAGTTATCGGACTATGAAATGCTGTAGAGCTCCCGAGAGAATGGCTTTAGTCTTTGTTAAAGTTTCGTTTGCATATAAGTATTGTGTTGTCTGATTTAAATCATTGGGCGACTCGAATTGCCAGTATATATAAAACGAAAATAAAATGTTGATATATTCATCACACTAGTATTATAAATGCCAAAGTTTATGTGTACCTATTTGTGGGCAGCAACGCCTTCTGAGGATAGGAAACCATACTGCGCTCGCCAACCCGCCTGCAAGCGTGGCAAGTATTGGAAAATCCCCCCATAAAGACTGCACTGAGATATTATGTCAGTGGAATGTGAGCAGTGGACGTCCTATGGCTGAGATGATGATGATATAAGAACATTACCATTCACCTGCGCCGTGTGACGTCTACGTAGCAGTGTGCGCGATGTCCAGGGTCACCCCCATGGTTACGTAACAAAAGTGACATGCAGGATTGTCACACACAGGAACGTTACAGTAGAACTGTCACACACAGGAACGTGATGACTAAGGGCTGGTGTAGAGGAGCTGCAAGCTTAGCTAGCAATCACACAAATGGGCCGCCTGATGGTAAGCAATACCTGTTACCTGTACATATCTGTAGCAATATGCTTTTAAGACTAAGTTCATTTTTGTAATAATGTAACTTCAAGAATTACATTATGGCCGTAGAAAGCAATACTGAGTTCATAAATACTTATAAACTTAATATGTAAGAATTGTATATCTATCTGTAATATTGTTTTTCGTGACCGTGTGTTATAGTGAGTCAGAAGCTGAAATCCAGCGGCGCCGTGTCAGTTCACTGCATAATGCTGAGCTCCGACCTTCTCTGACAGTACTGCCAAGTAACTGCATGTGACAGCAGTCTGATATGTACATGGATTTGATTATGTACCTACTATTATATGTATTAAGAGCCCTATAATAGCAGTTGCCTTTATTAAAATAAAACACTAATAACTAATTACAATACTGCAGCTACTACAATAACATTTGAGCAATCCACCAGCTATTAGTACCCTATAGATAACTCAAATGTTCTAACCCGCTACCGAGTGGCAGCTCCCAGAATGCTAGCAGCATTGCCACGTTGAATTGCAATGCTGATTCGTTGAGCCAAATATATGCCAGCATTTTGGTCACGCGTCGCATCGATCGAACGATCTGATATAATATTTATAATATACTAGCTGCGCCCCGCGGTTTCACCCGCGTGCACTACGTTTTTCCCACTCACTCAGTTATCCCACGGGAACCATACTTCTTCCAGGACAAAAAGTAGCCTATGTCCTTCTCCGAAGTCCCATGTATCTTTATACCAAATTTTATCTAAATCGGTCAAGCCGTTTTCATGTTATGTCGTGACAACGGAAAACGGGTTTCATTTTTATATATATAGATGTACATCGCCTTATAATCTGATATCAATTGCATGGACGCTGTGTCATGTTGGTAACTAAAATGTTACCATATACCGTTACATATATTATAAATATTATATCAGATCGTTCGATCGATGCGACGCGTGACCAAAATGCTGGCATATACTTGGCTCAACGAATCAGCATTGCAATTCAACGTGGCAATGCTGCTAGCATTCTGGGAGCTGCCACTCGGCAGCAGGTTAGAACATTTGAGTTATTGTGTGCAGTTCTGTCCTGAATAAGTGATTTTCATTTCATTTGTTTGTTTTGCCGTTTTACCCACGCGGTCTATTGTCTTACCGTTACTCGACCAGAACTCACAGTAACCGTTGATTTCTAACCGTTTTAATTTTTAACTATTTTTAACATTAAATACAACCTTTGTAAATACATTTTAACATTCCTAAGTCCTAGACAACGTCATCACTTAGCATCAGGTGAGACAGTTGTCAAACGAAAACTTATAATACGTAAAAAAAGAAGAAAAAAAATCCATTCTCATAAATAAATAATGAAATCAATGGAGTAGTAAACTACTGTTATTTTTTTTGTAGCTTAGCTTGACCATCGACAAGGTGGACCGACAACAATTCCAAGATCGCAGTAAGGAGCTGGATGCGGGTTTCTTCTAACTGGTCCTTATGGATCGATGGGGGAGGCATATGACCAGATTGCCCAGCAGTAGATGTAGATACTATACTTTTTGTATGTTTTTTAATACTGTATAGATTTAGCGTTAGACCACTATCTCACTTGATGCTCTGCGACGATGTGGTCGAAGATGTTATCAGGATAGACTTAAAATGCTTACAGGCTGTGAAGGACTAATGCCTGAACACACTACTCAGGCGGGTACTCCATAGTACCCTATCACCATGCTGAGAATTTGATAACGTGTAATACTCACCGGACGCTCAAGCTGTTGATAGGGATTGAACCAACGTCATCAGTTTGACACCGACGCTCCAACCACCGCACCGCTAGAATATCATCGCATCAAAATATATCTATTTTACATCATATAACATACACAAGTTAAGTTACAAAGTTACTTGATATTTTATAACCTTGCGGTATGATCTTCTGAAAATCCCTAATTAGTTCTTAATACCGTCATCAACCACATCATCACTGACCATCATGTTAGTGGTCAAACACAAAATTTGTTAATAATAAAAAATAAATCTCTGATTATTTTGCGATGAATTTGGAAGGATGTAAAGTCGTATCCACGCGGACGAAATTGCGGGACGCAGCTGGCGAGTAACATACAAAAGCATCAAACACATTTTTCAGCTAATGAAACACCGGAAGTACTGAACCGCAGTACTACAGGGAATCGTTGATCTACTATTATACCTCCTAATGATTTTACCTATTACCCTAATCTGGATATCGCATAATAAAACGACTTTAACTACCCATAAAATACTTTATGCCCCAGCAAACAGGAGTTGAGTCTTGACGCTGTTTTGTTTTTTGATATAAAGAAACCAGTTTGAACTGACCTGTGTCAATAAAAAAATTACCTGTACACATGTTTCTTCTTTTTTTATTTATATATTTTCACACTCAGACCCCACACTAGGATTTCCTGTGTCGCGGGAGATATGGACACACATAATCACAGCACACAAACACCCAAGACCCGGGAAATACATCTACACTCATCGCACAAATATTTGCCCCTGCTGGGATTCGAACCCAGGGTAGCCCGGAGACACAGAAGTCATGTCATTGACATTAACCAGTGCGCCACGGCGACAGTCAAAGGCTTTATCTTTTACTTCTTAATCGATTCCTTATAACCCAAACTTGTTCCTTAGCACTTCGTCTGCCAGATCATACTGAAGACGATCGGAGGAACTCAGCATACCCTCGAATTGCGTGTACAAGTGCGTGCCCCCTCCCCCGCTTGTCTCTGGTGTCCTTCGAAAGGGCGGGAAAACTCAGCATGCCGTCTTAATGCCTGAAAAGTAAAAGTAAAAGTTTATTCAAAAGTGCGTGCTCGTTCCGGGTGGAAAAGCATGCCTTCGAACTGCGTGCCCTTTTTTTTTTATTGGGCGCAGGCGTTTGACCACTATCTCACCTGATGTTAAGTGATGATGCGGTCTACGATGGAGCACGCCTGCCTAGAAGATATCTATTCACTCGTGACTTGAAGATACCCAGGTCGTTTTTTTTAATTATTTTTTTATTTTTTCGCCTTTCCTTTACTCCTTCTTTATAGTGTTTTGCTTTGAAATGTCTTTTATTAGATATTTATTTCATTATTCGTATTGATCATTCAGTAGTTTTATATTATGTAGCTTATGTAAGTAAGTCTATTATCATGACTATACATAATTATATATTTTGTAGGTCTATGTAAGTGTAGAAATTGTGTAACGGCGAATTGCCGCTTCTTAAAATGTATGAACGTTCCTTTCTAAGTGGAAGAAATCTCTTTGAGCTATAAGGCCGCCCTCTGTATCACTATATTTATACTTGTTTGTATTCTATATGTGTGTGTTACGGAAATATATAGTGTGCAAATAAAGAGTTTTCTATCTCTGTATTGAATTTTAATTTTAATGTAGAAACTGAAGTACCTCCTTAGTTCAACTTATAATGGTGTGTATACTGGGCTCTTTTTATGATACTATTTTAAATATGCCATCCCTGAGACGCCCCTTTATAATTTACGGTCGCCGTAATTTTCTTTGCGTCAAGACAATGGTTTTAATTATCTTTGGTGATAACTACCTTTCCTATAAAGTTTTTAACGTTTTCGGCTTTACTGGTATTATTTAAATGGCGTGGTGTAAAAAGTTAGACGATGTCATAAAAAGGATCGTTTATGTAGCGGGTTCGACTATACTTACTGAAACAAAAGATTTTAAAATAAATATTTTTTATATTTTATTCATAACCTGAAAGAGTGTTGAATAATTTATTTAATGTAATCTACGCTACGTGTGTTTTAGATGAAGTTATTCTGAGAATTGACAACAAAATACTTCTAATAGTTCTAGTGTCTGCAACGTTATGAGCCAATTGTGATGAACTTAGTGGTAAGTATATGACCTTGAGACGGACATAGGGTACGTACTTTATGTCCAGAAAAAGTATGGTTCCCGTGGTAACTGAAGTATGTAGTAGGAAAACTGTAGTCCACCCAGATAAAACTGCTCAGCTCATATAAATGAATTACACAATTTCAAAAATTAAATTTCACAAAATAAAACAATGCATTGTGACTTTTCTCCCATCCTGTATAAACATCAATCCCTCAAGCAAGTTCTATAAACAACGCTTTAAGAACACCCTGTATAATTGTCGGATTTTAACCTCGTAACGACTTACGCGTGAGTTATTGTAGAAGCTGTGTTTTATTATTGTCAATAAAGTGTGGAACCGTTTGTTTTTAAGAGATTAGGACAAGTAATGGGGGCTTAAAAATATGTTTTTTTTTCTTTTACAAATAAAGAATAAAGTTTGAAAACTCGTGATGAGTAAGAAGGATGTGTCAGATATTCATTCATTCATTCATCGCAGCCATAGGATGTCCACTGCTGGACATATGCCTCCCCATATAGGGGGGATTTAACAATACTCGCCACGCTTGGCAGGCGAGTTGGCGAGCGCAGTATGATTTACAACCCTCAGAAGGCGCTGCTGCCCACCTTCTGGTACGTGATCCATTAGCCGACTCTTACGGCACCCACGGGAAGAGAAGGGGGAGTACTATTCTAGGCCGGTACCACCACGGCACTGATGTATCAGATATGTTGACGGCTAATATCAGGGAGTGGAAGAAGAGGACTTACTATGCTGACTCCAAACGACCAGTGTTCAGCGCAAGAGGAAAAATAAGGAATAATAATTAAGTACTTGCTATATCTACTTCTTTGACCTTCAAACCTACGCTACCTGAAAATCTAAGGGCCTTAGCAGTGCTCTGCTAATCGAACCTGTCTATAAC
This sequence comes from Apeira syringaria, assembly GCA_934044485.1. NCBI lineage: Eukaryota > Metazoa > Arthropoda > Insecta > Lepidoptera > Geometridae > Apeira > Apeira syringaria. The sequence goes on along the minus strand of OW203660.1, from coordinate 22,075,603 downwards.
GTGTACCTGAACAGTGGGTATTCTATAAAATCATTACACAAGCAATCTTTTCTTTTAATCACACTCAGACCCCCGCACTAGGATTCCCTGTGTCGCGGGAGGCATGGGCACACACGATCACAACACATAAACAACCAAGACCCGGGACAAACATCTATACGCACAACTGTTTGCCCCTGTCGGGATTCGAACCCAGGGTCCCGGAGACACAGAAGTCATGTCACTGACACTGACCACTACGCCACGGCGACCGTCGAATCATCATTGATACCTGCATGGGAAATTCAACTCCGATTTCATACGGATCATTAGATTAACGACGTCGCGGTAATCGAATGTCCCATGCGAGCCCATTATTACTCGTATATGGGCTACCGACAAATTACCATGTTTTAAATATGTAACGTGCACTGCTGGTTCCACTTCGTCTTCCGCTTTGTATTTTTTTTTTTTTTTTTTTTTTCTCAGCTATGTGCGTCCACTGTTGGACGTATGCCTCCCCCATATAGGGGGGATTTGCCAATACTCGCCACGCTTGGCAGGCGGGTTGGCGAGCGCAGTATGATTTCCGATCCTCAGAAGGCGCTGCTGCCCACCTCCTGGTACGTTATCCCTTAGCCGACTCTTACGGCACCCGCGGGATGAGATGGGGGAGTACTATTCTAGGCCGGTACCACCACGGCTTTGTATTATATAATAGTATTATCCGACATTTAACAGATACTAGCCCTTATTTGTCATATTTAAAAAAAAATGCTAGTTCCTCGTATATTACATTTAAATAAGTTATATTAAATGTAATTCCTTTGTATAAACGTTGTTATTTCAAATGAATGCAAGACATTATCTAGAAGATATGCACCCGTTCAATTTTATGCATAAAGAAGTTTGGTATCTACTTCATTGGCTGAACAAAATATTTTAACAAATATTTATTGCTGCTTATAAATGTTTAAAAAAGATAGCTTTCTTAGATTTGTTATTGGCAACAGCTTCAACTATTTTGGAACGGGGTCTATAAAGGTTAAGAAATATAATAATTGGTTTTTTATCATAAAAAAAATATTCGTATTTATACCTGCAGTAAATGTAGTAAATTATTTTGAGATAGCATATTTAATTATGTTTTATTGATTAAATTTATTATCACAGCGTCGTCCTTGTCGGTGCGTAGATAAAAATTATGGAACAAACTCGCGATTGTTTTCAGAATCTTAATTAAAATACCTATTGCTATACACAATAATACGTCCTGCCAAGAAATGGAACTCGTTCCCGAGTCTGTGTTTCTCGATATGTACAATCCTGGAGTCTTTAAGTCGCGAGTGATTAGGTACTTTGTAGGTTTGCGTTATAAATTCTAGACATTGTCATCACTTAACATCAGGTGAGACAGTTGTTAAACCCGAACTAATAATTTGTATAAAAAAATATTCTATATTTGATTAAAGTGCACCCAAAGTAATACGTATGATGGGACAGTGTTAACTCTCTGGGGTAAAAGTATTGACGACAACAGCAACCTTGACCAATTTGGGATCAGTGGAGAGGCTATTGGCAACACCAATATTGGAGTTACAGAGACCTTACTCAGTAAGATATGCATCTATAGCGATTATCCATCCAAGTAGTTATTTTAGACTACGTTTCTTAACTTATTTGATCGGTTTAAATCGCAATCCGAGCGTAAAAGAGCGTCTTAATAAATTAAATATAGAATTGTCAAAAGACAGAAAAAATTAGTTGACAGGTGTAAACATATACATGGCTATGAAATTATGTTTATGTATATTACAGCTTTTTAATTTACAATTAACAAAAAGTGTGAGCGTTTACTGTGTAGATAGGGGACTTTTTAAATTTAATAATCATGGCGGTAGACTAAGTACTTTTTCTTCATAACCTTTCCATATACGAATGTCATCTAGACGATCCGAGATCACGATTGCTGAAAAGTATTGAAAAGAGTTTAAAACGTCGAGATAAAAATAAATGCTAATGAATAGAAATCACAAAAATCTCAGGAGTTATTATCTATATTTATTTTTGTTTATGGACCAAACTCTTTATCGCGGGGATATTTCGAATCGTAATAATGCTCACGGTAAGTATTACATAAAGGAGTTCTGGAAAATTGATCATGGCAAAAGATTAGTCATGACAAAGAGACACAGAACACAAAACAGTTGCACTGTTGCAGTTAATCTGTAATTGCACTGTCAAGGCCTTGCCTGGTCTATTGTTTTAGCTACTTTCAATTCATTAAATACACTTTATGTTTTGGTCTCTGAAATGTATCATTTTTATAATTGTTATCGATAGTCTGTGGCATTCAGATAGTGTAGTAGTAAAACAATCTTCAAACTTTAGTGCATTTAGTAAGCGAGTAATTAAGTTACGCCCGAAAAACCAATTGCAGATCCCCTCTTATTTATTAGGTAAAGAAGTGGACACATTTCTAAATCCTTGCTCAGAAAGAAAAAAAAAATTGCCAAAAATTTTCCAACACTGAACAGTATGAAATAACTTGTTAAAGTCGGTACGACAATAGTTCAAAAGTAACTATAATGAAAACGTTGTGAGCATGGTACCGACTTCAACAAGTTATTTCAAACGTACTTTTGAGTATTGAATTCGGTTAAATTTTAGTTTTTATTCACCCTTTTCAGTGACCTATGCTACTCATGGAATCAATTGTCATTGTGTATGTTCACCGATTTCTCCACCTGCAACTATAATATCATCGAGGTATGCGTAGCAATTTTCAGTTATTGGTGTGTAACTTCAAAACAGCATGACCGATTTTAATGAAATTCAGTCCAGTCGAAACTTATGCGGTAATAAACATTAAAAAAAAACATACGGGTGGAATGAAGAACCTCCTCTTTTTTTTTAAGTTGGTTAAAAAAGTAGGTAAAAAAGAAGCGAAATTTTATTGCTATTCTACTTTTCTACACTAATTCATTCCATCTACACTAAAATTAAATCATTTTCGCTAATAATGCGGGTAGTTTTAGCGAAAACAGTGGTCATTTTGTCGCAACAATTGGTCGTTAGTATTTAAACAAGTAGGTAATAACTATCTTAACTATCATCATCACAATTGCATTATCATTTTTACCGTAAACAACAATTATATGTTAATATTCTAATAATAATTAATTAACTACCGTACAGTGCTAACCCGTTAGTGACCTAGGAATGGTTCAATTAACAACAAGTCTGAACTTGACCCAACAACTGTATCTGCAATATGTTATAAAAATGCTAATTATAATACACACGTTGTGGTGAGTCATAGAGCAACAATTTATAATGCTGATGATATGAACACTATAACTGACGATATATGAGCCAAAATCGATGCTTTCTACGAAAGAAGTAAGTTTGCAGCACTTTTTGTATAAGATGAGCGCTATGTGTTTGCGCACGCGACTGAGTTGTAGAAGACAAAAGTGTGTAAGGTAAAATAGCAGCAATCTTAATAAGCACATTAATAGTTTAGTCGGCCATTTTTTTTAACAAAAATAAATATATATTTACAATAAAAATCAACAGTGTTGACCAATGAAATTTAGCAATCAAGCTAGTAAGCAGCCCAAAATTAGCACAAAATTTAGCGCTTATTAGAATAAGTGCTATTTGACTTTGAGGAATTTTAGTTTGTTGGTGTCATTAACAGAATTGGGAGCATTTATGAATGCATTTAATATTTCTTTGCATCACTGAAAACAGTGTGCTTACTTATCAAATCAAACGAAAAAGGTACTACGTAGTGCTATCAGATGTCCGTAAACGCCACAAACGCGTAGGCCTGTCACAGGGGAAACGATAGCAGTTTCTATGACAACTTTTCATATTTTTACAAAAACATTTGTGCAGTGGCAATATGCAAACGCGCTTGTAGTGTTTCATCATCATCATCATCATCTCAGCCATATGACGTCCACTGCTGGACAAATGCCTCCCCCATTTTATGGGGGGGGTTTGCCAATACTCGCCACGCTTGGCATGCGGGTTGGCGAGCGCAGTATATAAAATACGACCCTCAGAAGGCGCTGCTGCCCATCCTTCTGGTACGTGATCCCTTAGTCGACTCTTACGACACCCACGGGAAGACATGGGGGGGTACTATTCTAAGCCGGTACCCCACGGCGGCAGTGTTTGTGTGCGGCGTTGTAGTGTTTATAGACGTAATAAAACACACACTATAAAACCTACATTGTGCTAGATGTCTATAGTCTTGTTTAATATTTATAGATTTAAATTGATCTATTCTCTATAAAGTAATAAAATAAACTTACAGTGTTTTCCTTGTCTTCTCTTGATTCAGAATACAATTGGCGATTTCTTTTGCTTTCCCTAGTACAGTTACCTCGGCATTTTTCCCACGATCATTATCTTCTGCGATCACCTTGTTAAAGAGATCACTATGACTGTATAGCACATCATTTGAATTTTAACTCTTACTATAATTGGTATTAGGTACATTTTATGGTTTCTCAATGGCAAAATTGTTTGGATAGATTGTCCAATTATCATTTCAATGTGCATCCGTGTAAATTTTTTGCATGGTTTTGTATGGTATTAACACGCTTTTACGAATTCGTTAAATATAAGCACAAAAAGATAATATTTAAAGCTTACAAGGGGTTCTAAATCACAAACATTATAATGAGGAAAAACCTAAAATATATTTATAATGGTACAAGAAAATCTTGAAATCCTGCTCCATATTGCGCCCAATAATTTTGGAAGAACCCATCTAAATGTCAAATTGTACAAGCAGAATTACAATTCAAGCGAAAGAATTGCGTTTTTCCTGTTATGACTAGGTTTCGTAATGCACGACAGGAGACTTATTTTACTTTGATTATTAATTAAGTCCTATGTCCAGGGGGAGTGGGGAAGGTATATGTCCAGCAGTGGACGTCCTATGGCTGAGATGATGATTAATTAAGTCTTAAGCATTTATGAAATGACATTTGCCTTTTATTTATATCGAAGGCTAAAAACAATTAACAGTTACTCAATTTATGATTTATACAAGAGTTACATGAGAAAACTTTATGCAATGCTATTAACCCTACTGTAAGAGTAAGAGCGAATAAAATCAATGTAGGTATACCATATAATATTAAAACTCATGTTCATACCCGTAAAACAGTGTAAAGGTATGTATGTACATAGATTCCAATCAATAAAATATATGAACTGCGTTCAATAAACTTTTTGCAAATGGCCTTTTCAGTTCATTTATATAACCGTACATTTATTCTAGTCTGTTGATTCATACTTACCTATATCTTTATCTATATTTCCATTAATTTTAAAATATGAATAAATTGCAAACTATTCTATTATACAATTTCATTTTACATCTTCATAGTAAGATAGTGAAGCTAGAAATTATAAATGAAATTAAAAAAAAATAATGAAATTAAAAAATAAAAATGAAATTAAAAAATTATAATCAAATAAAAATAAATTCACAATTGCAAAGTTTTGTATGTATAATGGTTGACCTTACAAAAAGCAAAATTGACGCAATGGTAGCAAAAAATTAGTTGTTGTCTGCTGGACTCACTTTGATTTAGACTTTTTGGTCAGCGTTTATTTACATGACCTATAGGACGGACTAGCTCAACTATGTAGAAACGTCGAGATTTATGAATTAGTGTGATGAATTTTTAACAAACTAATATAGAAATGTCGCATTCATATACTTCGAATTTCTATGCCAGGTCGTAGCTAATGAAACAGACCCTTAAATCTTAGCGTATATTTTTACGACAGATTTGAAAAGACCTTTTACACTCCCCAACTTTTTACAAGTGGCGAAGAACGTTCGAGTTTAATCGTTAAAATTAATGTCACGATACAGGAATGGTGTAATTTTGGGGATAGGTGTGCGGTGTATTTTGCATTTTTATCTTTATATCATTCCGGTTTTTTCACATGCCGTTTCCATTAATAAATAAATGCAAAATAACATTAATATTTATACACGTCATTCTGTACAAATATAATTCATCAGCATCAACATCATTAAATATAAGAAGTCAAAATAGGCCTCTTATAACTCTTCACAAGTACCAGCACAAAGCTAACAACCTGCCTCTTCCTGAAATCTCTACGTGTTATAAAGAATTTTGAAAAAAAATTATTTAATTGTCGGGTTTTAGTTATTGACATTATCCCGCTTGTGTTCATATTAACTATATCGCTACACCTTTAACGAACCCTAAAACTAGATTATCAATTGGGAATCAGTGAGTACGAATTTGAGGATGGATTAGTTAGTCTTGCTATCACTCTCAACCCAGAAGTAATTATAAATTTCATGATTTTTCACTTCACTTTCACGCAAAATCAAACTTGACAGAACCTGTTCAAACCGCTCTCTTACAGGTTATTTATTACCACCCCTCAGCACCCTCACCGAAGCCAAAATGACCGAATATAATGACGTCACTATTGTCCTCGCCCTTTAGCTGCGAAGCCTCATTTATTTTTACAACATGGGTTAAAAAAATGTAAAAAAAAATGTGGACAGTCGGTGATGGGTCGAATTGATGTGTCGTGACGATGTTGGAGATTTTAATGTGGTTTTTTTATTGGTTATGGTCACGCATACCCAATAGAATCCCCTAAAATACTCCTATCGTTTTCTATTAATATTTACGGGGTTATTTAGAGAAAAAAGAATATCTTTATTTTGGAAGGCACGTAGATATATTGGTCAGTTATGGTTGCGTTCTTAAAACAAGTGCATTCGCTGGACCTCCCCAGAGACTAGGTCTGCGTTCTCCAATATCAATCTGACCGCTACTAGCTTATTACCAATCGCGGTACCCTGTACCTACCTGAATTACGTATGCGCACCAGTCCGGTCTCGCCCGCGTACAATTTAGGTTATGTACGAAATTCAATAATCTAAACTTCTAATAATCGTATATAAAATCCTCGGGTCACAGAGTTTAAGCTTCTACGAAACGGCTTGCCCGATTTTAATGTTTTTTGTGTATATTTGGTAGGTGTGAATAAGTCGTAAAGTATTTTTCACCCTCCTACCCCCATTTTTTTAGTATGTTTGTGTGAACAATTATGCAACTAATTTAACTTTCTATAATTGACGTGAATTAATTTTAATGAAATGTCGTGTCAATTTGACATTTGGTAATTTATATGGTAGAACAACTATTGCAACTCCATACAAGGCTATCCCCCATATTAGAAGAGTTTTATTCAATATCGGGTAGTTTTAGTTGGAACCAAATAAGTGGCGATTTATTTTTCGTACACCTACACACAAAAAGATGAAATTTGAGAGAAGTATTGTAAATAAATGTCTTTCGTATATTTTATGCTCTTTTGTAACTATGGTTGTAAGCTATCCATAGAAAACAAATAAAAAGGTGTCATACTAATTTGGGCTTTATCATACCTATGCACATAAGAATCTATCTTGCTTATCTTATTTCCAGAATTTTAGTTTAGTCTAGTTGAACTAGTAAATCACTACCAATGGATATGACAATAAGTCCAATATATTATAAGACAAAAAACTGCACGTATTGCAACCATCTTTGGATACCTAAGCATTTCAACTTGACGTCAAAGATGACACTGCACTCCTCCCGTCGTCGACTGTAGTCCAATTACTGTTCTACGCCAAAATGTTTGCACAGATCTCCGACCACCATACTAGTGCGGAAGACTTGGGTGCCCTCTCCACTCTTGCATAACCAATTAGTTTCGCAAACTAAAACAGACGTCGGGATGAGAGGGGTTTGAGTACCAGTAATTTTGGGATGGTGAAATAATGAAGTTTATTTAAAATATAGCTTTATTTTTAATGTCCATTGTCGAGTTTTATAGAAATAGAAAACAAAACTTTAAAGATAATTTAAATTGATACAATTATTTGTTTGCCCAGAAATTTTTTTATTGTGTTGAACCATTTTGAGCAATACGATGGATGTAAACGTGCCTATGAGCACTATCACCAATCGCCTAAATAGTCTCTGAGCAAATATATATAAAATACAAATTGTCCTTTCGGTAAACTAATCAAAACTAAGTTATTTAAATTTGGTGAACAAAAGTACCAGGCGAGCATAAATACGTAAACGTTACGAGAAGTAAGCATCTTGTTTGGTGTTCGTAGCTAATCCTCGTGGGAACAAACACTATGTTGGCTTGACACTGGACAAGCTTTAAGACTAGATCTCATAACACAGGGTCCATCTGCGGCAACTTCTTTAAGCTAAATGTTATAAATAAACCATTTAGCATTGAAATACGGTTCAATTTCATATAGTGACACAAGAGAGACTGCTAGTGGCATATTGTTTGCATATGCAAAAGGGTTTGAGTGTTTTTACTACTGATTAAGTCGTGGATGGTATAGTCTGATAGTAAAGCATATTGAGTTAAAATACCGTTAAAAATAGTTGAAAGTTTTATTATGATATATCCACTGTTCTGTTCATTATAGACTCTTGCTGACGTAAATCTCATGAATCATAAGAAAACAATTAAAAATATAAACTATATTTGTAAGAATTTACTACACACGCGCAGTTCAACAATATAAATGTAGGATCTATAAAAAGACAATTGAGAGAGGAACTATTTTTTTAGTAATTTATACATCGGCGTAATGAAAATATAGTTATATTGGTTTTTATTTTATTTATTTAATTAGTTATAGGGACGATGCAGTCGAAGGATTGACTCTAGGTTCTATACAGTAAGTTATTTTTTTATTTAAACATTCACACAAGGTCTTCAGGTCCTAAACTAGGCAAAGCCTGTATTATGGTAACCTGATGACTGTATAATATATACTTATATACATAATTATACACCCAGACTTACATAATTATAGTAAGTTTTATTACAGAACACCATAATAAAACTTATCATGTGTCCCAATGGAGGGCTTTGTTAGCATAACTCCAAAATCTTGTCTTTTTAGACCTTTCAAGGCTTTCGACGCGTCCGAACGAGTGTAATTCTACGAGACTGGGATCAACCGGTCCCAAAGCGCGTCTGAATTACGAAAGTACGCCATTCGGGGTGCATCCTTCCACAGTATAACCGCACAGTACATTGCTTAACCAGACTGGTCGGTTGGCGCAGTTGGTAGCACTCTGCCTTCTGAGCCGCCGGTCCCGGGTTCATTTGTGTGTTCAACATTTGTGTGTATGAACATGTCTGTTTGACCTGTGTCTGGGTGTGTATAATTATGTATATAAGTATATATCAGTCATCAGGTTACCATAGTACAGGCTCTGCCTAGTTTGGGACCTAAAGACCTTGTGTGAATGTTAAAAAAAAAAAAAAAAATTGTGTCTGGGTGTGTATATGTATAAAAAAAAAGTATATATATAAGTATGTATTTAAGTATATATATCAGTCATCAGGTTACCATAGTACAGGCTCTGCCTAGTTTGGGACCTGAAGACCTTGTGTGAATGTTGTCCCATATTATTATTATTATTTATAATGAATAATATGAAAATATATAAAAATAAAATAATATGCTGAAGTATTTCATATGAAATATCTCCCTGACTGTACACTCTAGAAACAGCCACTGGCTAATATTTAGCTAACTGTGTTTATTTAAATTGCCAAACTATCGGACAATGTGCTTTAGATTGTCAATTAACCACGTTGGGAAAGGGGGAGGTTGTGAGTTTAACCCCCTTGCTTTGAGAGTAAGGTGTTGTTTGAATAAATATGAATGTTGTATCTAGGCCAGTAGTAACTAGTACTTAACCTCTCCGCTGCCAGGAATAATACATACCTGGTACAGCATTTACGCCGATTCCGTTATTCACTCCTACAGGCTATTGTGACACTGTATTCTTTTGATTAATACATAAATAAATAATTAACTAAAAAACTTTATATCTTATGTTTTGTGAAAGTAAATTTAGCAATAATAACAATGCGATCCCTTACATTAGTTTTTTTTATTAGTTTGTGGGTAATTTTAGTCAGCAACAAATAACATGACGCCTTTTTTACCTAAAAGTGTTCCTCTTTATAAGGGAAAATCTGTGTCCCAGCCCTGGCCAAATTTCCTTGGAAAGTAATATGAAATGTCACGCTATCTGAATAGTTTTTGGATTTGTTGCATTAATGTTTTTAAGTATAAAATGTATCCTGTAAAATTGTATAAAAAACCTTTGACGGCGCGACTAAAATAAAGCAATACGCGACCAAAACGCTGGTTTTTCTTGTCGGGAACGCTGCCAGTAATTTTGAGAACCATGTCTACTGGTAGCGGTTTTACAGACTATTTTTTAGTCTGAAAACTATCCCGAGTTTACCACGTGAGTCCTAGTCGGTTTGTAGATTACAATACTATTTCAGTTGTAGATATGCTATTGTTTATTTTAGGAATTGTTTTTTTAATTAATTAATCAATATTATTCAAGCAATAATATCTGAATTATCGTTTACGAAAAATATGCAAATAACTGATTTAAATATAATATTTTTAAATTGTTCTAATTATTAATAATAAATGTTAGATGTAGATTCTACCAAAAAGTGCCCATTTTCCTACTCTAGACAATAATATGGCGTTGTGCCAAATATTATCGATATCAGTTTAGCTTTTCTGGCGTGAGTGAGTAGCAATCAACCATCGATCAAAATTACCACTTTCATGATATCGATGATAATTAGATTCATACTACTCTTTACTCCTTTAAAAAATTAGAAAGTAGTCAGCATTATTACCGTCATCTTAGCTATATGACGCCCACTGCTGGACATATGCCTCCCCTATTGATTTCTACAAGGTTCGGTTGGAAGCAGCCCGCATCCAGCCCTTGCCCACGATCTTAATCAGGTCGCCTGTCTCCCTCGTCAGTGGCCGTCCTATTCTGCGCTTGCCAGACCGTAGTCTCCATTCGAGAAATTTTCGACCCCAACGGCCATCAGTTCTTCGAGCTATGAGGGCCGCTCACTGCCACTTCAACTTGCTAATCCGCTGGGCTATGTCGGTGAAATTGTTCTTCTTCTACGGATCTCCTCATTTCTGCTTTGATCGCGTAGGGCGTAGAGAAACCCCGAGCATAGCCCTCTCCATAGATCTTTGTATGACTTTGAGTCTGCTCAGAGACCACGTTTGAGTTCCATATGTAAAGAAAGAAAGAGAGGAAAGGAAGAAATAGTTTATTTGTGACATACATACACAATTTTGTATAAATAACCATTACAACAATAAGTGCAATCAATAACAATAAGTTATGAAGGGATTTAAAAAAAGTACTATAAATGTCACGAATTGCCCCAACTCAGCATAATGTGCCTTGGTGGTACCGGCCTAGAATAGTACTCCCCCATATCTTCCCGCGGGTGCCGTAAGAGTCTGCTAAGGGATCACGTACCAGAAGGTGGGCAGCAGCGCCTTCTGAGGATTGTAAATCATACTGCGCTCGCCAACCCGCATGCCAAGCGTGGCGAGTATTGGCAAATCCCCCCTATATGGGGGAGGCATATGTCCAGCAGTGGACGCACATGGCTGAGAGAAGAAGAAGAAGAAGCATAATGTTGGCTGCTAGCCAACGCTGGTCTTCCGTTGGATATGTCATCACTGACAACAAGAAAAGATACATTGTTACATTGAAAGTAAAAAGTAACTCCGTAGTAACTAGAACTTCAACATTAACTTTACCTCTAAAATGGGTACATTTAGTATAACTGAAGCACAGGTACACGAATAGCTTAGGACGCAGTAACTTAAATAGAAGGTTAGTCGAAGCCATTCAAATTGTCTATATCTTAGATTTATTATTCAAACATAATTGGCCATCGACATACATCAACATAATGCACAAAAGCACATAAAACTGACTAACGAACAATATTTTCAATCGTACCCTATAAATTGTGTTTGTAATCCTAATAGGCGGGCCAAGATAAAAGAATTGCGCGGTTTTTCAATATGAAAATAGTAGATATTAGTACAAGCACTTTTGATAACGATTTTAAGCTTAATCTACTTCTGTCACTCTTTACTCGTAACTTGACTCACTAAATTTCTCTTTTTTTTACTGTATAGATCCAGCGTTCGACCATTATCTCAATTAATGGTCGGTGACGATGTGGTCGAAGATGTTACCACGCTAAACCTAGAATGTTTACTGGCTCTTCAGGACTACTGCTATTGTAACACATTATGTGTTTGGTAACAGTTTTATAAGCTTGATAGTGGTGGCTAGCCACGGGTACTCGAAAGTACCCAATAGCTTCACCGGATGCTGAAGCTATTGGTGGGGATTGAACCAGCGTCCGTCAGTTTGACAGCCGACGCTCCTGCCGCTGAGCTATTATCGCTTCAAAATTGTTTTTCTTTTTAACCGCTCACGCAAAGAACTCAAAATTATAACATCCCCTTTGTTTTAAGTTTGACTTGTCTGTCAGAGCATTAGCTCCTGAGAACAAAGAAGTACCTATTCATCATCTCAGCCATAGGATGTTCACTGCTAGACAAATGCCTCCCCAATATAGGGGGGATTTGCCAATACTCGCCACGCTTGGCTGGCGGGTTGGCGGGCGCAGTATGATTTCCGATCCTCAGAGGGCGCTGCTGCCCACCTTCTGGTACGTGATCCTTTAGCCGACTCTTACGGCACCCACGGGATGAGATGGGGGAGTACTATTCTAGATCGCTCCCCCACCACGGCACAGTACCTATTAGAAGTCGGCTTTTACAGTTTTCAAACCACATTATTATATTTATTTTCCAATAATATTGTTTTTTTTTTTTTTTTATTATTTATCAACATTCACACAAAGTCTTCAGGTCCCAAACTAGGCAGAGCCTGTACTATGGTAACCTAATCACTGATATACATACTTATATACATATACACACCCAGACACAGGTCAAACAGACATGTTCATACACACAAATGTTTGACCTGTCCGGGAATCGAACCCGGGACCAGCGGCTCTGAAGGCAGAGTGCCACCAACTGCGCCAACCGACCAAAATTTATTATGTGTATGTATGTGTGTAAATTTATTATGTTTCGACAAGTCCATAATTATCAAAGATATTATATTAATGATAAATTAAAATATATAATGCTGACTACTAGCAATAATAGAGATATTGCTAAAACACCCTGGAAGGAAGATAATGACTTTGACGATCTTGTATGAACCTTACTACCCAGCGTCAAGCTTACAACTGCAACCTCCATTACAAAAGTGGCTTCAAGAAGAACAGTTTTTTTTTGTTAGTAGTTTGTGCCGCCGTCAGCGTATAACTTAGACCATTCAGTCGTTAACTTAAAACCAACTGACGTAATGTAAATGAGCAGGCTATGTTTATTGTTTCAAGTTTTAATTGAAGCTCAAACATGCGGTCCAGGACTTGTGAAAACAGACACACCTGTGCACTGTGATTGGTGTGTGATGACAAGTTGGGATGAGTACGAAGATCATGGTGAATTACGAAACGAACATAATAATGCCATACTAGCTACGCCCCACAGTTTTACCCGAATGTTGATGATTGATGATGATGATGAAAAGTAGTATATGTGTTATTCCGGGATCTGAAGTAAGTATCTACATACAAAATTTCATCGAAATTGCTATAGCCATTTGCGTGTGAAGAAGCAACAAACATACACGCATACAGACAAACTTTCGCGTTTTAATATTAGTAGGATTGTTACAGAGACGGCAACATTAAGGTTTTACTGTATTTTGCTAAATAGAGAACAGTGAGTTTATTTTGCATAATTTTGAAAAGCCTCATATGACACGAACCTTAAAAAATACAACTTATGAGTACAGTTATTAGCGATTAATTTTGATTGAAAAAAAAAAAAAAAATTTAGCTGATTTATTAGTGAAGTAATATTTTCGAGTGACAGTGACCAGTGGCAATGCACTTGAACTGTGTCTTACGCCAAACGATATTAAACTAAAACGTTTTAGATAAGTTTTTTGAGGCCGCATTTCATCTGTTAAGTACTATTTGTAAAAATGAAAAATGAAAAAAATATAATTAAATAAATAAATAATATTTTTAGTCCCGCCCTCTCTGCCTGTAAACACCCGCGAGACTCTGAATCTGTGATGTCATTGGCAACTGTTAAGCCCTTAATATTTACTTGCAAGGCAGCTATCTACAAATTGAACGGCTAGTAGATTACTCGAAGTTTGAAGTAATAACGATATATACGATAATAATTATAATGCATTTTAAAATTACGTTTGAACATCATGTACTCTTTCATCATCCTCAATATTGCATAAGAATGACGTCACCCAGTCTTGTTAACGCTGATTAACTTCATTACATGGCCGGTAGCTTTCTTTGAGAGTTAGTAAGCATTCTAGGTCTAACGTGACAGCATCTTCGACCACATCATCACTGACCATCAAGTGAGATTGTGGTCAAATGTTTATACTGTATAACTATACAGTTAGAAACATTTTTTTTAAATGCTACGGTGGTCACAAGGAGTGATGTTTTTCTTGAAAATAATTCACTAAAAAGGCTATATAACATTAAAATGAAAACATTTCACTTAACACGAATAAAAATTCTAAGTACAGCTATCTAACTTTCCCATTTCTTTGGAAAGTTTAAAGTTTTAATAGACGATCAGTCAATAATAGGTAAAAACTTCTGACTTCTTACTTAATAACTAAACTTAGCACACTCTGGGGAGGGCTATTCATTTCACTTAAAACTTTTCATAAAAACTTCGAAGGTAAATTGATAGGTGGTTTTAGACATCATTTTGAAGTCCCATAGCTGATAATTATAGTATAATACAATGATCATTCGACCTAAGTAATGATGTGTAAAACAAAACGAATCTTATTGAGTTAACGATAAAATCTACATTTATACAACACTCATTACAATTACAATCCTAGAATAACATGTTTATTTTTTACATTGACTGTCGGTACTTCCCTCTCAACTTATAACTTATTTATTCCTGACTAAACTTTATTTACTTAAACTTATTTACTGAAACTGTTCGACACTTATCATTACGTATTTAATAAGTTAATTTGAGCTCATTTTCATATACACATTTAGAAAGCACTTTTCTCGGACTTATTTTGTTTCTGGTCAGCGAAGTTGCATAATGTAAAGTAAAATCCACTTGCTAAGCTAAACAAAAAGCTTGCTAAACATTTGTAAGACAACCTTTACATCTCGGGTATTAAGTACCCAAATAAAACTCATTTAAGCTAGCTTTTAGCATAAAACATTTTTTGTAATCTTAAACAACAAAACGTATCGGACATTTTCTAGAATTTACAACCTGAACCTTTTACCTTTATCTAAATACAGTCGTTTAGAACACCGAAATACTCTCAATTCGTTATTTTACCTCAAAGCTGTTGTCTAAGTGTGTTCATTGACACGAGTGCAAATTACTAAACAAATATAGAACCACTGAAGCAAAAGCGCAGACCTATAATGCACTCGACAATTGAATCCTAAAAGCTACTCGACATGGTACTTCTCAGTTAAAGAACTATGCCAAGTCTAAAAATAATATAAGTTATTGAATAAAGGACTGCTGCTAGCTAACCAGCTAGGCTAGCTGGCTAGTACTTGACAGTACCCTAACACATGCTGGGAATTCGATAACGGTGTTACCTTCAGTGGAAGCTCAAGCCGTTGATCAGCAAGCAATCGAACCAGCATCCGTCAGTTTACAATGGCTGGCCGGTTGGCGCAGTTGGTAGCACTCTGCCTTCTGAGCCGCTGGTCCCGGGTTCGATTCCCGGACAGGTCAAACATTTGTGTGTATGAACATGTCTATTTGACCTGTGTCTGGGTGTGTATATGTATATAAGTATATATATCAGTCATCAGGTTACCATAGTACAGGCTCTGCCTAGTTTGGGACCTGAAGACCTTGTGTCTATATAATTATTTAATTTAATTACTAATTATTTACGAATAATTAAGTTAATTATTCTGAATTGGAGTTTTAATATTTTTATTAGTATATATCCTTCTGTTAAATATTTCTGTTTGGATTCCGGTGCTATTAGTTGATTTTGTAGTAATTATTGTGATTGAACTCAAATAAGTTTGTGTTTTATAACATATTTATGTAGATCCAGATTGACAGCCGACGCTCCGACCGCTGAGCTTCAAATCGATGATGAATCTAATTATATTGAGTCTTAGTACTGAAATCATTAAGTTATTTATAGTAAAGATAAATAACCTATAAAGACATAAAACAAAGCTACCTTACTACTGGCGCTTACCACGAAACCACAGAGTCGATAAGAGTACATGTCTTCCTACAAGTATACGTATGGTTGACACCAACACAAATACGTATACATAAACATATGTATAAGATAATTATAATCCAGTTGTATACTAGCAATGTAACTTGCACGTACGCCGTCTGCCTATACGTACTACATGGAGTGAGTTGTGGGATGATGCGTTAGGCTGTATGCACAAGGAAATACGTTATTAGCAAGTATATTATGAAGCGATGACATCTCAGCGGTGGAAGCATCGACTGTCAAACTGACGGACATCCCCACCAACAGCTTGAGCTTCCAGTGAGTCAACACCGTTATCAAATTCTCAGTATGGTGGTAGGGTACTTTCGAGTCCTGCCTGGTTGTAGCCACCACGCTCAAGTTTCAAAAACTGTCACCAAACACAAAATGTGTTCAGATAGCAGTCCATGAGACCCAGGAAGCATTTCTAAGTCTAGCGTGAACACATCTTTGACTACATCGTCACTGACCATCAAGTGAGATCGTGGTCAAAAGCTACACAGTATAAAAAATATGTTTTATTCGCAGAATTCAAATCTAAGCCTTAGTGTAAGATGAAGAAGTGCTTGCAGCCGAGTTTGCCCATGAGATCAAATTATGCAATGTATTCTTTGGTCATAGGTACCTTGGATTCGCGAGTGCTAGTACTATTTTGCAACGCAGCGCGTTAGTCAGTGGTCATCCTATGCTGCGCTTACCAGTCCGTGGTCTCCATTCGAGAACTTTTAATTCCCAACGGCCATCAGTTCTTCGAGCTATGTGCCCTGCCCACTGCCACTTGAACTTGCTAATCCGCTGCACTATATCGGTGACATTCGTTCTCCTACGGATCTCCTCATTTCTGATTCGATCACACTCGAGCATAGCCCTCTCCACAGCTCGTTGTGTGACTCTGAGCCTGCTCAGAAGGCCCATAGTCAGGGACCACGTTTCAGTTTCGTAAGCCATCACTAGTAAAACACACTGATTGAAGACCTTCGTTTTCAGGCATTGCGGTATTTTGGACGATGAATGAAGATGCCCTTGATGGATGGCCAAGTGTATCTCCCAATAGTGTATCACCCAGCACGTATCAACTAGCGTAGTGGATTATGACATAAGCCACTTTTATTAAGGAAAAGGGCCCGATATGGAAACAAAATGTGGTGTCAAAAGAATTTAAAATTAAACTTTTTAATTCTTTTATTTCAAGCTACGTGGGCTCAAAATAAGCTATTTTAACATAATTTATAACTAAATGATCTACAACTGCCGCTGTAATGCCTGCAATCATTTATATGACGGTTTTGGCACTGCCGCGCACTCTGTATACCATGGAAGCGCTTCGCTTGCGCATAGTAAATGCAGTAGGCGTACAAGCAATCGGCGCAAGCCTCAGAGAACTTACCCGAGGCGCTACAAAAGCGAGGCAGCCTCAGCACCGCCCTAAAAGAATCACTATTATGGACTATTGGTTAGCGCAAAAGCGCACAAGGTTAATCAATTTCCTACGTGCGTACGTTCAGCATTGGGTCTACTATGAATGGCATGACGACGACGATGATGATGATGATGATGATGAAATGTATTTCGTTATTAATGAGCTCCTAACTGGTTGACTGGTTGAAAATGGAAACATTATTGAGTCATGTTTTGTTATTAAAAAGCTAAATCCGTGGTTTATTTTTAAATTCTTTTTGTAATAAATTTTAGTTTGTATAAAAAGCACACCTTTATAAAATTTCAATAAAGGATAATATTATCTTCTCTTATCGAGAATGTTGTGCTCTTTTGAAACAAAGGGATCTAAATTTAAAATGGATTCTCGCTCGTACGTAGTTGAATTTAAAAAAAACACCGTCATATTTAAAATAACCAGGTATATACAACAAGTTGTAATTTGGCATTATTTTTAAAGTCTTTATCAACAAACATTTATTAAATATTGACAATGGCTTTTTAAAACTACGAAGCTATCTGAAATGTAACTTCTATTTCACAGTAAATATTGTAACGTATTCCCAATGATAATTTGAGAGGATTCATGTATTTTTTTGTCTGGTGATCTGATGATAATTGCTCTGAATGATAATTTAATAACCACGTGCTCAATGCAAAAAGCTAACATAATGGAAATGCTTGTGCAAATTAATCAAACAAAAAGTTAATTTGAGTTGAGAAGCTATCGCTAATTACGTTCATCATTGTAATATAAATTCAAGTATTATATAACCTAAAAAAACACATTTGAGCCGTATTTTGATAATGATAAAAAATAATTATACAATTTTTCTGATTTAAAACGTTGGTAAAACTTGTACAGTAAAGTATTAAAACTGTCTTGAATTTTATTTGCCTTTATCTCAACCACTATCTAACACAGTGCATTAATTATTGAAACGGTAATCGATAACTTCGCTAGAA
Source organism: Apeira syringaria (assembly GCA_934044485.1). Classification (NCBI taxonomy): domain Eukaryota; kingdom Metazoa; phylum Arthropoda; class Insecta; order Lepidoptera; family Geometridae; genus Apeira; species Apeira syringaria. Next base: position 22,056,878 of record OW203660.1, on the reverse strand, counting down.
ACTGCATTAGTTAAGTATTCATACGTTGAGTATGACACACGACTGCTGTGTCAGCGTATATCTGAATCATATTTAGCAAGAAAGCACTTAGTCAACATAATTGTATCAGTCTGGGCATTTCTGAGTACTATTTACATTAATTACATTTACGTTATTAACCAATCCTGAATGTATTTATTGATTTCACGAGGAGGGATGAAAAACATATAACAAAAAGAGTACTTAACATTATTGTGGATAGATATGGAGGTAGAGGAAAGTCGACCCCACCTAGTGTGGGATAAGGACAAGAAGAGGAAGAAGAACTACTACTGGATAAGGACAAGAAGAGGAAGAAGAACTACTTCTTGATAAGGAAACATGCACGATATGACATCCAATATTACATATTTGAACCATTTTGGGAGACTAGAGACCTTGGGCCCGTGGGGATCGGTAGATCACCGGAATTTCCAAATCTAACGTTTGATCGATGCGACGCGTGTTCAAAATGCTAGCACGCAATTAGCATTGCAATTCAATGTGGCAATGCTGCTAGCGTTCTGGCCACGTTGCCAAGCCAACCAATAGCGGGTTAGGTAGAGTATTTGAGTTATGTATGCTGACAATAGCTAGGCCGGTCGGAGAAAGACAAATAAATGGACTAGAAAGATTACTACATGGGCTGCCCCCCCCCCCCCACGTAAAAGGAAAAGATGTCGCCCCTTGGAAAGACGAACTTATCATAATAGAAATAAGGACTGGATGAGAACAGCCCAAGATAGGAAAAAGTGGAGCAAGTTGGAGGAGGCCTATTACTCTTTGAGAGGTCCTTAGTTAAAATGATGTATGAAATAAAAAATCAAAAAATCACTGTATTATGTATTGCTAAGGAATTAAAGAGGCTTAAATAAATAAAGCCATCGGCCAGTAAAAAAGAAACGATATCATAATTAAAACAAATAAGGAAAAGTTAAGTGTATTTAATTAAAGAAATAACAACTTTTTAGTTTCTTTTCACACTTATATTAATAAGGCGAAAATTTGTATTATTAAATTACTTGTAAATGTATGTGTGTATGTTTGTTGCTCTTATATGCTCAAACGGCTACACCGATTTCGATAAAATTTGGTACGGAGATAGACTAGTTCTTGGAACAACACATTAACTAATTTTATCTCGGAATAGTATAGTTTCCGTGGGATAATTAAGGCAGCGGAAAAACTGTAATCTACTGAGTGAAACTGCGAGGCTCTACTTGTTAATTATATAGTTAAAACAAGATTAATTACCTAAATAATTAATTAAATCATATCACTCCTTATCTTGTAGAGACATACTTAACATGAAGGCACGAAGAGATCTTCACTTGGGCTGTATAACCCATAAAGATATTTGGAAAAAAACCTCATCTTCTCATTTATTTGTGTATGAAAGACATGCACCTGACCAACACTTGATCTAAACTCCTGCTTACCTACTCTAATACATAAACATAAACACAACGCCAACAGCTTTAGGGGTTGGTTCAAATACAGTGCATAGAAAAGTTGGAACAATATCCTGCCAAAAAAAAAAACATATTCTCTCTATTAAAATAATTATAAGAAAATACTATTACAACGGTATAAAAAGCATTTTAAGCAACCGTTAAAATAAAAACCAAGATTAAAGTGTAACCTCTCTACGATTGCACACCATACACTCCATCGCACACGATCCCGCGCACACCCTCACACATTCCACATTACACACAAACACTTACAATTCAGCAGCCTTCCGTACTTACAATTCAATTTTAGCACATAGAGCAAGTGTTTTTCGACTGTACCTATAAGGATAATCCTTTGTAAGGAATCAAATCACAAAACTTAAGCTTTCTTGTTCTACTTAATTCTACTGATATTATAAATGCGAAAGTTTGTGTATGTGTTTGTTACATCTTCACGCTCAAACGGCTACACCGATTTCGATGACATTTGGAATGGAGATAGTTTAAACACCTACAGGCTATTTTTATCCCGGAAAAAGTAGTAAAAGTATAACTCCCGTGGGATAATTGAGGTAGCGGAAAACCGTAATCCACGCGGGTGAAATCGCTACTAGTATTTATTATTTAACAATACTTCCTGATTAGCTGTTTTCATAACAACTTCTATTATTAATTGTATTACTTTTTACTAAAGTTTCGTTCGGTTTCATTTCAATAAGATGAAATTATATAAAACCTTGTTGTTAAAATCTGTTGGGACTTCATCACGAGAAAACTTTAATACTTACCTCGTTTGAAATTGTGTTCGGATCGCGAAAAATCTTATTGTTACTAAGATATAAACATTATGTTAGCCTATTCACGATATCAAACCCAGCCTTTATGGACAAACCTTTAGCGTCGCAGGCGCAGCTGGCCGATGCGCACTCGCTACCGGTTCTTGGGCTAACGACCCCCCCTCCGTTCACTCCCTGTCCCCCTTGTGCTACTCGATCGATCTGAGACACGGAAAATTTTATGGCCCTTTTTAGTGTTCTGTACTTGGATTATCGAAACGTTTTTGGACTACAAATAACTGACAAAAGATTTTACAGGTTTTTTCTAAATATTTTTGTAGTAATAGCATATTTTGATTATTCAAAAATTTGAATGTGGATGTTTCAGTGCTATAACCAATACCTTATCACAAGCAGAAAATAATATTAATAAAAACTAACTTGATGGCAGAATTACATATTTATTTACTTAAATAAATTTTAAAAAAATGGCTATTCTTAACTTTAATAAATCGGTATACATTATTATGCTATTGAGACTAACATGGCACACACTTTGGGACATAATATTATATTTAATCTGTCTTTTAAACTACAGACTAATGTCTTAGCGAGCAACTATTAATAAATAAACTAAATAAGGTAAGAACTAAATAAAACTGTTGTATTATCCGAGGAAAATGAACTAGAAATATGTATGAGTTTGTATTTTTAGAAAATTTGAAGTTAGTACGGCATACTACATACGGAACACTGAATTTCTTAGTATCAAGACACGATTGACTAATTTTATTAGAAATGTGTTTTTTTTATTATTACCCTATCAGATTGGGTGATTTTATTGAGAGTCGTAATTTGAAGCCATTTTCCATGGGTGGCAGGTTTTTAGTGATAGTTTTAGTTTCATGATGATATTGTTGTACGAAGACGTGTACTTTTTATAAACATAATAATATATCATTACGTTTTTCGTATTTTCGTGATGACTTACGGAACCGAAACGTGGTCTCCAACTATGAGCCTTCTGAGCAGGCTCAAAGTCACTCAACGGGCTATGGAGAGGGCTATGCTCGGGGTTTCTCTAGGTGATCGAATCAGAAATGAGGAGATCCGTAGAAGAACGAAAGTCATCGATATAGCCCAGCGGATTAGCAAGTTGAAGTGGCAGTGGGCAGGGCATATAGTTCGAAGAAGCTATGGCCGTTGGGGCCAAAAGGTTCTCGAATGGAGACCACGGACTGGCAAGCGCAGCATAGGACGGCCACCGACCAGGTGGACAGACGACCTGACTAAGATTGCAGGTAAGGGCTGGATGCGGGCCGCTTCCAACAGGTCCTTGTGGAAATCAATGGGGGTGGCATATGTATAGCAGTAGACGTCCTATGGCTGAGATGATGTTGATGATGAAATTTGTCGTATTGGCTCTGCTGAGTCCAATACTTGTACCCAGTCCCAGTGTCAATGGTGTTTCACGGGTAAAAATATTACCGTAAAAGATCCCTTAGATATGCTACTAGGTGTTTTACGGAATATTTTATTTGTGTTTACTTCGCATAAGAAACCATCTAAATAAACTAAGTATAAAAATGCCTTCTTGTGTTATTTTTGGATCCAGTAAAATAATTAACATTTCAGTTTTTTTTCTAAACGGTGGCATTAGTAGTCAATAAATTAGCGTTTCTATATACTCACATAAGTATTCAAAAAATAATATATTGGTATTATCTAAAAAAAATGAAGGTATGGTAACCGCCACCTAACATTTTTAAATTATTATTTAAATGATTTGCAAATTGTCACTACATAACACCTTACAAATGTACTTCTTATAAATATTGAATAATACATCGTGTTATATAAAGCTAGATATTATTGAATACAGCAAAACTTGCACTAAGAAGACTTGACTAATTAACAAATTCTTAACAATTTAGGATTTTATCGCAATAATAAAATACTTCACAATATTTTGCAAAATACCGTTCTACCAAAATATCTCATTGTGATAAGGTAATAAAGTGGTATATATCTGGGAAGTCAGCTATACTTACGTTGCGAATATAGAGGCATGGTTCTTAATTTAAATACAGACGTGCAAGCGAGACAGAAAATAAGCTCACGCACATCATTGATTAGGTTTATACTGGATAAGACATTGTATTATTTTTTATTTGTTCTACAACAATTATAAATTATGTTAGATTTTTTATGGAATTATGGTTCTGAATTATTTTCCATAACTTCAACCATCCTCTTTGATATTGTATAGAATTAAAGAGTTTGGGGTTGGGAATCAACTCTCAAGAAAAGAGAAAAAGATAATTATGCTATACAGATTTGTCTGCTGATACAAATACATAATACCAATTTCATGCTTGTCCCTGGTGATTAATTGAGCTATATTGTATCAATAGTCAAATCTTCAAAATAGTCAAATATGATATATAGCTCGTGTCACGGACCACGGTGTTTGTGGTCGCACTCTTCCAAAACGGCTCGTCCGATTTTAATGAGTTTTTTGTATAAATGGTAGGTATAAGAGTAGTTCGTAAAGTATTTTTCACCCCCATTTTATATATATAGGCCGATTTCGTTGATAATTTATATAGCAGAATAGCGTTTTCCGAGTCAGCTTGTATTCATATAAAATATACTTAGCTATCAATACATATTATTGATAGCTAAGTATATTTACTTACGATTCTTAAAATATCCTTTTAGATAACTCATCACTTATAAGAATGCTTTTAAAAACGTGAGAATTACGCTATAAATAAATATCCAGTATTTTAATACAGTTATTAATATTATCCATTTAGAAAATATTTCAAATATTTAAAGGAAAAAATTCGGCTGCTAGTGGGAATTGAATCCACGACTACAGAATACCGTCCTGTCGCTTTGTCCAACTAAGCTATAGCAGCCCGTAGCACTAGGGCCGAATTACTTCCTTCCTTTATTAACATCTTGCGGGGATGTTTTGAACTGAAGTTCTGCCTAGCATAGCGTTAATGCGATACACAATAAAAATCTCTTAGAAAATATTTGTTAAATAAATTAAATAAAAATTGTTGTATGTATTGCTTCCGGGCTGTTTGGCCGTGGTCTAAGTGAAACTTGTGTTCCTCGGTAACAGAGAAGACGCCGCGAAGGAGAGTTCTACGCTCTTGTCGCCGCTCGGACCTGAACCACTGAAGATGTCGACCGCAGTGATCGACGAAACGTCTGGAACACAAGTTTCACTTAAACCACGGCCAAACAGCCCGGAAGCAATACATACAACAATTTTTATTAGTATTGTATTTGTAGATTGTTTGAACACTAGTTCCCTTGATAATCAGCGAATACGGCGGAGTACTATAGTCTATAATGAGGTAGAAGTAGATATTATAAACTTGGATGTAGCCAGGCGGGCACTAAATCTAACTACCCTATCTCCATAAAAAAAATATTTCACGTTTCGTACTCACATCAATCAACCATGCATGTTCTGTTCCTTTCATTTAATATCAGTGGTATTTCTACCCTTTTCAGTGGCTAATATCAGTGGTATTTCTACCCTTTTCAGTGGCTAATATCTGTGGCTTTTCTACCCTTAAACTTTATAAGCAGTTCTGTTAAAAGTAAAGTTGATATGGCACAGTATAGTTTAAATAATTGTTACTGTAGCTTTAATTAACCCCGGCTGCGATTCCCGGACAGGTCAAACATTTGTGTGTATGAACATGTCTGTTTGACCCTGGGTGTGTATATGTATATAAGTATGTATGTCAGTCATCAGGTTACCATAGCACAGGTTCTGCCTAGTTTGGGACCTCAAGACCTTGTGTGAATGTTGATAAATAAAAAAAATAAAAAATATCTTATAACTACAGTGTAGCCCTATCCAGTATGTTTTAAGTTCTCAGAAAACAAGACTAATCCTGCGCCCGCGCACTCCCCCCACTCTCTTCACGACCGCTACGTTACCCGCGTGCGTAAATGTGACCCCGCTTATGAACTCTTATAGTGCATGTTTTTTTTGTTTTGCCTTGCAACTGTGTTAAATAGATTAAGCAAGCGTGTTCTGAAGATATTTATATAGGAATATGGAATCATTTGTACCTTATTATGTATCATTAAACGAGTCATAATTATCAATATTGTTGAACGCTAACAATTTAACAAACGACAAATTTTCATTAAAAAAGTTCCTTATTTTATAAATAAAAATAATTTGAATTTACCATTCTTAGCAAAAAAATTGACTATATAGCCAGTACGGCAGAACGGCAATTTCATTGGTAAAGACCAAGAAAAAATATTAAATAATAGAAGAATATAAATATTTAAAACAAATTATATGTTTATAAATATGACTGGCTTAAGGTAATATGTGTGTTTAAATTATAACTAGTTTTTCTTTAAAATAAAAACTCGTTCGTTCTCGGGCTCAATTTCTTCTTCGTGATAAATATTAAGTATATGTTACACTATCTTTTAAAAATTTGTGTCTCTGAAAGCCGTTGATTTGATTACATTGCTAATTTATTAAGTACTAGCTGCGCCCCGCGGTTTCACCCGCGTGCACTACGTTTTTCCCGCTGACTCAGTTATCCCACGGGAACCATACTTCTTCCAGGACAAAAAGTAGCCTATGTCCTTCTCCAAAGTCCCATGTATCTTTATACCAAATTTTATCTAAATCGGTCAAGCCGTTTTCATGTTATGTCGTGACAACGGAAAACGGGTTTCATTTTTATATATATAGATAACTTGAGATGAAATAAAAATAATATGAAAATATATTTTTCAAACGTTGAATTTAACCTTTGAAACTCCTTTTTTGAAAATGTATATGACAATTTTTCTAACAAATTTGATCTCAAAAATAATTTGTTATTAACACTTTCCATATTTTCGCGGATTTCTTCACGAAAATACATTAATTTAAATAATGAACGTTTCTGATAGAACATGCATTTATGACCTTCAAAACCAACTTGCCTACTAGTTTTCCATACGAGTTACAATATTTACATAGTGGATATCTACTTCCACATTATATATGTTGTTGGTTAATCAGACGTTTAGTAATGCACCATCGCTATAAAGTAGATGCACCTTTATATACGAACCGTTTTGCCCCATTTACATAATGCATAATTTCAAGGAACTGATTGCCCGAGGCTATGTTTCTCGATAGACTGGCCGCTTGGCGCAGAGTAGCACTCTGCCTTCTGAGCCGCTGGTCCCGGGTTCGATTCCCGGACTGGTTAAACATTTGTGTGTATGAACATGTCTGTTTGACCTGTGTCTGGGTGTGTATATATATAAGTATATATATCAGTCATCAGGTCCCCATAGTACAGGCTCTGCCTAGATTGGGACCTGAAGACCTTGTGTGAATGTTAATACATAAAAAAAAATACAATCCTGGAGTATTCAAGTCACATGTGAATATGTCTTCTAAGCTTTCGTACTATAATACTCTAGACCATGCCATCACTTAACACTAGCATCGGTCACACGCAAATTAAATATTATAACGTGGAAAAAAATTTGAAGCTGGCTAAACATAGACATGCCCTGCGGAGCCAAGAAAAAAAAAGAAATGTCCTTTATTATACCAAACACTTTTTGCACAAAACCGTAGTACGTAAAATATCCTAACGTGTCTGTGCTCAAAATAAACTATTTGTCAAATCGACCTGTCACAACAAACCCTAAAATCGAGTATGTTTTGGAATTAAAAATAACATAATTATATACTATCCCAATTCTCCTCAAAAATATGTACCAAAATTGATCGTCTCGAAGTCGCTAAGATGATTCTGCTTATTCGAAGTTAATTTTATTGGCTCGTGAGAGGTTAAATTAAGGTAGGTCGTTGACTCAGGTTAAGAGGTGAAGGAATTATCCTGTCGAACCCTCGTAAATAATGTTCAGCCTCCCGTTAGCTAACGGGTATTGTAAAATGTTAGTAGCTATGTATTATTTAATTCATGTTATTAATTATTGTTAGTATTATAACATTAAGATGTATCTATGTTCACGATTCAGAAAAAATATTTGTTTTAAATATAAAGTCAACTAGGTCGCAACAATTGATATTTATATCAATTGTTGCGACTAACTTTACCAAAATGTCTGGCCACGGCTAGTTGATCAGCTCACTAGATTCCAATTGACTGGCCGGTTGGCGCAGTTGGTAGCACCCTGCCTTCTGAGCCGCTGGTCCCGGGTTCGATTCCCGGACAGGTCAAACATTTGTGTGTATGAACAAGTCTGTTTGACCTGTGTCTGGGTGTGTATATGTATATAAGTATATATATCAGTCATCAGGTTACCATAGCACAGGCTCTGCCTAGTTTGGGACCTGAAGACCTTGTGTGAATGTTAATAAATAAATAAATAGAATAAATAAAAATTGCTGGGTCAACGAGGGTCGAGTTGTTGTTTTCCCTGTTTCTTCGAGGAAGGCCATTTTAACATTGGCCAACCCACCATGTTGGTCAATGCGGCTAGTCCGGAAGTTAGCCGGAGTCTTCAATCTTTTGCATAGACCACCCAAATCTCTCTAAAGGGCCTTACGACTGTTATTCTAGGACCATAACCAGGATCGACGGCATAACATGCCCTCCGAAGCACGATAGCGCTCAGTTGAAAATGCCACTAGCGGTCACCTATCTTAGCAGGACCGCAGCGTACATTGCCTAAACTAGTTTGACGGCTAAAGTCGCATAGATAATTTCTCCTGCGAGTTTTCAGCTTGTAGATTGATCAACTTTTATTGGAACTTGTAGTGTAGTATTTTTCCTTTTTTATCATATAATTAAATGTATATATGCCAGCTATACGCATTATTTTGGCGAGCAACACCATTGCTCAAATAAAATTAAGTATTAAATGTTCTATCAATGACTGTCGGAAAAAACATAACCTATAGGCATATTATAAGTTGCATTTTTACGAGACCATGACCGTGGTAAACTTCGTGTAATTATTAGAATTACCTACTACTAGTCATAATAATGTGAAATCAAATTAAAAGGAAGGTCATGACCATCAAGTGAGGTAGTGGTCAAATGCTAGATCTATGCATACTCTATATTTTGCATGGTGGTAGGGTACTTTCAAATACCCGCCTGGCACCCTCAAGTTTGAAAAACTGTCACCAAACACATAGTGTGTTCAGGCAGCAGTCCTTGAGAGCCAGTGAGCATTCTAGATCTAGCCTGATAACAACTTCGATCACATCGTCACTGACCATCAAATGAGATAGTGATCGAACGCTAGATCTATACGGTATAAAAAAAACAGTTTTAAAAAAAAGGTAATGTTTTATTTCCTATTTCAGATTTTAAAATGGAGCAAATCTTTATGATTGAAGTATTTGTAAAGAAAATCATTCTCAAAATAGAACCACCGGTAAAAGATGAGTATGAATTAAAATTAGAAGCAGAGGAAAGAAAACGAGAAGCAGAAGCATTAGCACTCTTAGAAGCAAATCAAAAGGGAAAAGGAAAAAAGGCAAAACCTAAACCTAAGCCCAAAAAAGGGAAAAAAGGTAAGAAAGGTAAAGAGCCACCACTACCATCAGAAGAAGAAATGAAGTTTATGCAAACTTGCACCATGCAAATGAATTGTCTTCCGCTGTTTGATTTCTATGTCGCTCATGACAACTTCATTGCTCCACCACCTCCACCTCCGCCAGAGAAAAAAGGTAAAAAAGGAAAAAAAGCAAAACCTAAGAAAGGAAAAGGTAAGAAAGGAAAAGAGGCACCGAGGAAAATAATTCTGCCGTCTGAGCCTCTACCACAACCTCCTTATTTTGGAGTTGGAAATTCTGTCATGTTTTTATCACGCCCATCAAAACTCGAAGAAATACTACAAAAAACACCAATTTATATAACAGTTTGGAACAGAGACCAAGATATGAACTGTATAGGATTTTGCATTATTGAGTGGCACAAATCATTCTTTGAATGCATTCAAAAAGCTGGTGAAATCAATCCTGTAAATATGGATCAAGCAAAATACAGAGATACGAGAAAACCAGAAATGGTTACAAACACAGTTGAACTTACAAGACCGCTACAATGTGAAGAAGATTTAAAAGCGTCTGGTGAGGTGGAATTCTACATTCGACTTTCGTGCTTAGGTAATCGTATATTAAGCTACTTTGTTGCACTCCCTGAAATGGAAAGACTCCCCGGAAGGAAATATTTGGTTGATGATCTTAAATTAAAAGACATCGAAGTTGTCAGACATTGGGACGGTACGATGATTGAATCTGTACCACCTGTGGCTTACTTTTTTGGAGCTCCAGATATCACAAGAGAACCTATCAGACCTATTGAGGAGCCTGTGGTGTTTGAAGAATTTGTTGCTCCATTCACAAGGAGCGAACTTGCAATCTTAGCTATGGGATTTCCAAAGGGTCCGTGTGGAGGTACCAACTGTCCGAAAAGAATGGATTATAGGGGAAGTCAGCATCAGTTTATCCATGGAGAAACAGTTAAAGGGAAGTATCAGCATGGTCAATTTGTGAATAAAAGAGATGTGCATGGTCCTTGTGGAAGGTTAGACTGTCCTTTGGCTAAAAAAGTTAGAGCTTACATTTGCAGCGAAGGCAGTTACAAGCCGTGCAAGAAACCGTGCTGCGAAGATTTTTATTGATCGTAATTGACTACTTATTAAACATAATGCTCTGAGTTTATAAGAAACAAGTAGGAAGTAAAATGTATAGATCAATATTAAACGCAGCAAATATACAATAAAAGAAAAAAACATTGAAAAGATGTTTATTTATATTCGAGTTAAACTATCCCGAAAAGTAAGAACATGTTTTTAATAATAACAATGAGATATTGTTCTATAATTTTAATTCATAGATAGTCACATTATCTTTAATCCCATTTAAAATTAACAAATTATGGTTTTAAAAAATGTTTATTCGTGTATACCAGACACCTACACAATATTGCAATACAATGAGCAAAACAATCATGATTCATTTCGAAACCAACTTTCTCTTTTCAAATTCATATTCTTGGCTAACAGGGTCAAAATAATAAAACAATTAATGCACCTTCGATGAGGTCACACAGATGGCTTATTCTGCTTTTAAATTTTGTTTTTATAATTTCACCTACATGTTATTTTATAGACTTATATCTGGCACAAAGTTACAAATTTCATACGAGATCTGTATACCCTTTGAGTATACAGCGTCCTTGATTATTTTATCTGAGTGTATACCTAATGACAAAAATATATTAGACTGGAATGGATGGGAACCAAACTTACGATTTGAATCAGGAGGATATCACACAATCTCTCGTGATCCATGAGTTTTCAAACCATCCGCCTCCGGCGCGGTTTACTGTCGGTGCCCTTCAAAGTACAGAAGCTCTCAGTTGAAAATGCAATCAGTGATCACCCATCTAAGGTGTGACTGTAGCGTACTTTGTCTAACATAGTAGGTAGCTTTAGATTAAGTGGGTAAACTCCGCTTTAAACGCTCTTGTAATTACAAATGCGAGTACCTATGTCACACTAGGCGTAATTCGACACCACTGCACACGCCTGTCGTTGTGAGTCATAGCACTTTTTGCGTCTTTTTAAATTAAGACTTACTATTTGCTAAATAGACAGTGTGAAGTATGAGTCTTATCTAAAACTGCATTGGTCTTATCAGCAGTTTTGAAGTAGAACTGGTTAAAGAAAATTTGATTTCAAAATTTCATAGTTTCCGATTGAACAACTAGTTTTCCGGGTACTATTACAGTTTGGATTGTATCATTGAAGTTTGTGAACCGATATCTAATTATTTTTAAAATTATATATAACTTATGCTCATCGCGGTTAATATAACATAACGGTGAAAGAATGACTCAGATCGGTCAAGTAATTGTAAAGCCTATTTATTACAAATAAACATACAAAAAATATAATCTTTCCTCTTTATCATTAGTTCACATCTGTTGCTTAGTTTGCACCTTTGTTTGGTAAAAAAAAACAAACAACGTCAAAATTAACAAATAAATTAATCGACTCGCTGCGTCCCGCGGGTTTACCCGCGTGATGATGAATGATGATGATGAAAAGTAGCCTATGTGTTATTCCGGGACTTGAAGTATCTACATACCAAATTTCATCCAAATCCGTCCAGCCGTTCTTGCGTGATTGAGTAACAAACATCCACCCATCCATCGATACATCCATCTATCCATCCAAACTTTCACATTTATAATATTACTAGTAGCGCCCAGCGGTTACAACCGCGTGGATTACGGTTTCCCCGCTACATCAAATATTCCACGGGAATCATACATTTTACCAGGATAAAAAAAAAGTTATGTGCTATTCCAGGCTATAATCTATCTTTGTGCCGAATTTCGTCCAAATCCGTCCAGCCGTTTAGGCGTGATTGAGTAACAAAAATCCATCCATCCATCCATCCAAACTTTCGCATTAATTTATAATATTATATAGTGGGATGGGATTCAAAGAGTAAAATGGAATAATAATAATAACTTTACCACATTATTAATACTTAAAATATCCAGAGTACGTGTATTTAATTATTATTTTATATTCATTCTAACAAGTACAACATTTTCAGAATATCCTTCCAAACAATACACAAATGCTTTCCAAGAAAAGATTATCGTATGCGATACGATTAACACCTCTCAAATTCGTTGGCCCATATAGTTTTCTGTTTCACAAACTTCACTTTTACTTTGAAAAGTTTAATTAATCATTAATTTAAACCTTAAAATCTCCGCTATAAGGATGACTGAAACAATTATGGCCGTAAAAATATTTGGTTTTTGCCGAAATCATTGCAATCATTAGTGCGTTTTTTGACATTTTGAAATTTACGCGTTACGCTTCACGAGCACGAATGAATCTGTAATTAGAATACGGGATTTTATGGGTATTAAATTGGACAACCATTGTTGCCTTTAACTGAAACCTTTAATGTAAACGAGGTAATAAATATTTGAAAGCCAAGTTTGATCGTGATAACGTTTGCAAGGAAACAGTCACAATGGGAAGTGTGCGAGTGAGTTTTTATGTTATTTTTTGTATTTAGGTAATAGGTGGGAAACAAGCAGACGGGCCGCCTGATGTTTTTTTTATTTTTTTTATTTTACATATTATAAGTTTGCGTTTGACAACTGTCTCACCTGATGTTAAGTGATGACGTTGTCTAGGCAGGCACGCAAATCTAGAAGGCACCTATTCACTCGCGACTTGAAGACTCCAGGATTGTACATATCGGGAAACACAGATTCGGGCAACGAGTTCCATTCCATTGTTAAAGTAATAATAAGGTCATAATAATAATAATAAGTTAATAATCCCATTATACGCTACTGATTGCTGCTATTTGATCAATATTTATGAATACTTGTGATCAAGGCATCTAAGATATTAAATTAGAAGATAGCCTGACGTAGTTTTACATCTAGCCTTACATCAATTAAAACGTAACTCAGCCAAAACTTCTTTGCCTTAACTCATTGCATGTGAATATGGGAAATTAAATAAGTGTGTACAGAACAAAGTTATTAGTTTAAATATAACTCTCTTGCAGTATTATATATTATTATCTTGAGAGAATGACTTATTTCAAGATGATTGTATATGACTTAAATAAAGTGAGTGAGCTTTGCAAATAATATCTATTTGTGGAAACTAATTAGTAGAGTACGTTCTCTAAATATGGACTAGTTGTGTTATATGGACCACCGCCCCAATTCGCTAGATGTCGCTGCTAGCTAAGTGAAGTTTTCCTTTGAGGCTGCCAGTTTATAAAATCTCATGACGCCTTTTTTAAACAACTTCAAAAGACAACTTCAAGGAAAATCTTGGTTGAAGATACCCTACGAATATCTGCCAAAAGCGAAATAAGTGTTAATTACTGAAGCAAGGTGCAAAATATCAAATCAAATAAAGTGATAAACCCCGGCGATGGCGATGAGCAGTTCATTTCATTGAATATTCAAGGACAGACAAAACAAGTGCTTGATACAAGTTTAATAACAGTCCTGATGAACATACACTTCAGTTTTTTTTCAAAAAATCCCATTTTTCTAAGCTGGAATGTTTTCTTCTTGTTACTGCATCTGTAAACGAGAACAGCTCCTTAACGATCAGCGACAACAGTATTCCATAGAATGGATACGGACATGTGGAACCAAAGTTCCATGCTACCTATCACGATGGCGTATATGATGACTCAGTATCGGCCATTAAACTAACGGACGCTGGTTCGATCCCCACCAACGGCTAGAGTTTCCGGTGAAGGTAACTCTTATCAAATTCCCAGCATGGTAGTAGGGTACTTTTGAGTAGTTACCTGGAAACCGCACCAGGCTCAAGTTTGAAAACCTGTCACCAAACACACAGTGTGTTCAAGGAGCAGTCCTTACGAGCCAGTAAACATTCTAGGTCTAGACGTGATTACATCTTCGACCACTTCCTCAGTGACCATCAAGTGAGGTAGTGTAAGGTAAATCTGAAGGTATATTATATCCATCTGTTTGCCATCGGCACATGCTGAGGAGCGGGAGCGTCGTCTGTCAAACTGACGGACACTGGTTCGATCCCCAACAACAGCTTGAGCTTCCGGTGAAGGTAACACCGTTATCAATTCCCAGCATGGTGGAAGGATACTTTCGAATACCCGCCTGGCTAGCTACCACCCTCAAGTTTGAAAAACTGTCACCAAACACATAGTGTATTCAGGCAAAGCAGTCCTTGAGAGCCAGTGATCAGTCTAGGTCTAGCGTGATAACATCTTCGATCACGTTGTCACTGACCATCAAGTGAGATAGTGGCCAAACGCTAGGTCTATACAGTATAAAAAAAATTTAAAAAAACTACCTGCCAGATAATTATTATTCATGCATCATATTGAGCTGATCGGCAGATACATACATATTTTTACAGACAGGGGGGTCTATGTACACATTACATACGAAAAATAAGTTTAATAAGGTGTGTAAACTAAACCAAAATTAAAAAAATGTAACAGAGGAAAATTATTTTTTTCACTTACAAACAAAGCGCATCAACTGTTACAAGTTTTTATCGAAATGGCCTTGGCAGCGTATCGCGTTGCATAGTTAAATATGCATCCCATCTCCTTTAATATTTTACACTACGTTCCCTTGTCTAAATTTAAAGTTCCTTCATTACTTCTAATTGTCGGGACTTTGTAGGAAGGCTTACTGTGATAAGGTTTTAACACGGAGCCATTCATGATGTTGACTGGTGTATAAAGAGTCATTGTGTACAACAATTTGAATACATTAATGTAATCGTGTATGTGCATTACAGTTTTAATGGCACGTTGTTGGGTTGATATGCATTGAATGGTAGTAACCTAATGTCACGCGTTTATTATAAATATAATACTGATAGCATTAAGTTCTAGAATGATCTCAGCTTCGATGTTGAGTTCTTGAGTAAATTCAACTTTGCTTGTCAGGCGGTCGAATTTAGCTGCTTACCTTCCAATTACAAACTAGCTGCGCCCCGCGATTGTACCCGCGTGGTGATGAGAAACGGTGATGATGGCGATGATGAAAATAAGCCTATATGTTAATCCAGTGTATAAGCTATCTCCATACCAAATTTCATTGTAATCGGTGTAGCCGTTTGAGCGTGAAGAGGTAACAAACATACATACATACATACATACACACTTACACACATACAGACACACAAACTTTCATGTATAATAATTATTAGTTAATGTCTTCGTTACAGCTACATACCTCCGGAATATTATCTTTGTAAATTTATAGGAAATTTATTTAACACCCAATTATTACAAATGACAATCTAAGTTTGCTTTTTAAGCTTTTTTTTTAAATTAGTTGCGAGAATCTTACTTATGCGGTCCGCCGCGGTGCCCTAGAGCATCATGATATGTATTATGGTTTTGAAGCGTGTAAAAGTTCCATTATCTATACCATAACATTATAAAGAGGAAAGATTTGTATGTAAGTATGTTTGTAATGAATAAACTCAAAAACTGCTGTGCGAATTTCAAAAATTCTTTCACCATTGGAAAGCTACATTCACTCTGAGTAACATAGGCTATATAATTTTTTTTTTTTAAATTATGAATCCTATATAAAAAATTTTTCAAATTTTTTATCCATCCGAAGCCGGAGCGGACCGCTAGTAATGAATATGAATAAAGTGTATTTATATTTAGTTGACGAAAGTAATAAAATATATTGATAAAACAAAATATATATGTAATAAAATATATCTTAAGTTACTGAAAATACGCTCAAGTATTTTATATTCCAACAATCTCAAACGCCTTAAAAGTTTTGATGGCAAGATACTCTGAGAAGAGTGTTCTTCTAAAAGCTTGAGAACTTAATCCGTTCAAAAACGAAACGTTGAGAGGCAAATGCAAAATGAAGTTGTACTTACATTGATAAAGATAATATTGACATACCAGAGGCCCTTCCGGCTTTGGCCATTTATTTTTTAAACTTTTTGTAATAATCGTAGTGTAAAATGTAAGTTCACTTAGGCAGGATGTAAGTAAGTTTTTTCAAATCTTTTAATGAATTTTTTTCAATTACTATTTATATATTTTCTTGCATTCTTTATAATTTCGACGCGTAAGTAGGTACCTACTCTCTCTGATTAGCAAGACGATCTAAATTTTTTAAAGAAGATTCTCCAATACTTATACAATGCATTTTTATAAGTGTTTTGTTTAGATTTATATTATTAAATTCATAGTATTTTTGCGATGGAATGTCCGACTTCAATAATTAGAAAGTAATCTGAAGGTATTAGAACAGTTTTCAATTGAAAATGAAACTTATTTGGATAATCATTGTTAGAAGAAGAAAACATGGTCTGAGTTTATTGGACGGCATTTTTATGAACTTATAAAATGTAATAAAGTAGTAAGTTATAGTGACGTAACTACAATAGTTGGACATATGTTATTGCGGAGTTTTTGTAGCAATTGATATTAAGTTCTTTGATATAGTTAAACTTTTTTTTTTCTTCTATCATGACAAACAGTGAATGATTCACTGAGGACCAATAAAAGTTACACAAAATGCCACCTTAATCAATTACTTACGTCACATTCTAATAACTTTTGTTTTTATGTTTTTTTAATTATTTTCGAAAACCGGCGTCTTTATGTGTGCCAGATCTATGCCATTATACGGTGTTCAAAATTTATCAAGCCTATAATTACAAGACCTGGCATCCTTAGATTTCTTTTTAAGACAGATTATGACATAAATACCAATCTATAGTTTTAAATTATGACTCATGTCCAACTTACATACCACCGTTTCGTGTAACCTTAAGCCATAGAAATTGGCTGACGAAACAAATACTGCCATTGCTTGCTGAATCACCAACAACAGCGCAGTGCCGAGCATAGGTGTAACCACGATACTAAGCACTAGAATAAAAGTTGGAATAGCCGAAAGCCATTTTTGTTAGATATTTGCACCCTGGTACATAAGAAACAACGACCTCCACCGGGACCTTAAAATAGAGTTCGTTGACAAAGTGATAAAAAACTATGCAGAAGCTCACCAACAAAGACTTCATCATCATGTTAATGTTGAGGCAGTTATGCTCCTTGACCAGACCGATTTAGTGAGAAGACTCAAAAGAACAAAACCGTTCGAATTAGTGTAGTGTTCAGTGACAGTATGCTAGTGTAATGTGGTTAAAATACTGCTCATAGAGAACACATGAATCAAGTGTCTCCCCCTTAAATAGAGACAATAAGAAAAGTGTTGATGGACACATTCTTAGTACAGTAAATTTAGCAAGTTAAGTTAGATTTAAATTACTTATTAGCTTTTTTTAGGCTAGATTGTAATATATTTATAGGACGCATTTGTATGCGTTCTATACTAGGAAAAAAAAAAAAAAAAAAAGATATTTGCTTGTAGTCTGTTATTTTTATTAGCATTTTAATTTGACGGCGATTACCTTCTCGCGGCGTTCTTCTCGCGATGCTGCCTGTTATTGGTCTAATTCCCTCTGAACTAGACGTAACGAAACATCGTCCCGCGCCGCGTGTCTTATACATATGTATGTTTATTTATACCCATGTATTTATGTATGTTTATTATATTCAGGCCGGGACTGCTCCCGATAGGCTTTGCTCGCCAAGCCGACGAGGAGCGGTCCATCAGACGGTAGGTTGCGGTGCTGCAGGGCACTGCAACTGAGGAGGCGCTGCGGCGGGAGTGATTCAGTTCGTCTCCTGCTGTGGCGCCGATAGGGCCGCCGTTGGAGGAAGGCGGCCGAAGCATCTGGCGATGGGTATGCTACATCTGGCCCATCGCACGGGACCACGAGCGTCAGATGTGGGAGTCTGGAATTCATTGCACTGCGTGGTCCCTGGGGTGGAGCAGCCGTGCTCTTGGTCCAGGCACGGTCGCGAGGGGAGGGTCATCCTCCCCCTGGAGGGTCCGGAAACGGACGGCTGTGGTGGGGACGCGATATTGCTATCGCCACCCCGCGCTCCCTCCGTTATAGCGACAGGACGGACACCGTGGGTTTTAGTTGGTAGTGGACCCTGGCTGCTGTGGGTGTAGTTAGGGTTGGGGGCCGAAAGCCCCCCAGGTAGCGGTGGATCGCGGTGATGCGATGCTCAAGCGAGCCCGACACACTTCGCCTGCTTTCCCGGTAGGCGGAAGTACACAAAGATTAGAGAACAAGCCTCTTTCTAGCTCATCACAGAAATGTTTTGCCCCTGCCGGGATTCGAACCGTGGGGTCGCGGTGTAATAGTAATAAAATTTAACCAAAATTATTTATTGTATAAGAAAATTAGCATACACTTATGACAATAACATAATTAACTGCAACTAAAAAAAAAATATTCATTAACTAGTCTATTAAACCGCTAACAGTGGGCAAAACTTCCACAACTATTAAAATTGTATGACAAGAGATAGATGAGCATCTGTCACTGTCACAATGTTTTGAAACAGCATAACCGAGATTCGCCGGGTGTCTCGTATTTCCATCCTAAATTCACTTGGTGTTCTGTGGTCAATACCATATCTACATAGAACTAGTAACTTGAGAGATCTGTTAATAAGATTATTTGTTTTTTAATGTGTGGAAACCGCAAAGGTCAATGACTCAGATTAATCATATCAAAATCAAAACGTTTTTTAACCAACTTGGTTAAAATGGAGGTTGGTTCCCAATTCAGAATGTTTTTTATCCATCATTTGACAACTAATTCGAAAAAATATGTCTATAGAATATACTTCCAGATTTGATCCATAAAGTTTAATCAAAATGGATTCAGTATGTAATTTTCAATTACGAGAATGTTAAGGCCTCCATTCGAGGTCGGAGCAATTGTCTGACATACTTACTGATTATGAAATAAATAAATATAATTATTATAGTATGAATTAAACGCATAAATCAAGGTAGAAACGAAAAAGGTAGATTCAAACTAGAAACATTATTTGTACCAACGTTGTAAAATCCGCCAAATTTCGCTAAGACTGGTCCTGTAATTGGTCAGTTTACAGTTCATAGAGTGTTCTTTATTTGAATCTCTAGAGTTGGTTCTAGCGATTTTTTGTTGTTAAATAAAAAATACTCAACGAATCTTTTCGAAAAAGACATATAGACAACCTATTTTGTGAACAAAAGCAACATCATTAGAATATGATAACGCAAAAGCCTGATGTAACATCGTGGCAAGTTGTCGTAGACCCGCCCCTGTCTGGGTCAAGTTCTTGAGGTTCCAGTTTCTGACTCATCGGCAGACTTTCGTAAGAGACCTGTTGCTAATTGGACGATAGATTTTAAACTGGTCGGATCACAAATGTACCAAATACAATACAAATACAAATACAAATCATTTATTCAGTGAACTTAATCTAATTTACATTTAATTGGTTTGGGACCCTCTTATAAGTATGGAAATACCTGTGTTAGAGGATCCCGCTCTTCCTAAGTAGTTTAACTATAATTGATTAAGTAGGTAAATAAAAAGTAGGTAAATAAAATAAATATAAAGTAAAGTAAGGAAAGGTGAGACTAATAGGTATTAACCAAAATAAAGAACTAAATCTAAATACTAAATTTACAAAATTTACAAAATTATGATTCTATTAATTTATTTATTGCCTTGCATATGTGTGTGTGAAGGGTGTGTGTGAGAAGGGTGTGTGTGTGAAGGGTGTGTGTGTGAAGGGTGTGTGTGGGGGGAGTGTGAGTGTGTGTATGTCTGTAAGGGTGTGTATTTGTAGCGGATGTGTGGGTGCAATTTAATATACCTACGTTTGATGAGACTTACGAAGGAATTTGAAGGAGTTTTTCTACTTCGTTATAATTTAATGTCGATAGCCATTCCTCGAGGGCTTTTTTACAGTAAAAGCTATTTAAAGGGTAGATATTAATTTTTTTATTAATAATATTGTATAGATATTGACTTTGTTTTGCATATTGTCGAGATGCATACTGAGTCCGAGTTGTAACGCCACCAAAACAATGAGTCATTCGATATGTTTTACTACAGTAACTGCTTGCTATCATGCCACGCCATGTATTTTTAGTCTAATTTATAGTGACAATGGAGTAGGATTTAAGATTATTTATTTGGATAATTTATTTTGTACTTTGATAATAGTCATTTAAACAAAAATAGCTTATACGATTGTTTAACTCTGCATTTAATTGCAATTTTGAATCGATGACTTTTCGCATACATAAATATATAAATAGGTTAATAAACATAATATGATATATAATAATACAAATAAATAAATAATTAATAAAATAAATAAAATAGTTATTTCGATCTTTTATACCGAGAGGACGGCTGCTTTTTTTTTTTTTTTTTATTCACAGCAGGCGTTTGACCACTATCTCACCTGATGTTAAGTGATGATGCGGTCTACGATGATTCACGCCTGCCTAGAAGATACCTGTTCACTCGTGACTTGAAGATGCCCAGATTGTATTTGTAATAATATAGTTTCACTTCACATCCCACTTATGTGATTATTCGAAATATCGACATTATCTCACATACTTATTGTGAGATAGTTTCGATAACCTACTTGTTATACTTATAATTTTAGCAGATACCAAATACTCAAGTATACAGACACTATGTTAGACCAATCTTCACCAAACATGCCATTAAGTGTTGGTTGGCTAAGGCCCCATTTTTATGGCTCTGCAACAAACTTTTAAACATACAAACTTTCACTTTTATGTAAACTCTAAGGCTTTCATAGCCGGCGTTGCATGTTGTATGTATTGCTTCCGGGCTGTATCATCAGTATCAGAGAAGACACCGCGAAGGAGAGTTCTACGCTCTTGTCGCCGCTCGGACCTGAACCACTGAAGATGTCGACCGCAGTGATCGACGAAACGTCTGGAACACAAGTTTCACATAGACCACGGCCAAACAGCCCGGAAGCAATACATACAACATTTCACTTTTATGTTAGATATTAGTAAAATAGGATAGTAGGTATTGGATGAATGAACACATCTGTTCATAGTATATCACTTACCAATATAAACAAAGGCTGCCCTAATTGAAACAACATGATATGTTTACTGTACTAACATTATTGTGATATAATAGTGTATAGATTACCTGTATATAATACTACAAGGTGAGCGTTTCCCGACAGTTAGGGTAAATAGTGTGCTAAACTATGTGTTTAAAATAAGCTAAAATAGTCCGCCGTTGAAAGTGGTCATAAGCTAGTAATGTATTGTAGAGGGCAGGGCGATCAAACAGCGGGTGGAGAGCGGCGCGGACTACCAGCGGAAGTCACGTGGTGCGTGGTACTAGAAATTAAACTAAATTAGTTCGTATCAAAATTCATTGATTAGGTAATAAAAATATGTTTGAAATATAGGAAACATTATATTATATGTAATATAGTATAAGCAATCATATAGGTATTGACAATTTTGACCCTATTTCAGCTTATTTTGTTGAAAATCCTACTAACTACATGTTTTATAACCTTTTGAAAATACCACTCATGAGAACACATGAGATGAAAATATTACAAGCGACCATTCGAAATTTCTCGCGGCAACGACAAACGCGCTTGAACTGTGTCTGGCACCAGAAGAAAGTACATTAAAAAGTTTAAAAATGCAATAAGTATTTTTTTCCCGTATTTAATTAAATCCCTATTTTTTCCCCGTATTTAATCAAATCCCTAATTTCCTAGGTCATCTGTAAAGTACATTTTGTAAAATTTTAAATCAACACGCATCAGGATATGTCCCGCCCCTTCCGCCTGTAAACACCCGCGAGCCTCTGGTAATGTCATCGGCACCTGATAAACCCTTAACACACTGACGTCTGATACAGAATTCAATGACTTTAGGTACCTATATGAGGTGTCTTAATATTTTGACACACACAAACGACATAAAAACAAATTAATGCAACTTCGAAACCAATATCCCAAAGCTTTAGTCGGACAAACACAAAGTTGGAGCGTAATAATAGATATTCTGTTCAAATTCAATTCAATTGTCACAAAGGACATTTCAATTAGAGCCACGACGCAATATTGTAGCAAAATTAATTTTGTTATATTCACTCAGTATATTTCGTATTTTGCTCGGCCATTTCGCCATTTTGCTCAACATTTCACAAAAAGGCAAGGGTTGAACTTTTAATTGTTTTCTATGTGAGGTTTCATTATAAGGTAATTGGGTACAAATATGTTTTAATTATGACCACTTGCTGTTAGCTTTGCCCTACTGCTAATTTAATTTAGTGCATTTTTATTGAAAGACCTTTTATCTCGAGAAGGGTTAGAGGTACTCATTGAATTTTAATTAATACAATTACCTGTTTTAACCGAATTCAATAAAAGGGAGATTACTCGATTCAACCCTATAATATATCATTTATGTATTTATTTCTGTTCGCGGATGACTTCGTCGTTTATGAACCGATTTCAATGATAATTTTGTTTGTTGGAGTATATCTTCGAAATGGTCCCATTTAAATTTCATCAAAATCGGTCAATCGGTTTTTGAGTTACACTCCAATAACTGAAAAGTTCTACGTCTATCGGGATGACTTCCTTACTGAGGGTTAAGAAGTCGGTGAACATACATAATGATCATTGATCGCGTGACCCTTACTAGGTCACTGAAACAAGGTAAAAAAATGTCGACGCTCAGAGATCCTGGAGCGTCTAATGGTTACTGGTAAAGTTGAAGGAACGACGTTGAAGAAGCCCCAGGCGACGAACAGACCAGGTATATGAATGTCAAGAGATCCCAGTCAGTGCAACCCATCAAGCAAGAGACAGGAACCGATGCAAAAAAGCAATAAACAGGCTTCATCCAAAGAGTCAGATCCTCATTAATGATGGAGCGACGGAGGAGAGGAATAAATATTTGATTTGTCAGATTAAGCAAATTTATGAGCATAAGAGTTGAAAATTTAAATAGATTTTTTTGAATGTAAAGACCATTAGGCACTGTACAGGTACGTCGAGATTTAATTAATTTTGATTAAAAATTAATTTTAATTACGCGCTTGCCAACCTGCCTGCCCAGCGTGGCGAGAATTGGCAAATCCCCCCTATATGGAGGAGTCATATGCCCAGCAGTGGATGTCTAATTGCTGAGAAGAAGAAGAAGGTATGTCGATTTGAAAATTCATCTTTTTCGCGTTAATTTACACTGTTATCGTTATCTTTGTGGTGTAATGTGTCACGGATACAGAAAATAATATTTAACAAAAAGATAATTTTTAGTTATGTTGAAATTTACCAATCCAATCAGCATACGTAAAACGAAGAAGACCCACGTTCCCGACTGATACGGAACTCGATAACCGTCGGTTAAACTAACCAGAACTAATCAACAGTTATAGTGTTCGGCAGTCTCTAGTTTAGTACACACGGTATTGACATGCACAAGATTTCTAAGAAGATAAATAGTACGACAAATATATGCAATTTTAATTATTTTTTATATTAGTATAAACACCCGCGGCTATACCCGCATGGACTACGATGTTCTGTTTACCTTAGCTATGATAGTTACCTTAGTGATGAAAGTATTCTTCTTCGTCGACCCCTCATGACTAAAGCTTGTGAGCACTATAGTGTAAAAATTTGCCTTTGTAACAATACCGAAACAGAGATTATGTAAGATTTTTAAGCAAACTCTTTTATCACCTCATTAAAAACATCAAAAATAAAACGGAGTGATTATATGCTCAGTGATCAAAAATGCAAGAAAACCTACGACGAAAGAAACAGAAACAAGAAACAAGATTTCTTTCGTCGTAGAAGAAAACAGACTCGATAGGCTGTTTTTTTTTTCTCGTCATTTCTTATTTGACGTTTTTCTTTGAACCAATATAAGAATGAAAACTTGACAGTGGTAAGTATTCAACTGAACTAAACTAAAATTTTGGAAAACTAAATCAGTTCTTCTTTCTTCTCTTCTTCTTTCTTCTTTCTTTCTCTACGTGATCGAATCAGAAATGAGGAGATCCGTAGAAGAACGCAAGTCACCGATATAGCTCAGCGGATTAGCAAGTTGAAGTGGCAGTGGGCAGGGCACATAGCTCGAAGAACCGATGGCCGTTGGGGCCGAAAGGTTCTCGAATGGAGACCACGGACTGGCAAGCGCAGCATAGGACGGCCACCGACCAGGTGGACAAACGACCTGACTAAGATCGCAGGCAAGGGCTGTATGCGGGCCGCTTCCAACAGGACCTTGTGGAAATCAATGGGGGAGGCCTATGTCCAGCAGTGGACGTCCTATGGCTGAGATGATGATGATGAAATCAGTTCTTACACGGTTACGATAAAGTCTAAATTGGTATGAGACTTATCAATAACATCACTAAAATATAACATATTTATTAAATTTGCAGGTAGTTTTAGCGAAATTAAGTCGGCTCTTATTTGGTGCCTGCTAAAACTACCCGCAATTGGCCAGCAATGGAATAAAACTCATCTAATATTAGTGAGTGCGTTGTATGGAGTTATACGAACTTGAATTTTAAGGGAAATAGAATACGAACTATTTCAACTTGAAGAATTTTAGTGAGTTTTAGCTAGTTCGTGGGATTAACAGAATTAGGGCCAGTATCGGTTTATTAATTTAGGAGCTAATATGCTACTAACAGTCACACACGTGTATGACTGGGGTCTATGAAATAGACACCTCAAACTTAAAACCCTGTTTTTGTGTTACTTACTTTTAAAAGTTGTTCATTTAGTTGTTTAGTTGTTCATTTGGTTTAAAAGTTGTGTTGTCAGATGTATCCTGTAATAACATGTGTATCTTGTTGACTGCGCGCTAGACTTCAGGGTAAAGTTTCAAATGATTAAATTTGCAGTTTCAATGCTCTAATGGCTAACATTCAAATGTGTGGTGACCGAGAAGTTTGGAGTTTATGGAACGAGAATCCTTTTGTTTCTAAAACATGATGCATTTGCTTTTCCTATGCATACTTAATACAATTATGCACATAGTGCATTGCCTGACGAACTTGTGAGCTTAAAAATACATGTTATATACCAAATACTTTTTTACGTTCATTTTACATTTATGAAAAATCCCAGCATGGTGGTAGGGCACTTTCGAGTACCTGCTTGGCTAGTTTCTACCCTCAAGTGAGAAAAACTGTCGCCAAACACATGAGTAGTCTGTTCATGTAGTAGTCCTTGAGAGCCAGTTAACTTTCTAGACCTCTAGCGTGATCACATCTTCGACCATATCGTTATTGACCATCAAGTGAGATAGTTGATGCTCGTCGCTCGATGTATAAAGGGTTAAAAATATGTATGGAAAGTAAAATTGGCATCGACTTGATTATTGTTAGATCACATTTTAAATTGATTGAAGGAAGTATCATGAAAATTGGTGGATTTCACTTTATTATCAAGAATATGACAAAAATAATTCTTAGATAAGCAATGTAAGTCAGTTTTTTATAATTTTTAAACTACGAAATTATGATTCCTTAATGGTCACATACGTAATAATATGCCTTATCAATAAATCCAGCCGAATAATTCAGAACAATAGATAACTAATCGAATCGATTCGATTTATTTTGCTTATACATTCTCAATTGCAAAACTTTTTAATACAAACCAATTTCGTAAATATAATGGAATAATTTAAGCTAAACTTCATACATCATTAACGAATTTGTTTGACGAGTGTTTTAAATATTTCGATAGGTAATGTACCTATGTAATTAGGAATTTGTGCATGCAGTACAGGCAAATGAGATTGCATCTGTTGAAAGCATGAGGTTTTCATCATTATTATTTTGTAACCTTACCAGTTCAAAAAACTATACGTACATTAATATGTATATTACTAGCTACGCCTCGCGATTTCACCCGCGTAGACTACGGATTTTTCGCTACGTCAGTTATCGACAAACACACATACATACCCTACGAATTAGTAATATTAGTGTTATTTTTACATGAGGGTTAAGGTGATAATTACTAACAGAACGTCTTTAAATAATATCATCAGTTAATACTTTTGTATTGTAAAGAATGATCTTCGCTTAATTAAATAATCTTCACCACCTACCTAAGAAAATCAGTCGACCGTGTAACCAACAATTAACATTTTAGTAAATAAAAAAATGTTAGAAAAACTACAATTATTTCAACCAATTCATCAAAGTCAGTGCCACACACATTTTCAAACTCATCCAAAGCTCTTTTATTACTTTTTAATTCAAAAAACTCAGCTTATAACCATTCAATAACAATAGACGACATTTCAAGATTAATATTGGTCATTTGGATCATATTAAGTTTGTCAAGCCAACCAAAGCAATTTCACTAACAATATTTCGTATTACTTCGAATAATACAAGATTTTCATATTAACAAAGATATAAAGATGATTTTCCAATAAATTGTTATTTAAAAGACGCAACAGTGATGTGGTTTGTTTTCACGATTCAAAAGGTCCTAATTATAATTTGAATCGTTTAGGAGTTAAATATTTTCGGCGTCAAATAGTTTTAAAAAAGGTTTGAAGACATCGTCTCGAGTTTGGTCAACAGAGCGGAAGAACAGGAAAGATGTGGAGAGCCGCTATTAGTGTCAAGTATTTTTTGTGTACATACAATGTAAACTTTTATTTAGTGCAAACAAGATTACACACAAGTGTGTGATTTAAATTAATGCAACAATCTATAACAGAAAAAAATACATTTTAATTGTAAGTTTGTTACTTTAATTTCATTACAAAACAGTACATATTCTAGTAAATAAATCAGATTAAAACAAAGCTTGTAAAAAATG
Organism: Apeira syringaria; assembly: GCA_934044485.1. Taxonomy (NCBI): domain Eukaryota; kingdom Metazoa; phylum Arthropoda; class Insecta; order Lepidoptera; family Geometridae; genus Apeira; species Apeira syringaria. The sequence continues at coordinate 22,029,294 of OW203660.1, read as the reverse complement.
GTAATAAAAGGAAACATCTTCTAGGAGCACCAGAAAACCGTTTCGTCATTTTTGAGAATGATATATAGATATTTTATGCACACGACAGCGTAAATCCTTTATTTTAGATTTGAAATTTCTAATTTATTATTTTACAAATTGTACATCACGCTGGTAATCGATTGTTGTATTGTTTTAGGTTGTCAGTAATTATATATTATATTTATATACTTACAATTAATTATAAATTAGTCAGCAATACAATTAAACTGTACACACAGAGTATATTGCTGACCTACATACAAACAACCTTATCTACTAAGCACCAACAGTTATATATTTTCTTAAAAACAACGCGAATCCCAAATGACATATGTTTTGTTGTGGATATTCTGATTGCTGTCCTTAAGTCCATTTTACTAATATTATAATATAAAAATAAATACAATTATATAAAAAAAACTAAATAACCGGCTCATCCCGCATCACACCTAGACAAAATAACCTGCAGCATCCTCCAACCGAAAAAACTTTTTTAAGTCAAGTAGTAAAAGTAACGTCTCCACATCTTTCTGTGCAGCTTCACTGCCTATGACTCACCAAGAGAGGTAGAGCGGTGGTGGTACGGGGAGGCACCGTTGAAAAAACGGCCAGTGTGTACGCACCTTATCTGTTGTATCAGATAAATTTATAGGCTGATGTTTTTAGGTTTGTAATAATTATTATAAACTTATTAAACAAATATATTTTAGTAACTACACATTTAAACCTTATCACGCGAAAATTAAATGCTTTTTTATAAAGATACCCAACAATTTCTTTTCATTGTTCGTTTGGTCCCTATTCAAAAAACAGAATACTAGTGGCTGTCTCTGACAATATTCGTAGTCATATGTTTGAGCGTTGGTTGGATTTCCGTTCACATGAACGCGGACAAAAAATGACACAACTATGTATTTTATTTTAATTTTAACACCCCTTTACAGGGTTAAGATTTTTCGTATTACTCTTGGTCTGATGCCTGAAATAAATTACTTTTATTTTTATTTTATTTTATGTTACTTGATTGTCAGTGACTATGTGTTCGGCCGTGGTGGTACTGGCCTAGAATAGTACTCCCCCATATCTTCCCGCGGGTGCCGTAAGAGTCGGCTAAGGGAGCACGTACCAGGAGCTGGGCAGCAGCGTTTTCTGAGGATCGGAAATCATACTGCGCTCGCCAACCTGCCTGCCAAGCGTGGCGAGTATTGGCGAATCCCCCCTATATGGGGGAGGCGTATGTCCAGCAGTGGACGCACATGGCTGAGAGAAGATGTGTTCGAAACTAGAAAGAAGTCTTTCGTCGTTTGAATGTTAACATGGCTCTCAAACATACCTATATACATTGTGTATAGTGACAATTTTTCAAACTTGAAGGTGGAAGTTAGCTAGGACTGGAAGGTACCGGTGGCATGCCGTTAATTTGATAATGATGTTTTCTTTATCGGAAGCTTGACCAGGAGGTGGGTGATCAAACGAGTGATTATTATTGCTTCGAATATAAAATAGACGTAGCTTTATAAATTATTACTGTTGATTAATACTAAAAACATATTCAAAATATGGACACTTTAAAATGCCTTCCGAATTGTCGAAGCGCTTAGTTGAATCACTTGGGATCACTTATCGCTTATCAATGTACTTAATTAGCTTTGATAGCCTAAACAAGCAAGATTGAGATCACTTATATACAAAATTCTTTGAATTGTTCTCCTAGAAATACATTTTACTGTCAAATAGTGCTGATACGCGTGCTAATTACTGAACTAATAAAACTTCTTACAGTTACAAAACAATTCATTTGCAATATTACACCACAGACTAATCTCACTCAATCCACATACATTGGCTAGACACAGCCTTTAAGCTAGAAATGTCTGTCCGTCTGTGTCAACGCTGGTTTATTGTGTTTACAACTCGTAAAGAGCAAGGGAAAATGCTGCGGTTGTGTTGTTAGCATGGGGTAAGCTTAATTTGAAGTCGTAGGATGCCGCATGGTATTTATTATTATTATTATATTTATTAAACTTGCTGTTTTGTTCAAGGGATTATATTCTCTTTCAAGTAAATTGAGTTCTTAGTTGACATAAGTGGATCAGGCTCACTGTATCTGTTCTCCGAAATGTTAAAATTGCAAGTATTCTAAGAGAAAAGTATGGCAGAGGACATTCGTTGCATGCTCGCCACTACTAATGAAAACAAAATAATCTTAACTAAGCATATTTTCATGATGATGATGATGATGATGAAAATGATTAGGATGATAAAGCATATTTGCTAGTCAATTATATATTAAACAATATATATAGAATAAGTACCACTTAATTTTTTTGTTGATTTCGTATGTAGGCTAGTTGTATAAAAGTATACCTTAAGACGAATAGATAAGTATATTTAAAAATATTTGGCAGTTCAATGCCTTGATTTTCTGCGCACTTCGCATCTTGCTGATCATCGCTAGAAACGTGGTCAACGCTAGAAGTTAAGAAAATATATTGAAGAAATACTACAAATTATATAATGTACATTGTGAAAGCATAAAACGAAGGACTCTTTTATATTGAACTTTGTTTTGCATGAAAGTCGAAGCTAAAAACTAAAAATTTAAAAAGCACACTTAACATTTTTTAATTTAATTAAATTAGACTCAATATATTTACCTCAATTTTTATATTCTTCTTTCTTCTAAGTAACCATTTTCAATAGTAGTCAACATTTTTTAATTATAAATAGCCATCGCAGAAAATACGGTTAGAAGCTAAAGAAAGCACTAGAAATATATTCGATGAAAATCTATTTATCTATAATAATACAGAGCACCCTGTAGACGCATGCGCCGGCGCAGCTCCGATGACTCATACATACACCGATCGTCAAACACTCTCTCACGACAAAGAATAGAGATTACGGGTCAAATTGACCGGCTATTTGTTTAACATTAGTACTAACGCTATTTATTGGGTTATATTATTGAAAAATGTCTTTCAATTTTTGTTGACAAGGTTTGACGACCTTTTCGTATAGTTGTACTTCTTTTTGGCAGATTAAATTAGGTTATTGACCGACATGCATAATAAAAGACAATACGCAAAGCAAATATTATAAGTAAGAACTAGTCGACCTATTTTTTTTTCATAATAAAGATACCCTTTTTATACTTACACTCATTCTAACTTCGAACGTGCAGATTATTGCAAATGGACGCGGATCCGTTACTTATAATTTATAATGTACTTTGTTCCGATTTTACCTTTAAGCGAAAGGGTTTTGGTTCAACATTAGCATTTTTATTTTATAGATCTATCGTTTGACCACTATCTCAATTGATGGATAGTGATGATGTGATCGAAGATGCTATCACACTAGTGTGATATATAGGACTATAAGTCCTATATATGAAAAAAATAAACTTTGTACTTGATGGCTCACCATTTTTTTGCTAAGTAGACAACTTTGGGTTTTTACAGCTTGTTTTGTTGAAAGTACCCTCTTGTCTAATAAACTTTTAAATAATACCAATTATGAGATGAGTACACACAGGTCAATAATAATTGTGATAAAACAAAAATGGATTTCATTTGCTAATTTATTACTAGCTACCTAAAAAATATTTTTGACCATATCTCTATATCTGGAGGTTGGTCATCATCTCAGCCAATTTCTATTTGAAGATTTATTTTTTTTAGATTACTTTTTTTTATTTGAGTCTGAAAACTATCGGGAGTTTCATTTTTTTTATTGTTTTTTTTTTAACTTTCACACAAGGTCTTTTGTCATCTTTTTTAATCTTTCAATTGTAATCTACGAACCGACTAGGACTCACGTGGTAAATACTGGAACGTGGTAATTAGTTAGAAACTGGTCGGAAAGTAACTAATTTTCCAGATTTCAATTTATTTTATTAAAATTATATGATATTGTAGTAAAGAGATTTGATAAAATCTTGAGGAAACAAGTATATTCCAGGTAGGCATGATCCATAGTAGATCGCTTCATCTTTTAATATCAGGTGAGATAGTGGTCGAACGCCTGCCTATTCTTCTTCTTCTTTTTCTTTGCCTTGTCCAATTATCTGGGGTCGGCTCTCCTCGTTTTCTTGCGCCAGGACAATCTATCCTGGGTTGTCTGAAAATTCAATTGGGCTTGTTCCAGGTCCTTGGACATCCAAAAAACGCCTGCCTATTGTTAATTTAAAAATATCTAATAGGATATTTTTTAAGAATATTGCTTTTATGTTATATTTTTATATACAGTAATGATTAGCTAACTGTGGATTTCTTTACTCTATCACCGAAATCCCATTCTGAACGGATGCATAATAGGTAATACTCAATCAGCAATTGCCTGGTAGAAATTGCTTTGAGCGTTAACGCTGGTGTAAGGTAGGGTTGTTGACATTGCCATACTCTGTATATTGTAATATCCAGCCAATATCTTGAAATTTATTGAAGTAGTACAATAATTATATTATACTACAAAAATATACATTATTGTGTATTGTTTCAACTACCGCAATAAAGTTATTACGATTTTTTTCCTTTATCTAAGCCGCCTCGGGGATGACTACAGTGTAGCAGACTACGTAAGTACTACAATCATAATACCAAGATATTAAATCGATTATAATTTATTATCATCAAAGTTCAGCGTAGTATTACAGTATAATAAAACATTTATAATCTAAGCATTTCTAAGACACATTGTATATCAGAAATATTAAAAATGTCAAAAAAATTACGACATAATAGATCATTTTACAATGTTATATTTAAAATAACGGTAACTGAACGTGACGGATTCGTTATTGCCATATTTAACGATTTTAAATACAAGCAAACAATAGTGTTGCCAGTTTTAGTGCGGTGGTAAATCAAACGCGTCGTAAATTCGGTTTGAGCTATTTCTTTATCGGTTTTATGTTGAGAAACGTTTGAGATTCGTTTTTTTTGTTACAGTGTTGCAATAGGATAAAAATAGAAGTGTTATTTTTCGCATGTTCACTAAGTATCAAATGAAGTTCAGCAATATTGAATTTATTAATAAATATAATCTTTTTTCTACACTACGGCATAGTGATTGATAAGGGTAATGTTTTATCAGTGTTTCTATTTGTTTGCCATGTCTTCCACCGTGATGCTTAATCTACACGTCCTTTACTTATGGTCCTGATGATATACGTAAACAAATAAAAATGAAGTATATATTTTTGAAATATATACTGTCCGCAAAATCAGTAAGGGAACTGATTTTTAAACATTTTCATTTGTTTTTAATGGTTGCTGTGTATTATTGGATGTAATTTTCATTGACAATCTAATAAAGATATATTTTTGCTTGTAATTGCCAATAAAACAGTCTTCAAGTTGCGAGTGAATATGATCCTTCTAAGTTTACGTGCAATACCTTAGACTGCGTCGTCACTTAACATCAGGTGAGACAGTGGTCAAACAAAAGCTTATAATCCTTAAAAAAATCCTTTAATCAAAAATTCCTTCTGATCCCCTCTCTTGATTAAGGGACCTTTGAAACAAAAAAAGATCCGATGACTGAACCGATTTTGATACAACATTTCTAAGAACCAGTGCTAGAAACACTGCTTTCAATAAAAAAATAATGTAATAAGCCTTAATTCTTTTTTCCTTCGATATCCTCTGCCAACGAGCGACTATTTTCTTAATCTTTTTGGTAACACGTGTGCGAATCCCAAATAAATAAGGCATCAGTTATTTCACACTGGCAAAGTTCAACGCTTCACCTCATTTCCACCACATTTGTATTGAAGATAATGTTATTCAAAACAATCACCAAGTCGCTGATAATGTAGGAGATGATGAAATTGAGTGTCAACTGACACTAATGAGTTGGAATATAGCATACTTATTGTGTGGTTGAGATAACAAAGCTCTACCTACTTGTCTGTGGGTTAAGTTACAAGAGAAATACGTATTAAATATAATGTTCAGTATTTATATACCTAAAAAATTGATAATGTCTTAAAGGATACGATTAAATGATCAGGTTCTTAAATATGAACTACAGATGGTCACCGAATCGATTTTTATTTCGGGTTTCGGTTTTAAAGTTTTTGGTAATGGTAATTCAAAAAATATAATACCAATTATGTAATTGGTATTATATTTTTTGAACGGCTAAATAGCGTATGTACGCTATTTAGCCAATTTACTTGAGATTCGAACAATATTCTGGTACGATTATACTACCTTTGCTCATATAACCACCAACCATGATATAATAATATAAAACCACCATCCAAATGAATTAAAAGATTGACTATAGAGATTTTATGAAAAATACACAAGAATTGGATACAAATATTGGACTAACCTAGTCATTTCTCTAACTTGTGTGAGCTGTCAAAACGCTTATGATGGAGTAGAGACTATGAAATTCTATTCTATCACCTAGGTTAAGCATTAGACGCTCTTTACGGTCATATTATAATGGGTAACCGCTGTAACGCTTCTGTGTTTAGGAGGCCATATTAAGCCGTCGGTTAAGTCTTATGAAATATCGTCCGAAGGAAATTGTTTTTAACCGACTTCTTAATCGACTTCAAAAAGGAGGAGATTCTCATTTCGACGGAATATTTTTGTTACATATGTTCTCCGATTACTCCGCCAATTGGCCAATAAAATTATCTCTTTTAAGAAGAATGCTCGTGGCCCATCTATTTCAAAATAATTACGTCATAGGGATAGCTTAGCGTAGATATATTTACCCGCTTACGCTCTTGACTTATATTATCATGAATGTGTAGATAAAAGCGTGTAGGCCAACAAATTTTAATAAAACCTTCTTTGTACAAGCTTTTTATGGCGACATATATTTGTAAATCGTTGTAAAATAGTCGATAATGCGCACTCTTTGTTTTAAAGTTCGTTGACTGATGATTCATTACGTGTAATGAACTTTTGTGAACTGATTTGAATGATGTGTTTTATGCAATCGAAGTTGAAGTGTTTTGTTCATGGTGATAATTATTACAATGCGGTTAAAACTCTTTTACATCTGATGCAAGATTGCAGGTAATAATAAAATTCGTTATTTTTATTGCCTTGTAGCCCAAATATGTACCTATTTGCTTACGTGTTGATCAACTGAGGCGACGTCACTTGCCGGTCCCAACAAAAGACCAGAGCTGGTTGTAGAGACCTGCACAGCATTGTTTGCCGAGTCGGAGCCGGTTTGTGGCAAAAAACTATAGTTAATGTATCACTTATGAGTAGTTATCTTCTTTAATATTACTACTAATTTTTAAAACTTTTGTTTTGTCTTTTTATTTTTTTTGTACAAATTAAGTTATGTCTGTGCCATATAGCATATGAGTTATCTATAGGCTAACAATAGCTAGTGGTTGCTCAAATGCTATTGTGGTGGCTGCGGTATTGTAATTAGTATTTTAATTTAATAATGTCTATATCAAATCATTTAATTTTAAAATACATATAGTATCTCCATCACATAGCTAAGACATAACATAAAATAAATACATACGATAGTACTACAACTAAGTATGTAAGGGAAACATCTTTGTGTGGGCATTTTCCCAGGCAGAAGCGATATTCGTTTAGTTTTAAGTAACTGAGTAATTAATAACTCTTAAATCGGGAACTTTTTATTGTAAATTAATGGATATAGAGTTTTTTCAGAAATGTTAAAGAGGTTTGTAATGAAAAGTGATACTTTTAATTAGTGGAATACCAAAATCCAGAACCATGAAAGAGAGGAGAAAAAGGATTATTTGACGTTTGTTCTGTTGGTTCAATTTTGGCATATTTAAGACCAAGCCCAAGGTGCTTATAATATTCGATACAAGTTAAAGTAGAAAAAAAAGACGGACAAGTGAACTCGCCCACCGAGCGTACAAATTTGTAGAAAACAATGTAGGTACATATTATCAAAAATAGTTGTTTATTTACAAATAAAAGGTCCTTTTTAATCTTTGTAATAAATCGAAAGCTAAACATCACAAAATTAATAAAAAAATGTTCAAAGCTTGTGCCAATGAAGTGCTTTCATATTATTATAATACCTCAGATGACGGTTAACTCAATTCAAAATTTGGACCGCCCCGGCGCTCGCGCCGGCGAGGTGCCGTTGCTTGCTTGAAGACACTGCTTTTTATGATTTAATTTAAAATGTATGGTTTTCTGATTGTTCCCCATACTTGTAGTATAAGACTATACTTGCCAAATTTCATAGTTCTTGGTTCACGGGAAATACCCTATATTATACAAAATTTGTTTCTCTTGAGAGTTTCGAAATATACGCGGCATAAATCGCGTATAAACGGCCATATCTTTTTTTCGTTAACTTTTTTTTTCACACCTATATGAGACTGTAGAGCTGATTATATCGATTCAATTTTAACTCGACGCGTTTCCGTTGTAGCTAAAAGTTTTGACAGACGGACGGATGGACAACAAGGTGATCCTACAAGGTATCCTTTTAAGGTACGGAACCCTAAAAACGATTCTTGATATAATTGGAATGAAATAGGTATACTCTGTGTGTGGGCTAAACGAAAGAGACAGCGAGCCGATCAGCTTATCATTTCATATAAGTCATAAATCTTCATAGATTCGGAAATATAATAGTTTTCCTAGAACTCTTTGGTCAACGGCAGCCTAAATGAAGTAAGTACCATGACAATGTCGCTAACGTAAACAGTGTTTTAGTTTATGAATCATAATCACCTATTGTGGTTCTCGGTTCAACATGCGATTAGCATAATATTATCAACCCATTAGCCGAACTGGCAATTAGATAAGCATTATGTTGGGTGTGGTAGGAAATTATACGTTATTAAGGAAAAACTGGTCAAAATTACGGTCGAAGGTAATTAAAACATGGTTCGTTAGTTCTTAATCTAGACGGCGACGGTATTCTGAGAAAATTCTAATAGCAATGTTAAACTAATACCGTACTTTTTTGTTTTCGATTCGCAAGAGTGGCCGTCGCACAATTTTGATAACGTCGCTGCAAGACATACTAGTCTCAAATAGGAACAAACAACGGCCATCGGTTCTTCGAGCTATGTGCCCTGCCCACTGCCACTTCAACTTGCTGATCCGTTGGGCTATGTCGGTGACTTTTGTTCTTTTCCGGATCTCCTCATTTCTGATTCGATCGCGTGGAGAATTACTAATTGTAGTATATTAATGATTATTCAAATATAATCTGGAGTCTTTATACCTCACCTTTGTATTATTTTAACATAATCTGTGATGTGAGTAAAACAATGACATTTTGCAGTAGTGCGAGGTCACGTTACGTGTAGACCATAAATAATAACCATATCTTCAGCCGAGGCCGCTTTTGTATATTACGTGAATCACATGCGGGCATAGAAAACTGTGGACATGGTGAAAACGCAAAATGTCATAAAATAATATCTAAATCCTCATACAATGAGAGGATTATGACTCTCAGACCACGGCAAAATAGGAAATTTAAAAATTGTATCTAAACGTGATATGTGTCGATTGACACGCGTATGAACCTGCAATATTGCAAATAATAATGATGGTGAAGAATGGCACGTCTTTTGTAATTTTTGCTTAATTTCTCTTGTTAGGGGGTAGACTTTTTTGTTACAAATTGCTAATTAAAATGTGTTCACAAGCAACTACACATACTTGTTTGCCCTTGTGCAACCAGTTGACAACGTGCCCAGAATGCTAGCCGCATTGCCAAGTTGAATTGCTATGCTGCTTCGTTGAGCCAAATATGTGGCAGCATTTTGGTCATGCTTCGTCTCGATCAAACGCTCCGTTAGGGTTTGGGAAATTCTATGAGCTCCCGGTCCCCACGGTGACATTAATCAATTTTATCAGTATGTGAGATAGATCCAATACAATATTTTTTTTCTGCTCATGGTTCCGACTTCAACAAGTTATTTCACACTTTTAAGTGTTGAAGTCCGTTGCATTTTTTGTAAAAAAATTTTTTTTACCCTTTTCAGTGACTTGCTACTCACGGAATCAATTAATTGTCATTGTGTATTCTGCGATGTCTTCAACGGCGACAATAATATCATCAAGATACGCGCAGCACTTTTCAGTTATTGGAGTATAACTCAAAAACCGCTTGTCGACAACCGCCTTTGTGTGATTTTGATGAAATTTGAATAGGACCACCACGGAAGTATAGTTTATCTTACAAAAGATATAAAAAGAAAAAAGAAAGAATCATCAAAATCGGTTCATAAACGACGCAGTTATCCGCGAACACACATAAAAAAAAAATACGGTCGAATTGAGTAACCTCCTTTTTTTGAAGTCGGTTAAAAATTTAACTCTTATTTATTTAAAAAAAAAAAAAACAAACTACTAAAATACTATAGTGCGATAGTACAGTACAATGGGCGGTCTTACCGCTTAAAGCGATTTCTCCCAGGCAATCTTTGGATAGACAGTGTCAGAAAAAGTATATAATAGACCGTGAACGATGCTATAACTGAAGTAATTCGTTTTTATCACAATAAACAAATTTAATTTAATAACTATAGTCCGCGCGAGTAAAACTGGGGAGGAAAGCTTGTCTAATATAAATAAACAACGTATTTACGTAAGAGATGATACAATGTTGGCTATCTACTTATTTAGTATTATTGTGGATGGATTTGAAAGCGTGTTATGCAAAAGATACAATGTATATTTTATAGTATTCTGAAACTATTACCTAAAGGGTGAAAACTAAGTTGACTTTATGAAACTAATGGTGCAACAATTAGAAAGCGTGTCGGTTATATTACATAAATGTAGCGCTTTTTTATATACTGCAGACGATGACGACGTGGTCGAAAACGTTATCACGCTAGACCAGGCGGCAGTCCTTGACAGCCAGTAAGCAAACTGCTTACGCGTGTAAGGACTGCTGCCTGAACTCACTATGTGTTTGGTAACACTTTTAAAAATTTGAGTAAAGTAAGCTAGTCGTGCGGGTACTCGAAAGTACCCTACCACAATGATATTATATGTTTATATGAGGTAGAAGTCGCACAAGCGCGCGGGAACTGAGGCGGCAAAATTAAGTCAATTGTAGTAATTTTCATTATGACGCGTATTTCAAGCGCAAGTCTAAACATATAGCTATCCTTTTCTATATTATTTGTACCGTATTATCTGTCGCATTAAAAGTTGGTTTAAGAAAGGACTACCCGACAGGGCAACGCGTAGCGTAGGAAGTCCACTAAAAAAATGATACGACTACCCGATAATAATTACTAAATGTGTTTGTACTTCAAGCGCCATCTTTTAGGGAAGCCAAGAACTATTAGACAATTCCAATGTTCTGTCACTGTCAAAATTTTAAATTGGTTTGTTACATATAAATTGGTCACTGAGTCAGTAGTTCCCTCCGGTGAAGCTGTAAATGCCGGTAGAGGCAAACAGCATTAGTCCGTTAGAAAAAAAAAAGTAGTTCGGTCCGAGAAAACGCACTTTGCCACTACGTTGAAAGATCAACCGCGCCGGGTGTGCGCACTGATTCTTAAACGAAAAGAAATCGATCATGGCCGCCGAACAATAGCCTAATCCATTTAAATCTCCGAAATTTATGATGCATAATTATTTAATATTTTTTTTAAATGAAATTGAATAATTTTTTAATTGCCCTAGTACCCGAATTCACCGTTTCACCGTTTCATCGTGAAAAAAATGTTTACTGTGTGAGGGTGGGGGTGTTCCTTCGCCCACCTACCAAGAAAAAATCTCATAGTTCATAGCATGAGATCCGTCCGCGCACAATATAAAAAAAATACGTTAGTTATACAGAAACCATGACTAAAACGATTACCATACGTCGCATGATTGCATATATTAATTTCGGTCCATCACGTTCGAAATTGAAAGCCAAACTTTGCTTAATCATTTGAGCTCCTGTATTCACCCCTTTTCGATGCATCCATACTGATTGACACATAAAACCAACGTTAATTTATTCCTGTAACATCAGCACAATCTAAATATACCCTTATAGGTACATCATAAAGTTAAATTTACAATATTTGTATTTGTTTGTGAAGTCGTGGCTAATCGATCAATGATGGATGAACGGAAAATCGCAGGTGTTCGAATGAGTTGGCTTTTTTGTTCATTTCGATGCGCGATCGTCCTATTGTGCGAGTGCTATGTATTGTCATTTATCCTAGTTTGTCATTCTGTATGTATGGGTTAACATTGTTGGTAATTTTATCTTATTTATAAAATACTAGCTGCGCCCCGCGGTTTCACCCGCGTGCACTACGTTTTTCCCGCTGACTCAGTTATCCCACGGGAACCATACTTCTTCCAGGACAAAAAGTAGCCTATGTCCTTCTCCAAAGTCCCATGTATCTTTATACCAAATTTTATCTAAATCGGTCAAGCCGTTTTCATGTTATGTCGTGACAACGGAAAACGGGTTTCATTTTTATATATATAGATTTACTATAATTGTATTTTTTTTTCTTTTTACTATAATATTATTACAATATTTGAAAACATCTATACTACCGTTAGGACCTTGGACAGAGAGCCGTTCGAAAAGGTCATCTAGGAGAGAATGCAACAAGTGACAAGACCGTTGCATCAATTGCGTTCATAGTACCATTCCTTTCGCTTTACCACCTAAGAATGAAAATAATATACAGTACACTCTATGAAATCATAGTTTAAGAAAACAGTTTTTTTATTGGATTCGATGAGTACCATATCGTTTGTTATCTACAAATACCAATGTATTTTGTTTCCGCTTTGCGAGATTGAATCAAAGGGATGCTTTAATAAACAACAGTAACAAATATTACTATGCATTGTAACTGAAACAAGAGCGTCTAAGGGTATAGAATTCATACAGTATACACGGTACGTTTCGGGGTAGGGTAGGTAAGTTCTAGGCTTTGAGTCGCAGGCACTGCACCTGATATTAGCAGACGTCGCGGCTGTATGGCTTTTCCCATTTGTTAAGATTTAAGAGACGTCGAAATAGATTTATTAATGTGTAGTGTCAGTAGTGACAATAAAATATTCAGTGGCTGCGGGTAGAATAACTTGCGAATAAATGTTTCACATAAAAAGATAAGCAGGCAACATTGAGGTAATATAACTACTATAGTAGTAAGTGTGGCCAGCAGACAGATTTATTGATGGTAAGGGATTACTATCGCTCACGAACATCCGTTGTTTGAGGTCTCCAATATCCATTGCTGGAGGAAATGTGCTGTTTCTTGACATAAGTCGGAAGCTATGATAGCCTAGCGGTGTGAGCGTTGGTTGTCAAGCTGACAGTCGCTGATTTATTCTCCAGCCTTAGTGTGAACTTCCATTGAAGAAAACACTGTAATCAAATCCACACCATGGTGGTAGGATACTTTCTCGTACAGGCCTGGCTACGCTACAACCATCTAGTTTGAAAATCTTTCGCCAAACCTACAGTTTATTTACACAGTGAAGCTGTCCTTGACAGCTGCAGCTGTATTTGACTTCTAAAATCAAAGTCAAAGTTTTTTTTTAGAACCAAAATTTACACCATTGTTTTCCAATTAATATATAAACACGTAAATGTTTATCGAACGTACATTTAATGCAACAGTTTTTCGCGGCCGAATCAGAAATGACGACTACCGACAATGTAGACAGACGGTCTGAGTAAGATTACAAAGGGTAAGGGCTGGATGCGGCCCGCTTTCAACCGGTCCTTCTTGAAATAAGTGCGGAGGCATATTTCCAGCAATGAACGTCCTTTGGCTGAGTTGATGATAATTGTTTGTACTTACTGAATTTTCGTTCAGGAAACGATTACTTTAGATTTTTGATAGAATTTCATGCTCAGGTATATTGTGTAGGTTTGGTGTTTCTAGTTATATGCCACGGCTTTGATATGCATTAACCAATGCTGGCAGAAACTTCTTCATGCTTTTATCCCACGCTAGGCGGAGTCAGCACAACATGCCAGAAACATCGCAGTCAAATTTAAAAGTCGAATCTTAGGCATAAAAGTATGAGAATCTACCCAAGTTGTATGCTGTAACAGTCTTCAATATTGTGGTGGTTGGTTATTTAGGTGATGATAAAAGAAACTAGCAAATTATACTTAGCATGGGTCTTTAATTGGGACGTTCATCTTCTCCATTGGTAGCTTGTACAATCTATGTCGTCTCTTTGTTGTACACATCTGTGTAACACGGCACAGATCAACACGTACATAAATAAATTACACATTGTACATACATTTCTGTACCTTCTCTCTTGTAGATGGTAATCTGCCTAAACAATTTGCCTACATGTATATTAGATCATTATTTATTTTATTTATAGTATTGTAATGTCATTAATGTAAATCATCTTTTTCATTTCTTTATTGTTAATTAGCGTAATCTTTTAAGTCACGTAGCCCAGCATAGATTATGATTTATTTTGTTCTAAGTAATTAGTGGATAATGTTGTGGGTAGCATAGTTAGTTATTGATAAGGACAATTTGTATTACTTAAGATGTATTATGTTACCGTTTTTTGTCCCAAATAAATAAATGTTGCCACTTATTACTATAACATATGCGACAAAAGAAAAGTCTCATTGTCTGAAAGCGCTAAATGAGCGGTTGTGCGATCATATTTCTTCAGAAGTCGCAGGCGTTAGTACTGACATGCAAATACTAACAACAAAGGCTGACTAGCTGAACAATAGACTAGGTACTGTTGCGAAGAAAAATAAAATCATTTAAAAATTGGTGCCTACAAAAAGGTACTAAAGTGTATAATTTGATTATGACTTTATTTTAGACTATTTTAGATGGTAATTTTCAACGTGGGATGGAGTGCAGTAGTTTCTTGAATTACTTCGAATTGGAATGCACAGTCATGCTGATATACATACTTATGCGGTGCTTCCGCACTACAAAACGAACCCGTTTTTTATACTTTTACATACACATTATGTATATCATACACATTACAACCAGAAACAATCTATAAGATGTGCTGTTGGGTGGCAAAACGTCAGGGAGGTATTGTACTTTGTTTACTCATGTTACAATTTGCAAATTAGCAAATTGTTATATTTTGCTATCCATGAGATAATTATTTATTAATTAGTCATCAGGTTACCATAGCACAAGCTCTGCCTAGTTTGGGACCTGAAGACCTTGTGTGAATGTTAATAAATAAATAAATAAATTGGGATAAAATATATTTTTTGTGTAACAGCGAAGATTTAAAATAGTATTTTATTTCAATGCCACAGTATTTTGGAATTTACTAGCCAGGTACCTATTTATTACCTTTCTTGATATTCTCTGTCTATATTTTTCAAACCAACGAATATGTTTTGTTGCTGCTTGTACCACATCGCCGCCAATATAACTGTAGCATTACAGCGCATCAGTCAACCCGCATTTGTGCAATATTCATTAAGCGGGCTGCTATTAATTCTGCACGGCACTGTACAGAGGTGTGAGGTTGCTGTATTTTGGTTTTGTAGGGTTGATACTAAGATTTTTGTCTAGCACTTGCTTGATTATAATATACACAAACTTAAGTTTTATTTACGAATGTAAGCCCATATGTCAGTAAGCACATTTAATTTTATATATTTCACTTTTAAAATGTCGGAATTAGACATATATATTTTGAATTGTAATCCTTAATTAATGTTAAAAATAATTGAAATTCTCTTTTTCACTTATTTTTAACATTTAAATATTTTTTGACTAAGATCGCAGGCAAGGGCTGGATGCGGGCCGCTTCCAACAGGTCCTTGTGGAAATCAATGGGGGAGGCCTATGTCCAGCAGTGGGCGTCCTATGGCTGAGATGATGATGATGATGAAATATTTTTTATGGACAATTTCATGCTTCTAGACTCAGTAGTTACAGTTACGCTTTCATCAATCAGTCAGACAGTCGGTTTCTTGTTATATACAATATAAATTGTTACTGCTGGCGTTCCCATTGTTGGGTTATGGGTTTTCTTTTGAGACAACTATGTATTCACTATAATTAAGCTAACTAAAGTCAGTACATATACTGTGCCAATACGATTTTAGTAAATGAACAGCTGATATTTAATTGTTATGGTATGTCACAAATCCTTCATAACCGTATAGGATTAGAAATATTAATCGCATCACCTATCTTGAGGGTGATATGTTTCATTATGATGAATATAATAACTATGTAATGTGATTCATCCAATATCACGTTCTTGACATCATTCTTTACATAAGTGGAACGTACCCACGTCACCACCACGCCCCTGATGCGGTTGTGCAAAAAACATGAGTAAGAAACGGAAAGTAATATGATGTTTACTGCTGATAATATCATTACAATTAGACATAATTATGCAAAATGTGATCGCGGAAATCTATAAAGGTTTTATTTAAACATATATATGAAACCTTTGCTTTAATTATTTTTTTTAAAACGTTTGTGCATGTGTGTGTATTTACTACAGTTCAAGACAACCCAAAACATGTTAGTACCTACCATATGCTCTTAATGAACATTTTATGATTTGCAATAAAGTGTTAATATGTCTATCTGATAGCTGCTCCCCACGATTTTACCAGCATGGTGATGAAATACTGTGATGATGGTGGTGATTAAAATAAGCCTAAGTGTTCATAAGCTATCTCCATACAAAATTTCATCGAAATCGGTATAGCTGTTTGAGCGTGAAGAAGTAACAAACATACAACCGCATTTATTTTCGCATTTATAATATTAGTAGGATTTCCTTACCCAATAGACCAGAATACCACAATGCTTCAAGACATTCTGTACGAGATCGAATCAGAAATGAGGAGATCCATAGAAGAAAAATAGTCACCAACATAACCCAGCGGATTAGGAAGTTGAAGTGGCAGTAGGTAGAGCACCCATCTCGAAGAACTGATGGTTTGTGCGGCTGAAAGGTTCTTAAGATGATGATATTAATATTAATTAAATATGAAAATATGCTGACCTAGGTAGTGCTTACATATTTGAAACGTTTGGGGTCGAGACATTAGGCCCGTGGGGACCTGGAGCTCATCGGATTTTCCATAATTTATCTGAGCGTTTGATCGGTGCAACGCGTGACCAAAATTCTGGCACATATTTGGCTCAACGAATCAGCATTGCAATTCAACGTGGCAATGCTGCTAGCATTCTGGGCACGCTGCCAGCCGGTAGCGGGTTAGAACATTTGAGTTATCTATAGGCTACTGGTAGCTAGTGGATTGCTCAAATGTTATTGTAGCAGTTGTAATTCGTTATTCGTGTTTTATTTTAATAAAGGTCCTATGAAAAAAAAATATAAATAATTTAATTATGAGACTACAGTGGCAGGCGCAGCGTAGGCTGTCCAGTGTCCACCCACAAGATGGACAAACGAGCTGAAAAACATCACAGTAAAAACTGGATACAGGTGGCTCTAACCGGTCATTGTGGAGATCAATGGGGAAGGCGTTCCTGTCCAGCATTTCCGTGGACGCCCTATGGCTAAGATAATAGTGATGATAATAAAACTAAAAAACTTGGTATGCTCGCTACACTTTACACACGAACAGTGTTAGTTTTTATGATATAAAAACACTTAGTTACTATGCGTCATGCACATTCAAATTATAAAGAATCGGTTACTCCCACGTTGCAAAAGACTTATGACAATGTTTCTGAGGTGAACGGGATTTTTCAAGGGTTGCTGTTAAGCCCTAGATCGTCGTGGTGGTGGAGGCCCTATTGACACTTACTGTAGGAAATTTAACAACATTTATTGTATTATATCGTATGTTATGTGTTCCTTTAAATTGAAGTTAATACATTAAGTTTTAAGTTAAAAAATGGCTAGGGCCCTGGAGTCTGTGGAGTATCGTGCTTGTAATTAAAATTTAAAAAAAAAACCTAGAACGTCAAATTACTTGACATGCAATTACATAAACATAAAACATAAACTTAACAAGGTTGACAAGGTTTGTAGCATTGCCTATGCAACCTGTGTATATTATCTGTGGTTAGATACAACGCGAACGTCACGACAAGCATCCTCAAGTGTCAGCACTTATATTTAACCGAATCTAGAAAAAGGAGGAGGTTCTCAATTCGACGCATATGTTATTTTTCTTTTTGTGTTGTGTTTGTTACCTTTTGTGCCATAACTTTCGACTGGGTCAACCGATTTTGGTCATTTTTTATTTAAAAGCTGTTGCTTCTCGTCTGCTTCCATTTAAATCTCATAAAAATCGGTCAAGTTACACTCCAATAATAACTGAAAAGTGATACGCATACGTCGATGACAACAGAGTTGCGGGTGGAAAAATCGGTGAACATATACAATGAGAAAAAAAAAAAAACAATTGATCTCGTATTAGCAAAGGTCACTAAAAAAGAACAAAAAAAAATCGGTAATGTCGAAGTCGGTATAATTCTCACAATATTTTGATAAGAGTTACTTTTGAACTATCGTGGTACCAACTTCAACAGTTATTTCACACTTTTGAGTGTTGAAGTCGGTTCCATTTTTTGGTAAGTTTTTTTTTCATTATATTGTCACAAGGTGTTGACTCATGTCTCGAGTATTTGCATTAACGTTCCGTGGCATAACTTGACAAGCCTGCATCTAAAACGAGCAAGTTTGCTTGACAAGTATTGTAAAAATATACTTTTACCAAGCATTATTAATCACTAGTAGCGATCCGCGGTTTCACCCCCGTGGGTTACGTTTATTTCGCTACCTCAATTATCCCGCGGGAACTATACTTTTCCGGGATAAAAGTAGTATACATTTTGCATGTGTTATTCCAGGGTCTAACCTATCTCCATACCAAATATAATCGAAATCGATGCAGCTGTTTAAGCGTGAAGGAGTAACAGACATACACACATACACACTTACACACAAACTTTCGCCTTTATAATATTAGTGGAATGTAGTTTGCTTGCAATACCCGATAATCATTTGTCGCTAAACATTGGTACATTTTTATCGTCTGCGGTTCTACTTGATATTACACAAGTAAAATCTAGATTGACTATTTTTAATTTTACTATATTTTTTTTTTTCTGTATAGATCTAGTTTTTACTACTATCTCACTTGACGTCATTGAAGATCTGGTCAAAGATGTTGTCATATATAAAATCAACAACTACGTTTAGTTGATAGCCCTTTTGGATTATACTATAATAACGATATTCAGTCATCGTTTGAGGTAGAGGTCA
This sequence comes from Apeira syringaria, assembly GCA_934044485.1. NCBI lineage: Eukaryota > Metazoa > Arthropoda > Insecta > Lepidoptera > Geometridae > Apeira > Apeira syringaria. The sequence goes on along the minus strand of OW203660.1, from coordinate 22,010,074 downwards.
GAGGTCGAAACCATAAATAGTATTATTTTGGCCCATAAATAGTATTATTTAAAAAATGCGAAACTGATACTTCCGCACTGTCATCGTTATCATGATTTTTTTTTTTAAATCTGAAACAAACCCAAAACCTATTAAATCAAAATCGCAAAATTAAATCACATCCCAACCCTGCAAACTTAACTCGCCTTTCGTTCAACCCCGTCCACCACAAGCGATGATTAATTACGTCTATGAAACCTCACCGCTACACTATTGTATCGAAAAACAACAAAGCTGAAAACTTTAATGAAAATTAGATTTTCAAATGGAAAGGTCAACTCCTTCGCTAAACTGTTTATCCAAAGAGAATTATTTAAAACTAGTTCCATCTTGCTGTTTCACCTGCATGGACTATATCGTTTTTCCGTTATCATACATATTTCCGAATAAAGAGTAGATAACTGTAAAGTGCTATAAGTTTAAGTTATCTTTGCGCCATACAGTAAATGAATTGTATCTACCTGCCATTAATTTAAATATTCACTCTAAACCTGTATTTCTTTGGGAATGCAAAAAGAATACAATTCACACACTTGTACCCAATCTCAATCACGGACTTCCTATGATAATCTCGCTTATTTGAATATGTCAATAATCGTGGATATTTACATAATGTGTCCAAAATCGGCACCTTGTGCAACACCAATCCTGCGAATGTTCTCACACGGTCAATTAGGTGTGTGTTCGAGGATAAAAAATTGCATTATTCTAATGTAATAACATTTATCACTTCCAAATTATTTAAATTGTTTCCGACTTGCAAGGGAAGTATGCAAATTTCTGAGTGCGGCTGCAATCAGACTTGATCAGACGCTAAATGAGGAATTTATACAAAAATGCAAGAGCAGGGGATTTCTTTGCATTCGCTGACTTGAGATTTCTGACGTTTTGCATTGTTTCTATTGTAGCATTTTTCTACGTGGATTTTTATTTTGTGGGTAGAAAAAGATAAATTATCATTTAACTTCTGTTGTTTTTTTAAACTATTTTTAAAGATTTATTTTTGTTTTTGACGTGACAACGTCTTATAAATTGGTTTGCCGGGTGACACTTCAAGAAACTGCGTTACGCTCCGCTCACGTTATGCGCTCACAATGAGAGCGAGTGAGAGGCACGCGTCCCTTCCACTCGGGCATGGTTAGCCCGCCTAAGAGCGAGAGAGACAGACATAAAAAGTGAAAGGCACTCAAAGTCGTTGTCACGTAAAACTTTCGCCCGTATACCGACTTTACAGGCAACCATTTTCTTTTTGCATTCAATAGAAACTACTGAACCGATTTGAAAATTTTTTTCACTATCAAGAAGCTACACTATGCCCGGTTAAAATATGCTATATTATATTTTCAAAAACAAATAGGTATCCTTATTATTCATGATTTTGAAATTTTTTACCCGTGCGAAGCCGAGGTGAACAACTAGTATTTTTATAAATGATGTAGTTGCTATATTATATGCTACAATTGGATATATCATCGTGAAAAGTCATAGTTCGATGTGCGATGAACGTATTATGAGGCCCATTCATAAGGCAAAAGACATGAACTAATGAAAAAATGGCGTATACATTTTGCAACAAAAGAGTCGCGATACTAAGAAATGAGGACAGGTTAGAGATAGATTCACTACCTTATAATTTTCATAAAAGCCTCAAGAATCAAGAAAAATAGACCTAGACAATGAGTCTCATACCTTAGCAGTATACATTTTAAAAGTTGAAGGAAAACGTGTTCTGAATATCGGTGGTAATTCTACTCTAAAGTAAGGTTAGTAGCTTAAGTTACAATAACCGGTATCTTTATTTTAGGTTACGCAAAAAAATTACTAGTATAATATTCTCATTCAAAGGAGATACAAAATATTATTCCCTGTTTATTGAAAAACAAATCCAAATCATTTACTAGTAAAATAATTACAATATCCTCAGGAATCAAATTCAAAATAAAGTCTTCATATTTAATGTTTCTTGATACATCAACAAACTTTGCAATGAGCTATCGGCTTTATTCTAAATTTGAATGGGGATCGTCAACGAGAATCATCAAGTGCAACAATTCACACAACAGCTTGGAAATCAATACATTATGCCAAACAACGAAAATAATACAAAGAGCTTAACAAGACTGAACTTGAATAATTTACATGGTCAATTTGTTAAGAAACCACAAGCCAAATCGACATTTAATTCAAATTAGCTTCAGACGCAGAGGGGAGAGATGTTAATAAAAACTACGCATAGCCTGACATTGGATCTAAATCCCAATTCCAATTGTATATTCCTTTAGTTAGCCCTGTAGTTGTAAGTGCCAGCGGCAATGACAGTCACTGGTTCAATTTTATTGTTTATTTGATGAAATAGGATACATAACTACATTTTTAACATAAAGTTAATTTTGCGGTGGTACGTGGATTACGGTTTCTTTGGAGGGAATTTATCGAAGGAGGCTATGATTAACAATTATATTGTTTATATAATTGTCTTGTCTGCGAAAACACAGACCAAGGGTTGTTCATCTTGGTATTTTTTATATTAAACTCATAATCAATCTCTTTAGTATTTTGTAGACGTAATGTACAAATATATAAAAATATCCTAATAAAGTTGATTCCCTTGAGAGTGTCGAAATAAATATAATTTTGCATAAACGGCCTTTTGCCTCTTTTATGTTAACTGAGAAGTTTGATTTTTTCACAGCTTTAAGCGACTATAGACTTAAGTATATCTTTTTCATTTCAACTCGATACCTCCACGCGTTCCCGAGATAAAGGCTCTTCGACAAACGGACTGACATATATATTTGTTGGTCGCCATCAGAAATATGTTCGTATCGTTAACTTCGCGTCGTGATGATACCAAAAAAGAATAAACATTTCAAAACAAAGATCGCCAGACAAAACAGAAATGATCGACATTCTTGTAAAAGAATTACACTTGGCTCTAATATGAGAAAAAAAGAATTAAAATCAATTCAGCACTTTAAAAACCACATTAATTATACTTAAAATAGCGGATCGTTAAACTTTAGTGTAATAATAAAGTTTAACGCAATTTTTAATAACTTCAATATAATTTTAGGAACAAAGAAACTGTAGCTTACAATTTTCGAAACAACCTAGGAATTGTGTCAAGTCATGGTATCGAATGATATATGAATTTGATTTAACCGACTTTCAAAAAAGAGGAAGGCTACTGAATCTGTTGAATTTTGCTTTTTTTTGTTTTGTTACCTCAGAAATTCGTAATTTGATGTCAGATTATATCATAATAAAATCCCAAGTGGATGAAACCGGTGTGTTAATCGTTGAACATCTCAGTAAACTGGTTTTACTAAAATAATTTCAAGATTATGAATTATTATTCAAACGCAGTTGATGAGTCAGATGACTCGTAACGTAATAGCACCTTATTGTTTTGCATAGAAATTTGCGTTCAATCATGACATGACACTTCAAAAGTCTTTACATTTAACTTACACGCTGATCGTATAGGTACCATAAACACATGTTAACAAAGATGAAATTCCTGTAATTCCTATGAAAAGTTGACCAGATTTATGACTATTTCCAGTCTGTGCCTTGTGAAACATTGTCAGTGATACTATCAAAGTTCAAAGTCTGAATTACCCAAAATACATCTTTGATAATACATGCCTATAGAGTCTAATTTAAATTATTGCTGTACTGTCTATACGTCCCTTTACAGTCTGATTGTTTCCAAAGAGCACCCAAAGCTTGATGGTGCAGGTGTCCTTACAACAATAGGGTTCGATACCCGTCCAGCGTAGAGCGATTTGTAAAAAAACAACAAAAGAGATTATTCACGATTCTGTGGTGTTAAGCTTAAAGGATATGATTGGGTGGGGATGATTTATTTTTGCATGATTTTGAGATATTAAACGTTGACGAAAAAAGTTAACTAATTATTGTTAGGTTCTTGCAACTGAGCGTTTTTGTGTTTCGGGGACCGGTTTGGTAAATCGTATGATAGATCAGTCTTAAAATTAATTCACAAAAGGGTAAAATAAGGGATGCAAGTTTGTATCAAAATCCGTCAGATTGAAAGTTCTTCAGTAAGGAATTTTGTATTCGAGCTGACGAATGAAAGCCTATTTTTCCCAATATCATTTTAACGTGTAGTTATTATATATACTTACCTAGTGTAGTTACATTAAATGCAGTTAATTTGTATTTATACCTATGTACTCTATTCATTGTTACATTTGGGGGTAAAATCAGTTTCACTAGTTAAGTCGTAGGGGTGAAGAGATTGGAAGGGTTAAAAAGCACTGCCATAATGAGATGTCAATTTGATTTGTCTTTTTAACTGACTTAAAAAAAGAAGGGGTTCTCAATTCGACCCGTATGTTTTTTTTAATGTTTGTTACCTACCTCAGAACTTTCGACTGGGTAAACCGATTTTGATGATTCTTTTTTCGAAAGCTGGTGCTTCCCGTGTGGTCTCATTTAAATTTCATTACAATCGTTCAAGCTGTTTTTGAGTTACACTCCAATGCTACTATATAATGTGCGTATATATACGTGTATATAGATATAGAAGATGTCATTATAATGTCGTCCATGTACCTATACGTATTGCGAGTGAAGCAATCGGTGAACCTACACAATGACAATTGATCCCGTGAGTAGCAAAGGTCACTGAAGAGAGAAACAAAAATCTTTAACAAAAATGGAACCCACTTCAACACCCAAAACCTCCATTTTTGGTATATTCTTTTTATAGGTACTGATTTATAACAATGACGTTTTTAAGAACATTGTCTAAGAATTTTTGCAGGAGTTAACTGATAAATTAGCTTTTCTAAATTGGACATGTAGGTAACAAGATTAGCTGGTACCAAAATACTGTATTTGTAATTTGTATGTCATTCATGAATTGTAATGACATATTACTGTACTAATGGCGGCGGAGGTTAGTTGATAATGAGGAACACCTCATTTGCATTACAGAAACGCCTGCTCATATTTTCATCTCAAAAATGTTTGTAACGTTTTTAGCTTTATTAGACAACTCGCACACATATCTTTTGTAACAAAGACAGTTAAAAGTTTATAGATTCAGGCGTACTTCGTTTAACCTGTTCACACACACACTAATGCACCTAAAACCTACTAGTTCACATACTATGACAGTCTAAAAATACATAAGTTACATCAGTAAAATGTAAATCCGTTATTGGCCTCAGGTGTAAGCTACTTGTACAATAATTTGTTTATAAAGGGCTGTGGATTTTGTAAATAAATAAATTAAATTAAAATTAAAAGAGGTTCCGGTGGAGTAAGATTGCTTATACATAAGTAATAAATTATCGTGCTGTAGGTATACTTCCCGCATCGTGCAGGGGGGAGGGTGGTGCACACTGAAGGCATTGAATGGAATAAATTATAATATATAATATCAGTTAAAAGTAGTTAGAAGTAGTAGTTAGTTAAACATTTTTATTATCATGTACCTTGCACCCGACGAAATTAATTTTATCCTTTTACACTTTTATTAGTTTTAATTTGTTAATTTCGACCATTTGTAGTTTGAAATCGGTAATTTACCATTTATGGGTGCTTTGGCCTGTAATAAAAATATTATATATTATTATTTTCCTGTGTGTGTCCTAGGACATGAATTGTCCAATCGCTGAATCCAAGAACTGATGCATTTTTATATGGGTAGGAGACTAGCTTCGCCCCGCGGTGCCACCCGCGTGGTGATGATTGATGATGATGATGAAAAGTAGCCTATGTTTTATTCCCTGACCTGAAATAGGTATCTACACAACAAATATCATTCAAATCCGTTTTACCCGCGTGGTGATGAAAAATGGTGATGATGGTGATAATGAAAATAAGCCTATGTGTTAATCTAGGATGTAATCTATCTGGGTTCTGAATTTCGTCTAAATCCGTTGTGGGATGATTGATGATTATGATAAAAAGTAGCCTATGTGTTACTGTTATTCCAGGACCTGAAGTATCTACTTCAGGTCACTACCAAATTTCATCCAAATCCGTTTTACCGCCTGTGGACAATCTTATAACAGTGACGATTGCAACGGATTGGCGGCAAAAAATTAGAATCATAATTACAAGTTGTGCCAAGCGGTGTCACCCGCGCGGACTACGGCTTTCCCGCTACCGCAGTATGCTACAGGAACTGTATTTTTATTGGTAAGTATATAAAGACTATTTCCTATTCGAGACTAGAATAATCTATGGAAATTATTCTAGTATCTAATGACATACGTCAAATATCGTTCAGCCGTTCTGCTACAACCAGCGTGATTACTCTGACACTCGATTCCGATCGTAAATTGTGATTTCGACCGACTTCACGCAGATTGATACTCTTGAACGCAACACTCGTGCACGATTGGAATCGAGTTCGATGGAATTTGACGTACCTAAACATAAAATAACGTTTAATAAGATTGGAACAGATTCGGATTAGAATTGGATTGACATTGAAACTGAGTTCTATAGTAAGCCAGCAGAAATCTGATGTGTTGTAAGTGCATATATATCAGGTTCCTGACTACAACAAATACTAACTGGTTTGTGGAATAGAATAAATAAGATTTAGTTAGTTATGTTAGCTAGAACTGAGAAATGTCCCACATAATAATAATAATAATATGGGACAACATTCACACAAGGTCTTCAGGTCCCAAACTAGGCGGAGCCTGTACTATGGTAACCTTATGACTGATATATACTTATATACATACATATATATATCCTTATATACGTATACACACCCAGACACAGGTCAAACAGACATGTTCATACACACAAATGTTTGACCTGTCCGGGAATCGAACCCGGAATGAGTGGAATTATGGAATTATGTGTGGTACCTACATACTCTCCTCGCATGGACTCGGAGGTCACCTGCGCAAACTTAAATAAGTTTATGTCTAGGTGGCCTCTGATGCATGTTAGATAAGTTTTAGTATTAAGTTTAGATTAAGTACGACTCTAATTTGGAATAAAATTTGTATGTCTGGATTTAATTTAATAAAAAGGAAAAATGCTACGCCAAAATAAATAGGCGTAGTTAGCTCGCGGGCCGAGTCTCAGCGCCCGGACAGAAAAAAACATTTATAATATTATATATTATGATAATTAATGATGTTATTAAAAAATAAACAAAAAAAATATCTGTCTTATTTGTTTTATCACAACCATCAAACATTATTTTTGATTAACGACTTCCTTAACACTGAAAGGTGAAAAACCTAGACTTGGCTCGGGTCCGACAGTCTCGCAAAAATGTGGAGTCATAGCCATTAATCAAGGCCATAATATAATGGTAGTTACATATGTGTATGTATACTAGTCTATTTGTACAAGCCATTGCTTGACGATGAACGAACGAACTTCGAGCATTTAAAAAAAAAAAATAACAAAAAATGCAACCGACTTCAACACTCAAAGTGTGAAATAACTTGTTGAAGTCGGTACCATGATAGTTCACACAAAAGTAACTTTCATTACAATATTGTGCTCATTGTACCGACTTCAACAAGTTATTTTACACTTTTGAGTGTTGAAGTCGGTTCCATTTTTTTGTACAAAAAAATTTTCGGGGACATTTGTATAGAAGAGTGGACGGTATTTTAATTTCAAGTACATTAGAAAATAAAACAACAACTAAAATAAAAAAATAAGTTTAAACTTTAACTATCAATAATATGTAGACGGATTAAATACTTATAGCTTGGTCATTGAGTATGTGACCATCGTATTCATCGACCTACGAGCCTGACAATGAAATATGGAGAAATTGCATTCCACTCCAGTTCAAGTGCGATTCACAGCTCTGGAAGCGTTGTGGGCCTTGTGGCTCGAGCCCCAAACCGGAACACAAATAATGAACGTATATATATTCACTGAACAACGGTATATCGTTGTTGTACATGGTATAAAAAAACTATGTTTGTCACCCAAACACACCGCGTCATGAGCACCCAAACACACCACGTCATGAGCACCCAAACACACCACGTCATGAGCACCCAAACACACCACGTCATGAGCACCCAAACACACCACGTCATGACCACACACTCGATTCTCGCTACGTTTTCTTCGCGATGGCCCGGCAGGCCATGCCCAACGAATGAAGTTTTATTCCCGCTATTCAATTCAATTTTCCTTATTGCTTGATCATGGTGATTATATAAGTGCTAGCGGTCCGCCTCGGCTTCGCACGGGTAAAACATTTCAAAATTAAAAATTATAAGGTTCTCTAATTTTTCTGAAAATATAACATGGCCTATGTCATCCGGGGTTAGTGTAGCTTCCCAACAGTGAAATAATTTATCAAATCGGTTCAGTAGTTTCAGAGCCTATTCAATGCAAACAAACAAACAAGCAAACAAACAAGCAAACAAACAAGCAAATCTTTCCTCTTTATAATATGATTATACATATAATTTAGGCTATACATATTTAGAGGTTTTATAATTACGAAAATGTTACAAGAGATCGCCTTGTTTTTACCGGTAGGCGTTATTTTTTTTATTTTATAATTTTCAACGCGAGCGAATTTATTTTACGACTTTTAAATTAGACTTGTCGATAGCGAAGAATACCGCAAAGTTAACGTTACTATTCCAAAAATACGTACCTAGAACATTTTGGTCCAATTTTTTTGTTGTCTCAATGAAAAGGTAACTTTGTCGAACGTTTTAAAACTCCCTACGGTGTTAAAGTAGTAAAAGTGAAGATTCAGCATTAAAAAGTTTATTTTATTTGATAATTTTGTTACGCCATAAAATTATAGAAGCCGTATATCAATATTTTACGACATGTGTATTGCAATTGCGCCCTTTGTTTTTCGGTTAATTAGAAGTGGCAATAAAGTTATCTCATTAAGTGACAATATTATCATTGTTTGTAATATAAAATCTATTGGGACATGATCGCGAGAAAATCACTTATATTTTAAACGTAAAATTTTATTATAATGTAATTCTTAATTTTAAATATTTATAATTATTATAAATGATTTAAAATTTCTCTCATGGTAATACTGATTATACTTTATTAAACGATAATGGTTCCATAATGCTCTGGGAAGGCAACAAAGTTGCCTATGTAATTACACTATTTATTTTACATTAGGTACATATTTATACTACATCTATGTGATATCATGTCATATTGTTATCTCAGTCATAAGACGTCCACTGCTGGACATAGCCTACCCCATTGATTTCTACAAGGACCGGTTGGAAGCGGCCCGCATCCAGCCCCTGCCTGTGATCTTAGTCAGGTCATCTGTCCACCTTATTATTTATTACAGGTATGCAACTCGACAATTCGATCATTGGTCGTTGTCACGAGTAGACTGAGAATGCGGATGATAATATTAAAGACCGCGTAGTTTCTCCGACTACCCACTCGTCATAACACGACCTTATTAGATTTATACTTAACTTAACCGTCATTTTTTAATTGCAAAGGCCGTTTTATATGTGAAATATGTTACAGTTATAAATATTTAATAAAAGATAACTGAAATGATATTACATTTAAAGCGATGATAGCTCAGCGGTGGGAGCGTCGGCTGTCAAACTGTCAGACTCTGGTTCGATCCCAACCACCGGTTTCAGCTTCTGGTAGATGTTATACCGTTACCAAATTTTCAGCATGATGGTAGGGTACCTACTTTTGAGTACCCGCCTGGCTAGCTAGTACCCTTAAGCTAGAAAAACTGTGACCAAACACATAGTGTATTCAGGCAGCAGTCCTTGAGAGTAAGTATTAATACGTCTTTCGTAATAACATCTTCGACCACGTCGTTACTGACTATCAATTGAGATAGTGGTCAATCGCTAGATCTACACAGTATAGGTAAAGGAAAAACATCTTTGGAGTTAATCTGACAAAATAAGATACTCAGCTTAGGATAGGATGCAGTGAGCGCCACCCTCCCTATTGTAGTGCATGCAAGAATTACAAATTTCATGCAATTAATAACACAAAATAACTATCGATAAACTTTAAAAAACAGTCTTATCTCTCTTTCCTTACCCACATAACATTACAGTTCAAGATATAGTAATTGACTCGGCATTTGGTGGGATACAGTAGTCTCTATCTCTTGCCCTTACAAAACATTTTTACCTAATAAAACTGTCATCATCATCATCATCATCTTAGCAGTAGAACATCCACTACTGGATATAGGCCTTCCCATGTCTTTTTATGGGAGGGCTTGCCACGATTGGCAGGCGAGTTGGCGAGCGCAGTATGATGATTTTATCTACAGAAATTACTTCCATCTTCTGGTATGTGATCTCTTAGCTGGCACCCACGGGTAAAGATAGGGTTGTACAATTCTAGGCCGGTACGGTACCCATGGTAACTTAATTTATTTTCTGTAGAATTAATTATAAGCCGCCAGTGGTGGGGTAGATACGTTTGCATACATGTTCCTGTATCTATCCAACGTCACCACACTTCCAAAACAAAATACATCATAATCTCACTCAATCTCACACAGTAACTATAGTGCACATCCCACTCAGCATTTTAACGTTAAATATGAGGACTTAATGATCATATGAACATTTTGCCGTCAAACGCGGACGTTTCGCTAGAAATGGCCGTGAATCCTCTTATCTTAATCCTGGCACGGAAATTAGGCGGAGCTACTAAATCAGCGGTTAGTGATAATGAATTTACTGATTATTGTAAGCACAATGCCAGTGAAATTATAAACGTGTTTAATATTTTGTTCTTAAAACTGACGTGGTTTTGACACATTATGAATGTATAAAAGTTCGCCTAGTAGGTACTCGGCGATTCGCGACAGCGTCCGCGAGCGCCCCGTATTCTCCTTGAAAAAGACCACCGAATGTGGATGAAACTATAGTCGGAACCCTCTGACTTATTACGTGAGTAACTCCCGTTTATAATACATTCATAATGTGTTTATATGTTTATTTTCTTATTTGTTTTTTATACTGTATAGATGTAGCGTTTCATCTCTTTAACTCTTTACCTCTTTGTAGTTATTTCATACTATTGAGCGTTCAGTGCAGAGCGAAGTCAGTTCCATTTTTTGGTAACATTTTTTTAGTAGTTTATACTACAAAGTCAGATGCCGTCCCTTGATTTGGGGGTTCACTTATCTACTTAAAATACTATTAAATCTCTTGGAATAGCACTATTATTATATTTTAGATAAAAATGAAACTTTGTTTGCCATGTGGCACCGTGGGCCGGTGGTGGCGCGGGAGCTTATAGTTCATGTGAATGAATGAATGAATGAAATAATTTATTTGAAACATTTAAAGCATTGTAGCAAGCCTGTAACATAGCAATGATCCACGCAGTTGTCCTACGACTAATAGTCGTTGCAGTTGTCAGATAGTTTCATGGCCCTACAAAAGTCTTGTGCATTATTAAACCTTTGCTTTTAATGTGTGACAAAATTAATGAAGTCGGGAAAAGTTAGACCATACAAGGTAGTCGGATAGAGGATGAAATATAACAGCTGTTGTGGTGACTGTGCAATACTTTAAGCAAAGCCGAATACTCTTGGCTTGTATTAGTATCTAGTTGTTTGCAAAATAACCTTAACAGGCCATAATGAAATTCAGTTTTTCCTCTGCTGATCTCCAATTTTTCCCGCCATTTTCCCAGTCTGTTCTGGATCTCGGTTGCTGAACCCTCATTCTAAACAGAAAGTAATATTATTTATGTTGATTTCCAGTAAAATGACATGCAACTCCCACACTTAGAAGAATGCTGCATCTTGTGAATAGGTTATAGTAACCTACAGGCTGTAATTTTATTATTACAGGCCTTATATTAAAAAATCATCTTCATCAGCGCAGCCATAGGACGTCTCGACATAGGATTCCCATATTGATTTCTACAGGGAACGGTTGGAAGCGGCCCGCATCTACCCTTGCCTGAGATCTTAGGTCGTCTGTCCACCTGGTCAGTGGCCGTCCTATGCTGCGCTTGCCAATTCGTGGTTACATTCGAGATCTTTTTGGCCAGCAGTTCTTCGAGCTATCTGCTTGGACTCCGGACATTTCTATTGAAAGAAGAAGAATCCGTTGAAATCTAAAGGATATGAAAAAAAAACAGTTTCTTCATTCGTCTGGCGTTGTGCGCTTACTAAAAAATATCACCACAACCACTAGCACTTTTGGCCGGCTCTCAATTATTCGTGGTAACTGATACGATATCGTTCAAGAATTTAAAAAATACTATAATATTTAATTAAAAAATGTATATTTCAAGATAAAATGACACCGTTTTCATAATATTATTTCACTTGAAAATGTGACAATCATTTGTGCTTTGTAGGTGTTGAAACAGAAGATACGGAAATACAAAATCGTAACCATTGCCACTCAGACTTTATGGTTTAATTTCCTGATAGCTCAGTTTTCATTTGTCAAGAGCACCGTGCATACGTGGTAGTTAGTTTTTATGGCGTCATATAGGTAGGGAGATACTGTCAAATATGATTACTGAGTTGCGATTAAATAACTGGTTGTTACTTATATACATATACACACCCAGACACAGGTCAAACAGACATGTTCATACACACAAATGTTTGACCTGTCCGGGAATCGAACCCGGGACCAGCGGCTCAGAAGGCAGAGTGCTACCAACTGCGGCAACCGGCCAGTCACCGGTTTTTGGGTAGTTTTACGTAGTATGCATATTCAAAGTAAGGAGAAGTACGGAATCAATTTTAATGCAATTTGTATAAGGACTAATTTGGAAGTGTGTAAATCATTATACATCTATATTCTTCAAAATATTTTTTAAGGTGATGAGTATTTAAAGACGCCACCTCGACTCATTATTATAAATTTCGTCATTAGTTACACACTATATTATGTCACAGACTAGATAACGTAAAACCAATTTAACTCGTGTGTGTTTAGTTGAAGTTTGATTATAGGCAAGTATTCAGCCTCTCGATGCTTCCTCTTTATCTTCAACAGGTTGCGATATTTGATTATGATCAATTTGACTCCTTAAATAGTTGTTTTTCTATTTTTTTATTCATTAACATTCACACAAGGTCTTAAACTAGGCAGAGCCTGTACTATGTTCTACAAAATATAACAATTGTATTAGTAGTTGTATCGGTGGCTGGACAATGGCTGCAGAAATATACGAGTAGGTACATAATGCATAATATATATTTATTTATTTCTTAAAGTACAAAAATAGTTAACAGCCTTGAACAAGAAAAATAATAAAACGATTACATGGATTTTTTTCTAAATCAAACATTGAATACAGTGTTCATAAGTTATAAAACATTCATAATTTTAACGTCAATCTAGCTAGTTAATAAGTTTGCGAAGATATTCTTTATGGTTACGTACAAAAGCTTTGATGAAAAATGACGAGTTTTGTACAAAAGGTAACCGAAGCAATTTAAATTTGTGTACATGTCAACTAACTATAAGTATAAAATTGTTACAATTTTTACGCAATAAACAATATTGATTGATTGATTGATTGATTGTATTTTCACTAGAGTCTAAGATGTATAATTTCGCTTTCATTGGATCTACCGTATATTTCGCGTCTTGTAGTATGAAGTTTCATGAGTGTTGCTATCTAATAAATACAATAATTACACCTTTATCTTAAAAACTATTATTAAAGCTTCCTGGCGCGCTAATAGTCACTAATATTATAGTTCACACTAATAACTTATTGTTAAACACACATTACCATGTTATTAATTAATTTACATGTAATACCCATGGTTAAACTCTCGTTTATCTAGCGTCGAGAATGACCCGTATAGTAAACGAAGAGCTTGGTTCAATGGAAGCGACAAATAAAATTAAGCATGTTTCCATCTAACAAGACCGCACGAATACAAAATATAAACTAACGGACGCCTTGGCGCAGTGGTCAGTGTCAGTGACATGACTTCTGTGTCTCTGGGACCCTGGGTGCGAATCCCGGCAGGGGCAAGCATTTGTGCGATGAGCATAGATGTTTGTCCCGGGTCTTGGTTGTTTGTGTGTTGTGATTGTGTGTGTCCATGCCTCCCGCGACACAGGGAATCTTAGTGCGGGGGTCTGAGTGTGATTAAAAAAAACAATGAAATAATCTATACTCAATTACAGATGTACATGTGACATATATTTTTTCTGCTCAAATATTGTAATTTGACAGTATAGAATTAATTCAAAATCGATACGTTTGATGTTATCAATTAAATTACCCACGGTTGTTCGTGAATGTGTGACAGAGATAACATTATTAAACTCAAGAAACGTGAAACAAAGAGGGTTGAATGAGTTGTCTGCTGCTAAAGAATACTTACCGGCAAAACGTCATTTTACTTGTGAACATGTCGTATGCAACTGTGCAGAAATATCGAGCAAACAAAGTACCTACTTAGATGGTACATATCCAGTTATTATTGGTAATTCTTGTATTAGTGACCACCTAATTTAAAACCTTTATAACGTAACAGTATTCATATCCTGCTAATATTATAAATGCGGAAGTTTTGGGTATGTGTGTAATGTGCGTATGTGTGTATGTTTGTTACTTCTTCACGCTACGGCTACACCGACTTCGATAATGTAGATAGTTTAAGCCCTAGATGAACACATAGGCTACTTTTATCCCGCAAAAAGTATAGCACCCGTGAAATAATTGAGGTAGCGGGAAAACCGTAATCCACGCAAGTGGAACCGCGGACTCCACTAGTCATAAATAAAATTGTAAAGGTTAAAAGTTTGTTAGTCATATTTTGTCATTTGTAAGTTAGTTACTCTTTCACACTGAACCGCCTCCATGGATTTGCATTAAATTCGCTTATAACCTGAAATAACACTTAGGCTACTTTTTATCTCTAAAAAAGTATAGTTAAAAAAACTATACTTTTTACTAAATATTACAAGCAAAAAGTAAGTATATATTGTTCAGAAATTTATTATGTTCTTATGATGCGGTAATTTTTTTTATAATTTATGTTACATTGGCCCTAATTCTGTTAATCACACAAACTAGCTAAAATTCACTAAAATTCTTCAAATTGAAATAGCTCGTATTCGTATAACTCCATACAACGCTCTCACTAATATTAGACGAGTTTTATTCCATAGCTGGCTAATTGCGGGTAGTTTTAGTAGGGGCCAAATAAGTGGCGACTTAATTTCGCTAAAATTACCCGCAAATTTAACAAATATGTTTAACTTTTAGTGATGTTATTGATAAATCTCATATTAATTTAGACTTCATCGTAAGCGAATCACTACCATATCTTATGAAGACTAATAACAGTAAAACAAATCATTTATTTATTTATTTATGAACATAATCCAACAACGTCACATTAAACATGTTTGTATGTAGTAAATCTAAGCTTAATTATGGCCAAAATAGGATTACACATATTAGTAAAATTATATGACAAACGTTGTGTCACATTTTACTAAATGTTTCTAGTCATTTCTAGTAGCTTTGTCATTCTATATCTTCATCGCATCACAACATGGGCGTGACATGACGTGCGCAAGAGCAATAAATTAGTTAAAAAACAAATCAGTAAACATAGCCTTAATATTTTGATGCGCAGTTATCTTTTATATTAATATGGTGGATTTGGTTAGTGTATCATTATCTCCCTCTTTAAACGACTGGTTAAATTGTTTTTGATGGGCTGCGGGTGCAGTTTATAACGGTTACTAAAAAAGCCCTTCAGTTGAAGTGATATCTTACGTAATATAATATTTTTAACCCTATTTTGTAAGTATTTCTTCCATATAACTATAAAGTTTATAAGTATCATGTATGTTATATGTTGGTGCCTCTTCACGCAAAATACCTAAATTAGATTAAATTTGACGGAGAGATAAATAGTTATAGACTGGAATATCACAGCGGCTACTTTTTTCATAAATAATAATAAAATAATAAATATTATTATAAATCGGTAAGATGTCATGTTTGAGTTTGAAATATCGCGAGTTTTGTTCATCATTATTATCAAAGAACCAGCTAAGACTCAAGTGGTATTTTCTAGAAAATTACTCTCCGTACAGATTCGCACTGATTTGCAGTTCTTTGTCTGGGAGTTATGGTCGTGCCAGGCGGCGGGCGCGAACCTCAGCACGTCAGCAGCAACCGTTGAAACGGTCGCACTGCATCCGTCAAATGAACACCGTGTGCACTGTTGCTTATGTTATTTTCACTGAAAGTGTCTTTTAAGTGGATTTTGACACATTATGACTTTATCAAATACGGGAATTGCTCACGTAGTAAGTCAGAGGGTTCCGACCATAGTTTCGATGACGTTCGTGATCGTGATCTTTTCAAAGATAGTACGGAACGCTCGTTACATAGGCGATTAGCTAATTGCCTGGTCCAGACCTACAGAAACGAACATAGCGATAACGAGATATATAGGTGATTAAATAATAGCCACAATTTACATAACAAAACCTCGCAACACCTCAAAACACCGAGGAAAGAAGTTCTCTATTATTCCTGCACTATTTGTAGAACCGCGCAGTATATGTGACTCCCATGCAAGACATGGATATTTTTTAACGTTGACCTTTTTATTTATGTTCATGAGCAAGCTTTCAATTAAAATTATATACTTATTAGAAAAAAAAGATTTACAAGAAGTTGCAAATTAGCTTTACAAATAGTAATCACAAATTTTCCACTTAAATATCGAGCAACGAAAGCAAGTATAACATATGACAAATATCCCAATAATTATCATATTCTCGTACCTGTGGTGCCTCGTTGGTGCCTTATGATTGAGCCAGTTTATCTATAGATTCAAGTAACTATAATTATAATCAGAGCACTCTTTTTGATTATTTTTATGAGAAGTATGTACCTAAATACATATATATGTAGATTTATAATATCTCCGTCTATCAAATAAATCCGAAAAAACAATGTTGTAAAATTGATATGAAATTGCAATTTTGACATCTTGAAATCACGCCGCAAAACTCAAACTTTGTTATTTGTTTATTTATCATTGTTTTTTGTTAGTTATAAACAATACAAAATATTCAAAAACATTTGTTGTGAGTCATTAAAAGGGCTAAAACGTCACCTGGTAATGCTTTCTCACGAAAAAAACGAATCATCGCCAAAAGTCGTAAAATGCAGGCATCGATCGTAAAAAAATCGCAGAATCATCTCAAAAATTCATCGATCGATAACAATAGACCATTACGTTTTTATTACCCCTAATGAATACCGTTTTTTAACATCCCTACTAACAAAAATCGGTTGCAACAGTTTATTAAATAATAAAGTTTTAAATTCCGAACATAAAATTTGTAAACGTTGTATTGTTATTTTTTTGTTTGTTTCTTTATAGTGTGCCAGTTATAGATAGGGTGTTAAAAAAAGGTTTGTCATTCTGTATTTGAACTTGCCCTTTTTTGGCATCCTGTCATTTTGACACGGTTAACCCTAACATGCTTGGTGTATATACCCAACATAGTAAGTACTTTTATTGAAAATAATCCTTAATATCATTAGAATAAAATCTCTTTAATATATTGAACGTAATATCATATTCGACCGTTAAAATTGACGTTTTTGAGATGAAGTAGGTCGTAATTGGGATCAATGTGCGAATTAAGGTGTAGCTAATTTTAAGAAGTGTTATACTTTGACATATATTTTGACTTATATTGTTAGTAGCTGTCACCTTTCACCCTTTCAGATCAAAAGGTGCGGTCGAGAGTACTTTTTGAGGTATTTTTTGTTTTTCTAATTTGTTAAATGGAATTTTTGCTGAGCACATCGCCCTGTAAAGAAAAATAAAAATATTCTAGCTTTTAATATAATTTCAAGTTTATTGTAATCTTAAGTCTGCCGTCTTTACAATTGAACTGCAACGTTAGATATTGATAATGATAATGATAATGATAATATTTATTAATAATTACAAAAATTACACGTCACTTCCCACGTATTCACAATAGAAATAAAAATAAAAATAAAGAATATAAAAATATAAATTACAAAGATTGTAAATTCTTATATGTCACCGAACAGTATATTAATAGCACAATTATAATGAAAAATTAAATAAAAAGAAATTATTACAGTTGTGTTTCATTTCATCTGAGAAACTAGTTCCCTAAAATTATAGGGAGCCATTTCCAGGAGTAATATTTTTAATTTGTGTTTAAATATATTCAATGTTTTTGCGGTACGTATAGGCTCGGGCAGAGCATTGAACGCTTCCACGCCGAATACCCGCGCGCATTTCCCCGTTTTCGCTAGACGATGTGTAGGCAGGCGGAGTCTGAGTCCGTTCCTTGTACTCATGTATGGGCTGAAAGAGTCGATGCATTTGTATACATAAATACATGCATTAAATATGCAAAGCGCTGGCAACGTTAACACTTTAAATTCTTTAAATATTGGCTTCGCATGGGTTCGGGCTGCAACTCGTGCCATGATGCGCACTGCCCGTTTCTACATGACGAAGGCTCTGTGCCAGTCTGCAGAAAGGCCCCACAGATCCACACCATAACCCAGCAGAGACTGCACAGTGGCAAAGAAGCAGTCGCGGACCGCTTTCTGAGACAGAACTTGTGCAACTCGACCAAGTGCAAAACATGCTCGACCCAGCTTATCGCATAGTGTAGTATTGGGTTCGATAGGGTATTATTACCGTAACCAACACCCTTGATATAAGTTTTTTTTCGGGGTTTGCTTGTTTCCGGGTTTTTATTCGGAGTCTTATAACCAAGTTTTGGAAATACTTTTAATTGTTGAACCTATCCACTGCCAGTTCTTGGAAGTTATTTACCTGATCGTGTCCATTTGCTCGAACGACGTGGCTATATAAGTTAAGACAGTTCTTATTCGTGATTACACGAAAGATGTTGAACAGATTCCACCGAAGTAAATACCAATACCAAAGTATTGGTACATTTGTCAGAGTATAATAAATATAATATAATTTCGTTTTATATTTGAATACAACTGTTTCTTTTGTTGTCATGAGTATAGGAAACTGCAATTAAGATAAACATCATTAATTTTTTTTGGGTCTGTGTGTGTCACCCCGTAGAGCCTAGGGGCCATTATGGGGCTTTAATTTATGAAAGTGGGATATTATGAGACTCAAAAGATAGTGATTTATTGGGATAACTGTAAAACTAAATTTTCATCATCTTAACAATTAATATGATAAATAGAAAAGTAAGCCTCTTAGTTAGAAACTATTTCACGCCTGAATTGCTCAACTAATTGGTATTAATTTTTTTGAATCGAGATAAATGGTACTATACTACTTTTTAAAAAATAAGATAAAGCTGATAATATTTCCCGTTATGATTTATAATTTAGACTACGGGGTTGAAATAAAAACTTTTCATACCTACCTACTTAGTATCCTTCATACCTTTCGCTAGCAATCATAACTTTATATTGATCATGAGTTTATGACGCACGCAATATTAAGCCACAAGCAAAATTTTGGGCAAAAGGGTTAACTTTTAAAGTTTTAGAAACTGTATATACCACTTTGTATGAAATGAATTAGTTTTATATATTAAAGAGGAAAATATTTTTTGACTAAATTGTGGGTATTTCGTGTTACTTTCACAATATTGCTACTTATTATTGTTTTTCAAATATGAACTTAAAGTTACAGGGATACTTAAATTTATAGATAACTACTTGCGCCTCGCGGTTTCACCCGCGTGGATTACGTTTAGTTCAATTATCTCACGGGAACTAAACTCTTCCGGGATGAAAGTAGTATATGTTATTTTAGAGTCTTGGCTATCTTAATTCAGGATTTCATACAGACCCGTTGGTCCGTTTGAGCGTGAAGGGTACCAAATAAACATTCAAACGACAGACAGACAAAGAAACTGTCGCTTAATATATTATTATGTTACTGTTATTGTACACTGTAAAGTTGTGTTTCAAAATAGCATCTTTAATTTGAACCCTGCGACGTTCTTAAAATATTATTAGATTTATAAATAACTTTTTGCATCTTAGTCTATTAAACACGTTTATTTAAAAAATACAATTTACTATAATAACTCATGTATCAAAATAGGTATTAAAATGTCAGAAAAATGCATTGAAATTACTGTCAGCATAAAAAACCCCCAAAAAGCTGGAAACATTACATCATTTAGTGGCCAAACTTATTCGTTGGCCTAGATAAGCAAAACTTATTTGACCGATGAAGTCTAACAAGTTGACCGAAGAGGTCTAACAAGTCGACCGAAGAGAGGAACAAGAGCTAGTTCAGAACGAGTTCAGAACTAGAACTAGTTCAGAACTAGTCTGTACTAGTTAAGGTTTATCATTTATTCCATTTTGCTGACGTGTCATTAAACAAATGAACCATATTCTCATGTGAGTACCTATACGTTATAGATATATGTGATATGTTTAATAAATACACATATATGTGTTATATCTATACTGTCGTCAACAAACAAGCCTAATTTAAATACGCGAACCCAACAAAGGAACAATACAGCTAATGGGCGGCTTCGAACTCAACTCATTCAACTAACAATCAGTGAGGTAATAGAATAAATAGCGTAATCAGGCCACTTCTGTGAGTGGATTGGTGCAGCCTATTCGATTGACAACAGTGTGCCGTGAAATAGTTATTCAACAACTTTAAATTGTAGGTATGTATTATATTTATAAGTTCTTTTTTTTTTTTTTTTACTATTATAAGTTTGCGTTTGACAACTGTCTCACCTGATGTTAAGTGATGACGTTGTCTAGGATTTAGCACGCAAACCTAGAAGGTACCTATTCAGTCGCGACTTGAAGACTCCAGGATTGTACATATCGGGAAACACAGACTCGGGCAACGAGTTCCATTCCTTGGCAGTACGATTTTATAAGCATAAATTAAATTAGTGTAAATAAAAATAAAAAAGTATGTATAATAATTATATGCGAGGAGTAGGTATGAGCGTAAGTTTGCATGTGAAAGTTTTTGTGATTTTTTTATGTTTGCATAATAGGTGTCCAGTTATCTGAGATGCAGGTTAAATAATGTTACACAGTACACGAATGTACCTACTTGTTACAAAAAGAGCCAATGCAAACAGTACACCCTATCTTAGTTGCAGTCTTATTAACCCTGTCCTGCACGAAATCCAATCCTTCCTTACCTACCTTTGTACCGACCATTTGGATGATATGTTAATTAACAGTTTTGCATCCAAATTGACGCCAATACCGCGCGGCTACAGGCAAGGTCTTTCGCGCGCGAATTTGTTTTTGTTGCTTTAATTTCTTACTATCATAGAATAGAAATAACAAGTTTAATAATAACAGTTGCTTTTAATACTGATTCTTTTAATCAAAAAGGCGCAGCGAAGGATAAGTAAAATGTATGTATCATATTTCAAATCAAATCAAATAATTATACTGTCGTTAATTCGGCCCTAGTGGTATGGGCTGCTATAGCTTAGTTGGACAGAGCGACAGGGCGGTATTCTGTAGTCATGGGTTCAAGTCCCACTAGCAGCCGAATTTATTCCTTCAAATATTTGAACATAATTATATTGTCACTATATAAATTTTACAATAATTGTCTGCGTTGCACTATAAATCATAATTTATACAATTATCATTGTTGCTGAATATACATAGAATCTCAGATGCCTAAGCTAGGCTTAGTAAAACCTGTATTATAGGCATCTGCGCTTCCCCTTTTTCACTTAATATTTGATGTATCAGATTAGTTTTATTTAAATGATGAGGACGTTAAATATTTTATTTTCATAAATTACAATATTTTACTAATTTATAATGTTACAAATCGCCCATTTAGCACTACATACACGATCATACAAAAAAGTCCTTTTAGAGGGAACCGGCGATTAAAAATATATTCAAACATAGTTTACTACCAAAATAACAAAAAGAGCTACATGACGTTCATAATATCATTATCAAAAAGCTTAATACTTAATTGACTGGCCGGTTGGCGCAGTTGGTAACACTCTGCCTTCTGAGCCGCTGGTCCCGGGTTCGATTCTTGGACAGGTCAAACATTTGTGAGCATGAACATGTGGATCTGAAGACCTTGTGTGAATTTTATAAATAAATAAATAAAAAAAAAGCTAACCAAAGAAGTAAACGAAAACAGCACTAAAATAAGAAATCAAAATGACAGCCGATCTGTACCTACTTTAAAAAGTAGCTTATAAGGACTGGATTGGAAGATGTATAGGAGGCCTTAGCCAACTGGTTCTCATTTAGAGAAATGATGTAGATTTATTAGATAAGTCAATCATTAGGTTAAATTGTAAGCAATAAATAGTTACCATTTATTTAAAAAATATAAAGATGCATTATCCAAAAAATGTAAACACAAAAATGAACGAGCATTGAATGATGAGATGACATATTAAGACTATCATCTTAGAGACTGACGCATTAGATTAAAAAAAACATAGTTCAGATTCCGATGCAACCACTAAATTAAAACATTTCTTTGTTGATAAAATGATAATAAGATTACTTAGTTCGGCTTTCGTCGAGAAATTATCGCGTGCGAAAGCGTGTGCGTTCAGAAACACTCAAAACGCAGGTTATGAATATTATAATTCGAGCTTAAATGCGAATTGATGAGTGCTTGTTTGGCGTGGTGTTGACAGTGGTAATAAGGTAATTTACTACCGTTAATAGAATGTGAATGGGAGATATTGTGTGTTGCCTGAATGGACTTTGATTGACTAACGGGTATGTGATATGTTTTTGTGAGTGAACGCACGAAGCGTTATGCTTCCACTTACTTAATGCGTACTGCCAAGGAATGGAACTCGTTGCCCGAGTCTGTTTTTCCCGATATGTACAATCCTGGAGTCTTCAAGTCGCGAGTGAATAGGTACCTTCTAGGTTTGCGTGCTAAATCCTAGACAACGTCATCACTTAACATCAGGTAAGACAGTTGTCAAGCGCAAACTTATAATATGAAAAAAAAAACAAAAACAATTAGTTCAGATTTTTGAATAAATTACAAGAGATTGTGCCGTTTTATTTTTTGAATTTGATATTCTAACTTTTATTATCTTTATACCTATAGTTATATCTATAATTTTCGTACGTGTGTGAATAACTAAACTCAATGAGATCCTGGGTAGTGTTTCCACTGTCTTGAAAGCCATCAAAGTTTGCTTTAAAACTCCGACTTTTAAGCTGCCACAATGAAAGAATTTGTGATAACATATCCCAATATAATGTTATATACGTTCAAGAAAGTTTTTGAGAATGGATGTAACGAGGTTTCTTACTCAATCACGCCAGAACGACCGAACGTATCTGAGTTAAAATTGGATTATGGACTATGCTTATTTTATGCAATATACATTTTTATCATATTATATACATATTATTTAATTTAATCTGTGCTTCATTATTAAAACGCGTATTGAAATTTATTGTTTGTTGTTGGAGGAGATATTTTTGTACCTACTTTGCATGGTTTCTTAAAAATTAACTAAATTTTTAAAAATCGATCTAGGTGCATTGCCCATAATCGTATACGTACTATGTACTTTAAAAGTACATTCTACACAGTCTACCCTCACGTCGTTCTCATCATTTATAAAACAAGCCCAATAGTATCATTCTACCCTATCCTGTGAAATTTAGCAATAAACGCATCAATAAAAACGTCAATGTCATCATTAAACCGCAAAATAATAAAGCTAAAAAAAAGAATAGAAAATGAATAAAAAAACTTGCACAGCAATGATAATTCCCACGCCATCCCTCAGTTGTCATTCCAATCAATAAAAACATAAAATACTTTGACATTTAATGACAAACTTGCCTATACGTCAAGAAGAAAAAAATACAACTGATATACGAGCGCAAGCCCAAAAAAGTGACAAAAAATATTTTTGGGGAAACCGTGACCGCGAAATCGAAAATTACGCGAGGGGAGGTAGTTTTTTATGGTCAAAACTTTTGCTGTTACGTGCCGTTGAAACTAATTATTATTATTATTATTTGTTTATATCAGGTCATAGACCCATAGCTTAAAATACTTTAAAATTAATTAAATACATTTTTTAAAAAAGTCACCGATATAGCCCAGCAGATTAGCAAGTTGAAGTGGCAGTGGGCAGGGCATATAGTTCGAAGAACCGATGGCCGTTGGGGCCGAAAGGTTCTCGAATGGAGACCACGGACTGGCAAGCGCAGCATAGGACGGCCACCGACCAGGTGGACAGACGACCTGACTAAGATCGCAGGCAAGGGCTGGGTGCGGGCCGCTTTCAACCGGTCCTTGTGGAAATCAATGGGGGAGGCCTATGTCCAGCAGTGGACGTCCTATGGCTGAGATGATGATGATGATGATGACATTTAAAATACAATACAAATACACAGTACATAGATAATAATGCAAGTGGATGCGACTACCCATAGTGTAGTCGCATCCAATGAGCGAACAATGCGCTATCCCACCTATCTACCAGTGTTTTAAGAATGATGTTGGGGCTACCCCGCCACCAGCTTAGTATGGAGGCACATCTCTCCCGGATGATGGCATGAAAACCATCGATCCGTGCCATTGGTGGTAATTCCCTTCTCGTTTAAAACTAGCTCAAATTATTAATTATCTAATGATTGCAATAATAGTTTAAAGTTCTGTATTTGAGTTGAAACAGGGTTCACCCTGTCTCTGAATTGTAAATTCATGTAACAATCAAGAATGCTAGTACTAATACCTATTACATTGTTTTGGCACCTGTGGCTGGATTACCTTAGCATCTAGCTAAATACAAAATTTGAAAAAAATTAAAGTTTTGTAAATCACAAACTATTTTTGAATTGTAATGTAACAAACCGACTAGGACTCACGCGGTAAACACTAGAAAATTACTCTCCGACCAGTTTCGAACTTATTTGCATTCTTCATCTGGGAGTTATTTTCTAATTTACTGACTTGAATTTTGTTCTAAAATCATTTTAATTTTTATTGATTGATAATACTTAGATTTTAGTTAGGTTCATTGAACAAACATCGTTTTCTATTTTGTGATTAATTTTAACTTCTCAATTTAATTCGGTGAATCCGTCAGACCATGACCTATTTTAATGTGTGTTGATTATATGTTTGGGTGTGTATGATGATTTTGCATTTTTAAGTTGACGAACCATTAACTATTCTCTAACCGATATACCTCCATTTCACAGCAATATGTTTAGAAGCGTCGATCAAACGCGTGCTAACTAATACGCTTAGTTGTTTTAGTGTTTTTACTAAACCAGCCTTTCAACGTTGCAGATAGTTTTCGTCTTAATTTAATAATGATTTTGTAACTATTCCATGCCAGATATAAAGGGTCGCTCGGAAAACCATTATCTAAAATACACTATGGGTCACATGCATTGCGAAATGAAGGATGAGACATGTGTGTGATTTTAAAACAGACAAAAATAAAATTTACTACGAAGGTCTAGAAAGCTACAAAGGTAGTACCATAATATTAATAGGATAAATGCAACCAATTAATCGACGTGGAGCTAGAGAAAGGCTGGCAAGGTAGCAATGAGAGGACGTAATAGAAGAGAGTGGAAGTATGACACATTTGCGTAAAGTTAAAAAAAAATAGAATAAAAAAAATATCTCTACGAAAGCTTACGTAAACATACTGGTCGAATTGAGAACTTCCTCCTTTTGTGTAGTCGGTTAAAAACAGTAAATAAGCAGTCGTGCGGTCACTGACTATTAAAAAAATATTAAACAAAGAAAACACGGAAGTAGTTGCGAGTGGAACAAGTGAAACGTAGGTAGTTATAGTTAATCTGCCTGATGATAAATGACGGTCCTGCGCTCTTGATTTAACTTTTACATACAGAGTGTTCGAAAATATACAAATAATAAAAAAATGTGTTCTTGACATGTTGATCTCAATATAACCTGTATTATATGTTTTAAGAAGTTCATCATAATAATAAAGACGTTATATTAATTATCCTGTTTCCTATTTATATTATTATTTTAAGTCTTCTAATTCGTCTAATGACTTACATAGGATTTATAATTATTTTATGTATTAATTTACGTTTTCTATAGCACGTTTTTCTTTTTTTGTCAGTAGGTACTAAAGATGACACGGTATTTCTCATTTCTATATCTACACAAGCAGCACCTTACATATATATAATAACATATATATATATATAACATATATACAAAAGCGTATTTTTATATTTCAACGGATATTTTGATCACAATTATTAGGATAACTTTATTTCAGCGGTCACATAGGTAATAATATATGTAACAACAATGTTATAGTAAGTACTTACTAAATCTAGTTGGTAACACTAAGAAGTGGTTTACATTCTGGTCTCCGCACTAGGATTCCCTGTGTTTTGGAAAACAGTTTCATACAAAAATATGATAACAAAGTAAGTTGCGTTACAAGTAGCGTTTTGTTTTTGTATAGCTTGACACAGCCTGTATCGAGCGGAGTACACAGTGTATTTAGTCGCAGTAGCATAGCTTACAATTATAATTAATATGATACATCATAGTGATAAAAATAAATTAAATCATAAAAGTATATAAGTAAATGAGAAGTTTCATTAAAACATGAACTAAATTATAAAAGCATACTTACTTATAGAGCAAAATGTTTGCAGTGAATATTATATCATATCATAAAAATTTTCACAATTCTTAAAAGCATTTTTTTATATATTATCCACTGATCACAAAAAGTAAAGAACTCTATGGGTCTAGCATAAAAAGCTTTTGTTGGTCAGTGACTACATTCTTGAAGAAGAAATCATCCTAGATCTAGGATGTTTACTGATTCTAAGTTTAATATTGTGTGTTTAGTGACAGTTTATAAACTTTAGTAGATACAGAAATTGATGAATTTAATATCGAACTAACTTCGTTACTTTGTAAACTACAATAGCAAAATCACTCAGTAAGGAATCGTGTCAATATTATTATTTAAAGTTTTTAACTCGGCGACTTTAAGATGTTTGGTAAAATTTTATAAAAAAAACTATGACAGCATTTTGAAACACCCTTTATTAAAGTAGGCGTGACTCCGCGTCTCCACTGCAGATTAAGTGCGTATCTGCATCATTATTGCAGCACAGAATATATTATACAAAACAAATATGTACTTGTATTATTTGTAGGCACAATCTGTACCGATTGGGCCAATATAATAATGGTCTAACCTAACACTATTTTATTGAAGCGATAATAGATCAGCGGTGGGAGTTTCGGCTGTCAAACTGACGGACGCTGGTTTGATCCCCACCATCTGCATCGGTTTGATCTTTCAGTGAAAGAAACACCGTTATCAAATTCCTAGCATGGTGGTAGTAGTCGAGTACTCGCGTGGAAAGCTACTACCCTTAAATTTGAAAAACTGTCACTAAGCACATAGACAATAGCATACAACAGCTTGTAATTAGTTTGTCCATTGTTTTACAAGCTAAGTTTGAAGAGAAGCATATCATAGTTTAATGGATTCTCCACTGTAACAGTTGAGCAGTGCACTAGATTCTTACGGTATGTAAATAAGCTAAGGTTAGCTTAATTTAAATTTACTTTACAACACAAGGCTTGAAGATACACGATGCTGGATCTCAATTTGTCTGGATTTTCTCACCGATTCACTTATTTTATAGAAACATTCTGAGTACCTAGCTTACACAATAGAAGGAGGTTGCTACTAAACATATATAGCTAGCTATAACTGGTTCTGGTTAGTTATCACTTCGAATGCTTTTTTCATGAATCTGTAATTGGTCGGTTCTAGCAATTGTTAATATGAAAATCGCCAAAGACCTTTAGTTTTCCTGATCTGTGGAAATTACCATTATATTAAGCAGTTACGGAATCTGCCGGAAAATACTATTTAAATATGCATAAATAAATTACGCGATAATACTGATAATAAAAAGATTTATTCAATGAATTAAAAGTTAGATTATTGATTTCATTTGTAATAGTACTATTTAGAAATCCGGATTCTATTACGTGAGCGGTGATTTTAGAAAAATACAACACAAGTACTAAATCTATTTTCATAAAATTTGTATGAGACAAATGTAATAGATCATTAAGTCTAAAATTTTAAGTATTACCTTTTATTGCAACACAGACCATCATATTCTAGAATTATAATAACAATAACCTCAATCAATAATAACTAAGCGTTAACCATCAGTCACGACCTGAGCGAAACACATCAAATTGACCCCACCTTACTACGTCTATACCGCAAATTAACCCTTTGACTGCACGAATACCGTAATATCTGAGTAAATATCGGTATACCAGTATACAGTACCGGAATCAGTACGCGTAAGCTCTCGTGCAAATATCGAAGCAAACGGATGTTAAGCTGGCTTTTGTACAATCGCAGAGAAAAGTGTATCGAATAAAAAATAAGCTCATATTGAAGAGGTACGAAGTGTACAATCGTTTGTTAAAATTAGGCATATATAATCTTTTGTATTAATAGACTCATTTTACGGATTGCAGTGTTTGATATGGGGCCACCAACGGTTAATTCAACAGATATAATTAGATAAGTGCGATACTTGCTTTCATATCAACAGTTTTTATTTAGTTTGAGGTTTAATAACTATGTCATCTTATTAAATCGGTAATGGTTTGTTTAAAGATTGTATTACAGTATGATACGTAGTACTCAAGTATACCTGAAAATACTACAAATTTGAGGACATAAATTTAAAATTGATAATCATAAGTATCAAACTTAAAGGTTGTCAAAGGGGCAGGGGCAGGGGTTTGAAAGTGCCTACTACTACTTCATTTTAGGCTTTATTCCGATGTATGTTCTTACCGAATGCTCGAACCCAAAATGAGATCCAATAAACCTTCTGACTAGTGGCTGACGGTGGCTGATACTTATACTAGTATACACGTTGAAATACAGTTTGGTATTACATTTTGTTGGCGTCAGTACCTAAAAGCATGGTCTCGGTAGTAAACAGTACGGCCGATTGAATCCTGCGTGGAGTTTAATTCACATGTGAACGTCAGAAAATATTTAATAGTTCATTTAAATATTTTCAGTCCTTTACATGTTAATATTACTACCAAAATGAACTAGGCTGTGATAGATGGGCTTGATTTGGGAAAAGTCATAAACAAAGTTGTGTAAGTAGGTATTTAACATTGCTTATTATATTATATTGTTATTATTATGTTATATTGGTCATGGTCACGAGAAGTCAGTCTTCTCGTGACTACGACCAATGCAACTTGGTCGAAACGTCGAGGTAAATAAATTACTACATGTTTTTCTCGCGATTAAGCCCCGTTTGATTTAATAACAATGTGTTCGAATCGCGAAAGTCTAAAAATTACAATTGCTTATTATTATTATATTAGGAGATGTTGGTCATCGTTGGAAACTGTGTAATCTTTTAGATCTTGCGATAAAACCGCAGAATGGGTTCAGATGCCAGATACTAGCAGATAACGTGTATCAATGCGGTGAGGACAGTTAACAGACAGAAGTCACTTGGGAAAAACCCCCTACTTCATCACAAAAAAGCCCTAGAAATCACAATAGTTAGGCTGTAAACTACCCGCAATTGGCCAGCAATTGAAAAAAACTTGTCTAATATTAGTGACAGCGTTTTATAGAGTTATACGAATTTGAAAAGGTTTAAAAAGTAAATAAATAGAAAGAACGAGCTTGTAACCGTCTAATAAGGGAAGTTACTCACTCGCCAAATTCAATGGAGAGCATTAGATGAGTAGGGCTTTACGGCTATTTAGATCGTTTTGATAGAATAAAAGACTGATATGTTATTGACTCACTTACCGTTTAATTTCTCTAAATATGATTATTTTAAGGTTCTTAACTACTTTGAGTACTTTCGCACTAAGTACTAGATTTGTAACTAGATTTACATTTTAAATTTACGATACCACAATTTCTTGAGGATGCGTACTCGACGGTGCAGGTTAGATTGTGTACACATCTCAACTGGGCTTAAATCCATCCAGAATTATTGAAACTAATTTTATATAAAAAAACTTACTTCATTTTGAAGAATTTTACTTAATGTTAGTTAGTTGGAGTGATTAACAGAACTATAGCCATTGCGATGTACTCGTCGTTGATAGTTTTAAAATAATCTAGTCCATGTCGTTAATTTCAAAGATGAAGAAATTCGCGTTGAATTAGTTTCTAAACTCTTACCACACATGACTCGAGTCGAATATTGTACTCAGAGAATTAACAAATTATTTTATGACAAAAATTGGAACAACGGATTTGATTCATCTGTATTTTGTGAGATTTTCCTTGATATTATAAAAACTACTAAACCGATTATGATGAAAATTTAAATTGGACTATCTTGAAAGCGTATGCTTTCAAACAAAAAGTATTTTTTTTTAAATCGGTGACCAGCAGTTGGCGGAGTAATCATTGAACGTTTTCATTGTTCGAATCGCTTTTTAAACGTTTTAAAAAAGGGCGGACCCCTTTTTTAAAACGGTTAAAAAAACTCGTATTTGACGTTTATTACGATGTAGCCTTCAAAACTTAATTTATTAATCATTATCCATTGCAACCTTGCATGTAGACATACATATCATAGAGGGAGCTACCTCCGGATTATGGACCAGACGCCTGTTTACTTAGCTAATGCACGCCATCTAGCCGTAGGCTTGGTAAACACAGATGCACTCTATATACCACTCAATACATAGCATCATGATCTTTGTTTTTGTCTGTGAGATTATTAGACATGTCAATTAGGTTTTGGTAAATGCAGCAGTTGATGTTATTGTATTTACACTTTTAGTTTATTTTAAACGAATGTAATCGAGCACATTGAACAAAAGGATTCTTAAAAAACGTTTATTTAAATGTTGATCGATAAGTGTGCATGCCGATCTGCATTATGTTTATGTCTGTGGTCATTTTATTGGGTTACTAGCGGTCCACCCAGGCTTTGTACGTGTAAAAAAAGTCAAAATTAGAAATTATATGGATCCCTATTTAAAAAAAAAAAAATAATATACCCTATGTCACCCGGGGATAGTGTAGCTTCCCAACAGTGAAGAATTTTTCAAATTCAGTAGTTTCGGAGCTTATTAAATGCACACAAACAAACAATCAAATCTTTCCTCCTTATAATATTAGTATAGAAGTAGGTATAGAGAAAATTAAATCTATAAGATGTGCTGGCTAGTTTGATTAAAAAAATAATAATATCGTTTCAATGGAAATATTTGGTGAAAAAGTAAACATCTCATGCATAAGTATTGCTATATGCAATGTTTGTTTGCCAACTCGCATGCTTGTCGATCGTCATTAAAATAACCTGCAGTCATTTTGTTGGCTAAATCCTACATGTTAACAATTCCGTTGGTGTATGGTAATGCTTTATAAAATGTACCAAGGCGACACACAGATAGGTACACAGATGCTGCATTTAGCTTTAAACTCTTTTGTTTCCGTTTCTAAGAAATGTATCATAATTATAACTGTTTTCCGACACGTATTCGAATCGCTAAATAAAACATACTGAAAATAATGTTAAATTTGACTGGCCGGTTGGCGCAGTTGGTAGCTCTCTGCCTTCTGAGCCGCTGGTCCCGGGTTCGATTCCCGGAGAGGTCAAATATTTGTGTTTATGAACATGTCTGTTTGACCTGTGTCTGGGTGTTTTATGTATATAAGTATATATATCAGTCATCAGGTTACCACAGTACAGGCTCTGCCTAGTTTGGGAATGGGAAAAAAAATTTCATTAACACAAAAAAAAAAACTCTTAAAATATCATTTCATTCGCGGTTCCCCCCCTGCACTGGGTAAAATATGTTAAAAGAAATCGTATTAGGAATGATTTATATGTCAGCCCACTCACTGAGGGGGCTGGATTCACAAGTCATGTGATATAATGCTCGGACATTCTCTCAAATATAAGGAAACATAGCGCACTAAATTTGTCGGATTATATAGAGAGAAATATAAATGTATATATAATATTATATAAACCTATATAATAGGCCGTGGTGGTACCGGCCTAGAATAGTACTCCCCCAACTCTTCCCGCGGGTGCCGTAAGAGTCGGCTAAGGGATAACGTACCAGGAGGTGGGCAGCAGCGCCTTCTGAAGATCGGAAATCATACTGCGCTCGCCAACCCGCCTGCCAAGCGTGGCGAGTATTGGCAAATCCCCTCTATATGGGGGAGGCATACGTCCAACAGTGGACGGACATAGCTGAGAAAAGAAAGAAAAAGATAAACCTATACATACGTAAGCGTTATGCTTCCATGGGTACAGACAAGGAATGGAACTCGTTGCCCGAGTCTGTACTTCCCGATAGGTACAATCCTCGTGCTTAGACTACGCCATCTAGTGGGACAGCGGGCAAACGTTTAAAAAAAGGAGTTTACGTTTTTCGAGCTTTTTGTTATAATATCGATAATTCGTTACTGTATTAATTTGTATTATGTATTTATTGCTTACATGATAAAGTTAATCATAATTTGATGACTGTAGTGGTTATTCTATCTCATGTCGTATTAGAGGCTTTAATACAAACAATATCTAGAGATATAGACGAACAATATATATCTTTATAATGATCATTAATCATATCAATAACATTCATGTAATCATAGTCGTTACTAGTTTTCAATATTTCAAAAAAACTTTTTCATACTCAACAGACATTTACAATTTTCATGATGATAATGTGTGATAATTGTGTGAAAATCTCAATTGCCTATCGCTATCGAGGCTCGATTGTCGTCTTGGCTCAGTGATGAGTGACACTGACTTTAAAACCGCGACCCGGGGTTCAAACCCCAACTGGGGAAAAAATTCTGTAATGAGCAAAGATGTTAGATTGAGTTTGTTATCGGGTCTCGGATGTTTTTTTTATCTGTGAGCGCGTGCGCATCCTCAAAAAATAAAATAAAATAATAATCCATACCTAATGCTGAATATATATATATTTCTATACGGCCAATAGAAATCTTTACCATTTATGAAAGAGCCAGGACTCACGTCAAATTACCGGAAAATTACGGTTACACCCGTTTCTAAGACATATTTTAATTTTACCAACCTCTTCTAAATTTGACCTTATTACTATGTTTATGTTTTTTTATGTTACATATTTTAATAATGATTTAACTCAAGATTAAGATTTAATCCATTTAATTGAATTGTATTTCGGAAATTAAGGAATACATGAAAAATAAATTTTAATGTAGTAAATAAAAGCGATAATCGTGTATCAAAATTAGTAAATTATACACTTGCTTTCATAACAAAGTGCTTATAAAAACAGGCACAAGTGCAAACGTGTTTATTCAAAAACCAAAGAGACTTAAAGATAGGAAATCCTTATACAAAACAGTAGAGTGTGACGCCAAAAACAATAATTCTTCATTACTAATACTGTTGAGGGTGAACATAGTACATGCCCTAAAACAGTATGTATCGTTTTAGCAACGTTAATATTACCTTTTTTTTCAGTCTTCTCGTGACCACGACCGACGCAACTTTGTCGAAGCGTCGAGGTAAATAAATTACTAAATGTTTTTCTCGCGATCAAGCCCCGATTGATTTATTAACAATTAATATTACCCTTATACAAGTAAGTAGAATTCTTATTCGTTACACGATCCAATAAAATAGTTTTAATGAGCTACTTTTCTTTATTATAAGTCATAAATGGCGACGTTTACTATTTAATAGCGTTGCAAATTAATATTATTATTCTAAAATAACTTTCAATCTCATCTTACATTATTAAACGAGCATGTAATGCAAAAAGTTTCATTACATATAAAAATAGATGTCATCCGTGCAAAAACGCCGAGCAAAGTTAGGTAGCAAACTTATATCTTTTGAATAACGCTATGTGACAACCACGGAAATAAATAATGTATATCTGGAAATCACACTATCATCCGTAAGTTACATTAGAAAAGCCGCCATAATTAAGTTAGTTTATAAATTGTCAAATATTGGGGTAGTCATAGCTCGGCACAGGGCACTACAATTTTCCTGCCTTCGTGTTGCGGTCCATGGTACATTGTCTAACTGTACCGAAAGCCAAACGTTTCAGGTGAGTAGATCCGGAAACCGTTTTGTTACTATCCATGGATGGATACTACGAGAACACATATTTTTTAAATAGCTAAGAAATTTTACTTTTACTAACAAATATAATATAACAAGCGTATAGACTGTAATTCGAGTGGCCACCATCACATACTGTTAAAATCAGTTGGGAACTTGCAGGTGTTCAATACTTAACCAAGGGGGGTGAGTTGGGCTTTTTGTAGCCGATTGTGTAAGCGTAAAATGTGAGTCAAATAAGAGGTTGTTTAGAAGGATAAAACTGTTGATTCAGATCTATTTTGGATACGCTAAAGAGATTATGGTGCTGTTATTGTAGGAGGCTGTATATTTTTTTTCCTAGAGAAAACATTAAAAACATTTAATTTATACCAAACAAAAGTTTCATATAAATGAAAATCACATCGCAAGCCCAATCTCGGTATTTGTAATTAAAATCATAAAATAGGTTAATGTTTTATGCTTTCGTAGATTTATATATATTTTCGTAGATAAGTACTATTTATTTTATGTAATTCCGACTGAACACCTGTCTGCATTGTTTTGTTTTAATTAGTATTATAGTGCAACTAAATGTTTTGAAAATATGAGCATAAGGTTTTTGAATTATATTTGCATGTGAAATGAGATCATGCAAATTAATTACTTGGGTCACATTGGTCAACTTCACCCTTATGTGTTATCGTTTTTATCTCTCGAATTAATTACTGTTATGGTACTGTGCCGTGGAAGTATCGGCCTAGAATAGTACTCCCCCATCTCTTCTCGTGGCGCCGTAAGAGTCGGCTAAGGGAACACGTACCAGAAGGTGGGCAGCAGCGCCTTCTGAGGATTGGAAATCATACTGCGATCGCCAACCCGCCTGCCAAGCGTGCGTATTGGCAAATCCCCCCTATATGGGAGAGGAAAATGTCCAGCAGTGGACGCACATGGCTGAGAGAAGACGATGTTACTGTTACATGAATGATTAAATGGGTTTAGATGTCGTAATATGAGATATACCGAAAAACTGATCTTTTCATAGGTAAGTTTTTCGGTATAGCTCATTATGTTTGAGAGCTAGAACAAAAATACCAGCGAAACATAGCTTAAGTCTTGTATTCATGTCGAAAAATTTAAAAGAAATAGGTACTTGAAATTATGTTGACCAGGTTTTTGAGTTTGTGATTGATCTGCAAAATGATTCCGATTTAAAGCAAATCAGAATCCTAATATTATGTGTCTGACAGTGATTAAATATAGCTCATTATATCAACTTTGTTTTTATGCTATTCTTCTTTATGCTAAATAAAATTGATGTATGACAATCTAAGTACTTCTCGGAACTTATTATATTTTATTCCCTTTACGTAAAAAGTATTTATAACTCTAAGACCTTAATAATAGTTATTAATAAATAGCATTAAAAAGACTTAAGTAACATTTCACGAAATAACAAATTAAAGTCCCACCCATCCATAAATATTTCTACAAAAAAAATGTTATGTTGGAATATAATTTAAGACTGTCCCTATTCGGGACGCGATTATATTTTAAATCATTTTTTTTTTTAAATATACTTAATCAATGTAGTCGTGTTTTTTGTAATGTTATTACTTCAAAATGACATTTTTTGTTAAGTAACGGTTATAGAAATATTTTTTCATAAATATATAAGTACTTTTTCATTGATCTTAAGGAAATGTTATATTCAATGAATTATTTTGATAATATATATAATTATTTAAAGATAATTATTTTATAATATATTGTTTAGGTCCTTTTTAGTATGTCATTATTATGACTTTACGTAAAAAATGTCTCATTACTTTCCGCTCATATCCTAACAAGTGCACCAGTCATTTACCAGTCAAAAGAGCCCATTCATCACACGTAGAGCGGCACAAGAACACGCGAAAGCACTTACAATCTACAATCAAGAGTGTAGAAATGAACATATGCGCTAGACAACGCACCCCGCCCACGGGTCAAATTTGATTTACGCTCGAATTACGTGTCATAACCTGACGCGCTTGGCCCTGTCTACTCTTCGGTCACAGTGTAGCAAAGTAAATTGTCATTATTTTAATTCTGCATACCTATTTACCTTTTATTTCAAAAGTTATTTATATTATATATATTTTGTATAACGAAGATCAGAAAGAAAAATTAACTTAATTACATTATTTATTCAATGTGAATATTTCGAATGATATTGTACTGGATCAATTCGGTGTTATAGCTGCCAAAGTGCCAAAACGATTTCCTCCAGTCCATTTACTGCCTAATGAATAAACTTCTGAAAACATTTTTTTAATAAAAAAAAACACGCTCTTCTAAGAATTTATGTATAAATAAAATAATACTAAAAAAAAAAAAAACGATAAAAGTACTATATAAAAAAAGGAAAGTATAAGTAAAGTACTATAAAAGTATATACTCAATTATGTACCATATTTCATATCTAATTAACTATAGTTTTGTCTCGTAATAACGCCAGACGCTATTTACATATTAGATGAAGGACTTCTACGAAACCATTTATTTACCGCAGTGAAAAGAAAAACTCTTACACTTTCCGTAGTAGCTACACAAGTTTTGTGATCGTGCTTGAAAGCAACTGATATCATCAAAATGCAATACTACAGAGTACGTGTTTTGTGTAACTCAAACAAGATCAAGAGTTTTGAGCCTAATAAACTGGTTATGGGGCTCAAAATTCTTGATCTGAGGAGGCTGAGCGGAGAATAAATCATCCACTGCTGGATATAATACATATCTCACTTTTATTAGAACTATATTTATATATGGTATTTTACAACTTTATAAACAGTAACTTGAATTTCTTGTCTTAGTAAATAAGATAGTTGGCACTACGGAAAAACTTGTTTAGCGTTTTTGTACAAAGTTCCATGTAAATCTTTAGTGCAGTTTTCGAGATAGCATGTATTATTTAAATAGAATATAGGTACAAGAAAGCATTTAGTACATTAAAAATATTATTCCTTGAAGTTATGGATAAAAAGATTGAAACCATTTTTTTTAAATTACGTTATCATAACCATAAATTAATATTTTATCTCGAAATCAACCTGACAAAGACTTAACACATTTAAAGGCTAGATAGACCTGTAAATTTTTCTACTCTGTGACGTACAAGGACATAGAAGCCAAATGTGGACCCGGCGTAGGTGTCATAAAAGCTCCCTTCACGAGTGCACCTTCTGTATCGATAATGCATTAATTTGAATATTCGCGGTGTCAGATGTCAAATGGTTTGTAATTTTCTGTTTGTTCCTTTCATTGTATATTTAATGTGGATTTAACACGGAAGTCTGTAATTGGGCTGTATCGATAATAATGGCATATGTTAAATTATTATCTTGTAGCGTGATTGAAGAAGAACAATGGTATATATTGAAAATGATTTCTATTTTTGTCCTGTCCTGTCTTAATTCTACGATAGAGGTTCACAACAACATCTTTCCCTCTTTCACTCCGTTCTCATTCATTCATCGCAGCCATAAGACGTGCACTGCTGAATATATGTCTCCCCATTTAGGTAGATTTGCCAATACTCGCCACGCTTGGCAGGCAGGTTGGCGAACGCAGTATGGTTTCGTATCCTCAGAAGGCGCTGCTGCCCACCTCTTGGTACGTGATCCCTTTGCCAACTCTTACGGCACACACAGGAAGAGATGGGGGAGTACTACTCTAGGCCGGTACCACCACGGCACCTACACTCTATTCTATTACTTATCTTATCTTATCTTACTATGGTATCATTCTGGTCGCAGTCTTACCATACCTGCATTCTTCGGTATTCTTCTGTCAACACTCATGCTTATGACTATTGCTGCTATATATTTTTCATCTCTCATGATATGCTCAATCTTAGCCTTCTATTGCCTTCCAACATTTTATCTACTAGTTCTACTCACAATACATCTCTGATAGACTCATTTTTTATATGTTCTATTATAGACATCTCTACTCCACGTTTTTCTTTTTCATCTTCCCTTTTTCCTGCCTAACATTTTTCGTTTTCTTCATTCCTATCATCTCCAACATGATGAACCAAAATTTTCCCTTGTTGGTAATGGTGATTCTCGAGACTCATTATGGTCCTTGAGACCTATCTATTTATAATATTTTATATTTTTTTATTGCATCCAACTTGAATTTATCCTGTTCCTTTTTTCCGTTAAGGACTTATGTTTTCGTTCTGCAGTTTTTCCAATTTATTCCGCCATTGTTTATTTATACTTTATAGATATTTTTCTAGACAAAAAGCTGATTTTTTTTTATTGTATCGATCTAGCATTTGACCACTATCTCACTTAATGGTGAGATTAAGTGTTTGGGCTTGGTGACAGTTTTTCAAAATTGAGGGTGGTAGCTATCCAGGCGGGTATTCAAAAGTACCATACCACCATGATGGGAATTTGATAACGGTGTTACCTTCACCGGAAGCTAAAGCTGTTGTCGGGGATCGAACCAGTGTCCGTCAGTTTGACAGGTGACGCTCTCCCCGCTGAGCTATCATCGCTTCAATTCGCTGTTTATAATCATAATGCTGTAAGTGTAACGTAAAACCCTTATCTGCGCCTGTGATATATAAAGGTTTGGTACAGCTAGAATGCACTATAATTTACATTATACATATAATTTTTAACCACATAAAACTTCGTCATAGAATGACTCAAGTAAATTTAAATATTTCTAATTGAATAGGTATGTTGCGCTTTATCAGTTCCTAAAATTGAACGTGGACTCTATATCTATTTCTAGGAATAACCTATGCGCTAGTTGGAGTCCTAAGACCCCTACCAAATGTTATCATAAACTAGGCACGCTCAATAATACTAGAACCCACCCCCTAATGAAGTACATTCATAATATATGTACGATGACTAAGCATATTAACGAGTAGTATTTCTATGAAATCAAATAATATACAAAAAGATATATTCGAGTATGATGACGTAGGAATCGTAACATGATCTCTAACAGTTGGCCTTGCTAGCAAGGCGCGAGATAGAATCAGAAATGTCAGATCAGAAATCAGAAAATCCGTATAATGAAAGTTAACAAATCAACCAAGCAAAACGTTTTATTTCCATGCATATTCTTTTAGATATACCACGTAAAGACGTATACGAAGCGTTTGCTTCCACTTTTATAATGTGTACTGCCCGGGAGTTGGGTTCCCGGCCCAAGTCTGTGTTTCGAAATACGTAGAGATAGAGGTATAGCTATGGAGTCTTCAAGTCACGGGTCACGGGCGAATGAGTTACTTCTTAGCTGGTGCGTGCTTAGATAACGTAGTCACTTAAGCCACACGGAAACTTAAAAAAACACTTTAAGACTGTCTCAATCAAAGATAATATACAACAAAATTTTATCTACCAAAACTGCAAGAATCTCGAAATTAAAAATAATAGAAAAAACAAACTGTAATATTTTTTCAGTACTGCAGTAATTCTTGTTTAGGCGTTATCGACGAATACCTAGCACAAGCTCGCGCCTTCTGGCGCGATATTTGACGCTATAGCCCTGCAAATACTTTGACATACACTAATGACCGTACTTTGAAACCATATGTGACGTAATTATCTTCCGCGTTAACAATAAACTAAGAGCCATACTTCAGACTATCTGTCATACATAAATCACAAGTTAACTAACCCCACCCTACCCTTGCTGATATCTATTACTCAAAGTCAGCTTACATACAGTACAGGTGAGTAATAATTATTACCGATTATATATTTTAGCTTACCTTAAATAATTTATTTGCAAACAATAGCTACAGTTATACGTGTGAGTTAAAGAAATGATTAATTCTTATTTTAGCTCCTTTTTAACCAACTTCAATTAAAGGAGGAGAGGAGGTTTTATGTTCCACTATACATTCACCGATTTTTCCACCAACTGTTGACAGTTTTTGAAACAGTTCGCTTCCGAGGTAATGCCATTCAAATTTGATCAAAGTCGGTCTAGTACCTACATTTTATTATATCGATGAAATGCGATGAAAAAAATGTGTTTGTAAACTCTAAGGCTTTCACGGCCGGCGTTGCATGTTGTATGTATTGCTTCCGGGCTGTTTGGCCGTGGTCGTATCAGAGAAGACGCCGCGGAGGAGGGTTCTACGCTCTTGTCGCCGCTCAGACCTGAACCACTGAAGATGTCGACCGCAGTGATCGACGAAACGTCTGGAACACAAGTTTCACATAGAACACGGCCAAACAGCCCGGAAGCAATACATACAACAAAATGTGTTTGTTCAACTTTTTGGTTTAAAAGTTTACAAGATAAATTTTACTTAAACCTCATAAAAATTAATACAAAGAACTAAGTTGCATATAAAATGCAGTAAATATTTTTTAGGACACAGACTGATAGATCTAGCAAATAAAGTACCATTCGGTATTTGAAATCCCTGAACATAAATTACATTAGATGGTCTTGATATTATATTATATAATAATAAGTACAGATTAAACGAAACACTTGTGAATATAATAATATGTATAATCTTTGAGAAAATGGTATAGTGTTTGTGTGCTTTTTCCCGAGTAGAAGTATGACAAGAGTTAATGAGAGCATGTACAGAAAATCGTTATCTAGATGTTTCTCCTGAAATAATCATTACATACAAAAATATAGTATTTAGAATTGTTTTATATAGTCATATTCTTTGCAAGATTATTTTTCTATTTTTG
Organism: Apeira syringaria; assembly: GCA_934044485.1. NCBI lineage: Eukaryota > Metazoa > Arthropoda > Insecta > Lepidoptera > Geometridae > Apeira > Apeira syringaria. The sequence goes on along the minus strand of OW203660.1, from coordinate 21,969,182 downwards.
TTGACTTGGGAGTCATGCGAAGTTTGTCCATCTCTAGTATTTTTCTCATAGTCCAAATTGTATTGGGGGTGGGCAGAATACATAATGTTATGCAGATTGCAGGACTGGGGTTCTTGTGGGTTCTCGAGTTCCCGTAGGGTTCGTGTGGGTCTTGCAGACATATATAAAATACGAACCCTAAAAGAAGAACAAATAAAATGTTATTCACCTGTGCTGTTTTCGTTTAATTATTAACATTTTTCTTTCATAATCTGTTCACGGCTATTTGCAACGCAACGCCATCTGTTGCCAATGTCGATAACGATCTGTGTTCGCCCGGTCAACTGTATTTTGCGCATATTGCGTATTTTGGGGCTAAGAGGAATTATCTTATCGCTTTGTCTAATAATTCGGTGTATTAGTCATTATTGTTGTTCAATAATGCATAATAATAACAGGTATGGGTAACGAGAGTGGCGAGGGCTATCATGTTAGAATATATCTGTTGCAGTCCGTGACTTTTTCGTTTAAAATTTGAATGTTAAATAGCTTCTATGGTTCAAAGTGAATATTTCATGCAGTTATTTTTTGACTCAAATGTATAATGGGCACATGTTACAAGCTGTCAAGTTCATATATTTTTGGGATTTTAGGAATTTTTGAATTAAATGTATTACGTTTTTTATTTCCAATAGTGTTTTAAAGTCGTGATTCTGTTCATCACTCAAACTAATTGGATTTTTAGACAACCCAAAAGCTCTTATTCCATTTAGGTAAAAATCAAATGCGTTTAACTATTTACACTTTACAATGCTATCTTTAATGTTAGAAAGGATTTATTTAATTTCGGGTATTTTTCTTTTATCATACTCAGACGCCCGCACTAGGATTCCCTGTGTCGTGCGAGGCATGGACACACACAAACACCCAAGACCCAGGACAAATATCTACACTCATCGCACAAATGTTTGACTCTGCCGGGATTCGAAACCAGGCTCCCGGAGACACAGAAATCATGACAGACACTAACCACTGCGCCGACGGCGACCGTCTTATGGTGGTATGTATGCTTAAATTTATATCATGAACTGCTGATTACAACAATGTATACTAAAAATCTTTCTTATAATTCCTAAAGCTACTTATCATTTACACTATAATCTTCTTAACCCACAACACCAACATGTGCTCTATTTATCCAACCACTTAACCAAAGTCACCCCTAAATGCTTAAAAAAATTAAATCCGCAAATATAGCCCTCCATATTTCACCCTTGATCGAATGCGTTGAGTTAAAATGTTTGAACTTTTGAAAAAGTTATCGAGTAAAATGGTGTGTAATATAGGTACGGGGTACACTGGGGTACATGCCAAATAAAGACTCATTCTGTAATATATAAATCGGTAATTCTTTGATGCTGTGTAACTAACTAATAAACTCATTTATAATTACTATTACTTAATATTATCTAATATTATATTCAGATTTGCGCTGTTAAATGTTTTTAACCATTTTAATTCTCATACTAGAATAGTTTAATTAAGTTGCTGTTAATTCTATGGTCAGAATCGGTTTACATGCCAACAAATTGACGTAAAAATATCCACAAACTATCTCATTTTTCGAAATCATAACAAAAATAATATTTAAATCTGGCTTTAAGTCATCGTTTCAGTGAAAATATTTTCGTAATTTATGAACGATAATTGATTTTTATACAAATAAAAGGAGATAGAAATCAATTCAGCTACCTATGATAGTACTAATGGTAAATTACAAATAACGAGTTTCCACGAAATGAATTGTTGGTGGTATTTAAGAAGCTAATGTGGAACCCACCTCTATCGATATGTCTGACATAATTATGGGAATTTTCATTATTTTTGTACGTTTGGTTAGCATACTATTTTAATTAGAATAACCAAATTTCTTAGAAACGCGCATTTAGTGTATCCCAACTTAAATCTTCTGCAACAGACGTAATGCCAATAGATAGATAGCATGCTATTTTAATTAGAATAACCAAATTTCTTAGAAACGCGCCTTTAGTGTATCCCAACTTAAATTCTCTCCAACAGACCTAATGCCGATAGATAGATAGATAGCATGCTATTTTAATTATAATAACCAAATTTTTTAGAAACGCAGACTTAGTGTATCCCAACTTAAATTCTCCCCAACAGACCTAATGCCGATAGATAGACAGATAGCATGCTATTTTAATTAGAATAACCAATTTTTTTAGAAACGCGCCCTTAGTGTATCCCAACATAAATTCTCTCCAACAGACCTAATGCCGATAGATAGATAGATAGCATGCTATTTTAATTTGAATAACCAAATTTTTTAGAAACGCGCCCTTACTGTATCCCAACTTAAATTCTCTCCAACAGACCTAATGCCGATAGATAGATAGCAAATGTAATATTCGTCATGATGACTCCACTAAACCTTGCACTATGGGGGTGAGCGGTCCTGATAGATGCCGTTACAATATTGAAACTCATCTCACGGTCGCTCTGGGATATAGGAAGTCACTTTTTGATGGATGATAGAGATCATTTTAGTGGAGTGAAGTGAAAGTAGAAATCTACCTAATGGTACACTATTTGGAGGCTTTTGTTTACGTCATTTCTCAAAATACTGAGCAAATCTCGTAAGCCGTTAGATCTCTACAAACACTACATTTCATTTATATGTAAAAAGTATATGAACTGACCCGTGTCCATTTCGCTGGGCGTCAAATATTGTTAACTTCTAAAGATTGATACTCTATTGCTCTCTAACTCTAGATTTACGTGACGTCCATCCATATTGTCTAAGAACCGGTTGAGATTGAGTTTTATCCGGTTCTTGAATATTACAACGTGGTGTTCTTTATTATTTCTTTGAAAATAGGTAACACCTTACTTACTTCAATTGACACTCATATATTTTGTAAAATTGTGTCGATTATACAAAACCATCATAATTATGAAGAAATAAAATTATTAACATAATATTTTCGGAGCACTGGTAGCCTATAGAGGTGTGAGCGCGAGCTTTATCCTGCGAGTCACTGGTTTGATTTGTAACTCAGCTTCTTGTGAAGGCAACCACGTCACGGTTGTGCCGTAGTTTCCATTAGGTACCTGTGTACCAGCTACCATCAAATATAAAAAAAACAGTCACTAAACACATGTGTTCAGCTGTACTTAGGATTCAGTTAAGCCTAGTATTTAGTCTCAGTACTCAGTTATTAGTGTTTTATTTTAATGAAGGCATTTGCCCCAAGAAAAAAGCCTTGCGTGGTTCTAAGTTCGACCACATCGTCACAGCTAATCAATCGATCTAACACGATGGCCTATTAAGAAAAATCCGTTTTTTTTTTACCATCCCCACAAGGTCTTTAGGTCCCAAACTAGGCAAAGCCTGCACTATGGTAACCTGATGACTGATATATATACTTATATACATATACACACCCAGACAGAGTTCAAACAGACATGTTCATACACACAAATGTTTGACCTGTCCGGAAATCAAACCCGGGACCAGCGGCTCAGAAGACAGAATGCGCGAACTGCGCTAACCGGCCAGTCTATTATAATATTGTCGATAAGTAACTGTTTTCTTAAATACCTTTCTCTAATATTGTTCCACGTGAAAATACTATCTTCACATAAGTCTGATGATTAGCACACATGCTAATCGACATATTTTATGCAAAGGGATTACTCGAAACCAAAAGTTTTCGATGGACAAGAGGTACTACTTTTATAATAATGACACCATTTATTTCTTCCATAATCCCTTTACTCGATTATAGAGAAGCATTAACTTATTGCCAAGTCAGACTGCTCATTTTTCTCCCGTAGGCTTCGCCCCAAAATTCACTTTTGCCGAATTAGGCTTCATAAGCCCAGGGGCTAATTCATCAGTGGGGAGTGATGAAGCGAAATAAATGTTTAAGCATTGTCATGGATAGGAAATCTTGTGTTTATATTTATGGGGATCAAAGTGGATAATTAACAATTATGTAAATTGAGAGGGTACTTTTTCATTTTCATTCTTACTTTGTTATATTTAAGACGCTTAAAACAACGCAGATCCCCATAGGCACTGATAATAAGGAATGTGTGGACAAGCGTAATTTTTATGTAATGTGCTTGTAAGAACAAGAACTGGTTGTGTTTGAGTTCTATCCGGTATATACACTACAATAGTACTCCCATTAGTAACACTTCATACATATGTCCACGAACTAGTCACTTTGTATTTCTCCCTGTCCTGGCGATAACTCAAGCCTAGGCTCGTACCACAGTGGTGCAATTGAGCTAGTCGCCTTGTCCTCTCCTAGTGGCACAGCGCCGTCAGCGCTAGCCTCACTAGGTGGTACGCCTTCTGCGCCCGCACAAGACATATTTAGTGTCTTATTATAATGCTTTATTTTCTAAACAAATAGTGTTCAAATAAACCCCATTATGAGACATATGGACACCCTCGCCTATAACAAATAAAAGCTCGATATATTAAAATATGTGCAAAAGAAGCATAGAGCTGAATTTAACTATAATACTGGCACGATCAAAGAGGTTTTATGATGGAAAACGGGAAACTACTCACCGGAACTTAAATTAATTTTATTATGCATTAAATAGATGCAATTCCTAGTTCAGATTTGACGGAAGAAACTGAGCTGATGCCAAATGAGACAACGTCAAAAGATATGTACACATGCTAACTCCGAGAATTGAAGAGACAAGACCAAGACTTTTTTTTTTCTTTTTTTTTATCACACTCAGACCCCCGCACTAGGATTCCCTGTGTCGCGGGAGGCATGGACACACACAAACACCTAATACCCGGGACAAACACCTATACTCATCGCACAAATGTTTGCCCCTGCCGGGATTCGAACCCGACAATTCGATACTTGCTTTTGAAGCAATGATGGCGTAGTCGTGTGCGCGACGGCTGTTAATCTGAAAGTGGCTGGCTTGGTACCTACTCGTTCCCCGCAGATTCTGATGAAGGTAGCATCGATATCAACTCGTTGTTGGATGCTTGTCAGTACCCGTCTGGCCAGGTAGCACCCTCGAGTTTGACAAAGTGTCACCAAACATACAATGTGTATAGGCAGCTGCTGCCTTTGAGAACGAGACAAGTTAGCTACTAAGTTTAGCGTAATTTTGGTTACTTTGGACAATCTAGTGAGTGGTCAAACTAGATATATAAATAATAATCAAACATCCAAGTTTGCGCGAAATCAAGTCTCTACACTACACTGCGAATGCCTGCTAGGCAGTATATTCACGAGCAGTAATTCTTCTGTAACTCTGTGCGCTGTGTATAGACCTCCAAATAACAACAAAAAACAATTTATCACAGAAATAGACAGATTGCTGAATAATCACACTAACACTGAATTTGTATTTATAGGAGATATAAACATTGATTTAAAATGTAATAACCCAACTGTAAAATCATACATGGATGCCATGAGCGGGCACGGTCTTTCGTGTGGTATCAATGACTATACTAGAATAGAGACACTCAGATGTAAAATCACCAAAAGCTGCATTGATCATGTATTTGCCCGATCCCGCACGAAAGACGTGTACACCGCGGCACTCTGCAGCGTAATGGCCGATCACCGGCCCACAGTGTTGACGCTGATCGGTAATAGTAATATACAGGCTGCTCCAATGCACATAACGCGATTGGATAATAGAAAGTTAAATGTAATGTTAGCAAATGTCGACTGGAATCCAACTAAATGTATGAATTGCCCTAATGAAATATACAACTTCATAAGTAGAAATATTAATAACTGCTATAGCCAATCAAAATACATGCAAAAAGTTCATAACTCAAAGCGTGATTTACACGGATGGATTAATAATAACATAAAAAACCTTTGCAACAAAAGAGATAAACTCTTCTTAGAATGGAAAAAGGATACTAGTGATAAACAATTGAGAGCTAGATACAACAAGATACGTAATAAAACTAATAAAGTAATTTACAACAGTAGGAACAATTATTATAAAAGAGAGATTATTAAATACAAGACTAATACTAAAAAGCTATGGCAATTAATAAACCAAATATCAGGTAAAATTTCTAAATCTATTGATAGCATAATTACAAACGCTTTTGGCTTAGTTAAGAGTAATAAAGACATAGCTAATGACTTTGCACACCAGTTTCAAATGTCTGTCAAATCAATCGTACCTACTTGCACGCGCAAGATGTTGGATGAAACTGAATATGTAAAACCATTAGATAGGTCTATTTATTTCCGAAAGGCAACAGACACTGATGTGCTCAAATTAATAAAAAATACGTACCCTTATAAATCTCCAGGCGCAGACGGTATACGAGCCATAGATGTCGTTAGATTATCTGATAAAATAGTTGGTGCAATAACCCGACTGATTAACACAAGTATAGCTACAGGAGTGTATCCACAAGCCCTTAAAATGGGAATCGTTCGGCCTATTCACAAATCTGGTAGTACTCAAGACTATAGTAAGTATCGTCCTATTACAATATTGTCAGTCATTGATAAGGTTATAGAAAAGTACGTCTGTAATATTATTCAGAAGTTCTACACAGAAAACAATGTACTATCACATCAGCAATACGGATTTCAGGCCAAAAAAAGCACAACGCTATTGTTATCTCGGTTTACAGATGATGTAAACTATTACCTTAATGCGAAACATCACGTCCTGCTAATCTTTATAGACTACAGTAAGGCGTTTGATACACTGCAGCATAACCTACTTATAAAAAAACTGGACAACAGTGGTATAAGGGGTAATCTGTTAAACTGGTGTAAAGGTTATCTCCGTATGCGTAGCTACAAAGTGAGAGTGTCAGATGCGTACAGTGATAGTATTAATATTACGGAAGGAACCGCACAAGGATCGGTTCTCGGCCCCGTGCACTACTTGGCATATGTCAACGATCTCAGTAATGTAATAAAGCATTGTACTGTATATCAATTTGCTGATGATACATGCTTGGTAGCTGCAAGCAGAGATATAACAACCGCAATTAGCAACATACAAGCGGATTTCACAGCATTATGTAGGTGGTCTCATGACGCTGGTCTGGTACTGAACACGGAAAAGACAAAATTTATACACGTCCACTCTAGCCACAACAAAATCCCATGTAAACAAATAAAGGTCATAGCCCACAGCCACAACTGCCTTCATACAATGAACGCCTCTTGTACGACCAGCTGCCAAAGCATCGAGCAGGTGACGAATCACACCTACCTTGGTCTTGCCATCGATGAGAGATTTAATTGGGGTAAACATATTAATAACACATGCAATCGACTGAGAGCAGTAATGGCCAAATTTTATATAATAAAGCATAGAGTGCCATATAACATTCTACTTACTATGTATAAAGCTCTCGTTGAAAGCATTATTTCTTATGGACTAAGCAGCTATGGACGTACGTATAAAACGTACATTGATCAAATCTACAACATACAATACAGATTACTTAAATTAATTGTTCCACTTAAAATTAAAAATAAATATGCTGGTAACCCTGAAGGTCTATTTAAGTACTGTGGAATCATTCCGATTCAGCACAAAGTAGAATATAGCCTGCTCCTTGAACAATTCTTTCGACAAGATGTTCAAGTTCCAATAAGCCACTCCTATCGTACTAGAAATGTTACTAACCAAAAGCTGATTCAACCAAAATATAATAATATACATGGAAAAAGAACATCTCAATACCTCCTGCCCTTACTAATCAACGAGCTTCCTATTGACATTAAGGAGAAATTAAACTTAAATAATATCAAAATAGTCTTGAAAAGACACTACTTATCAAAATAAAATTGGAGCATCCTTTATAAGCCCTGTGCCTGCACAAAGGCCTGAGTATCGTTGTGTGCGTGTACGTGGAAGCGGTGTTGGGTGAAACAAAGCGCAACTGTCACATTTATTTATACTTGCATATCGTTGTATTGCTTGTTACCTGTTTTTACTACATACACACATACCTATTTATAATTTAAATTGTTTACTTTAGATACGCGTCGAGAACTTAGTGTCTGGGCAAACCTAATTTAGGTTTTTAGACATTTATAACATTGTATCACTATTGTAATTTTTTATATTGATAATAAATGAAAAAAAAAAAAAAAAAAAATACCCCATATAGGGGGGATTTGCCAATACTCGCCACGCTTGGCAGGCGGGTTGGCGAGCGCAGTATGATTTACAATCCTCAGAAGGCGCTGCTGCCCACCTTCTGGTACGTGGTCCCATAGCCGACTCTTACGGCACCCGCGGGAAGAGATGGGGGAGTACTATTCTAGGCCAGTACCACCACGGCCTAGTAATCAAACATATTCAGTGCTTATTTCGTTCGCATCACAGTCCTCAAATAAGACCACCTATGTGGTTGAAATTATGGTTGGCTCATTATAACTTCATATTTCCTAACAAAGGATGTAAACAACAGTTTAGCAGCGGTCACTAGCTACCTACTACCTACGGTCTTACACAAAGCATCATTGTTTAAACAAATATTTCAACAATAACAATAAATAAAATCAGATAAAGCTGTCAACATAAAAAAAGTATCGCAACAAACGAGGTCTGCAAAAGGCCAGTTTAACACCATTTTAAAATTTCAACCCTAAATTAGTCTCGCTTTTTTCGACCACACCACGATTTAATTGGTGTATCCTAATAGACTTCGGCGATTTGTTTAAACGCAAGGATATATTTTATGATCAGATATACTCAAAGATTTTATGTCATAGTTTTTCACGTAATCGATAGTTTACAGTGGCAGATAATAAAAAGGGTCTTAGGACTGCGATATTGACGTTGGTAATAAATATTTTTCACAAGAGAATGTCAGTGCCTGAAGCAATTTACTTCCCTGTCATCGTATCGCATTATGCACGGATCGTCAGATAGGACATAGGCCTCAGACATTAAGATCAGGCATCAGATCACTCAGAGAACACCATCGTCAGTCTCCCGTATCCAGCTGATGCCAGCCAACCTGCGAAGATCGTCGCTCCACCCAGCCTGTAGGCCTACTCTTACCCGTGTATTTTTTTTTATAGTAATACATACTTTTCTTTTCACTTTTCACTATCGGATAGCCTACGGTCGATGTGACAGTACTACGTAGTACTTACGTTTGCTGATTGGCGGTCTCCATTATAGAACAGGTTCTATGAAATGTAAGTCCTAAAAAAATTACATTAATTTATGTATAACTAGCTTCACCCCGCGGTTTTACCCGCGTGGTGATGATTGATGATGATGAAAAGTAGCTTATGTGTTATTCCGCGACCTGAAGTATCTATACACCAAATGTCATCCAAATCCGTCAAGCCGTTTGAGCTTGAAAGACTAACAAACATACATCCATTTTTTTTGTATTCATCCATACTTACAAATACAAATATCTTTATTGAATAACTGTAGATTTATATTACTTATGTATATTATATCTCTCAAATGTTTTTTAAGTCATTTTGAATATATATTTTTTTACCTAGCAATGAGTAAACATTTGTATCCATTGAAGAAACACCCATAAAACAAATATGGATCATTTTTGATAAGTTTAATTATATACTGAGATTGACTTTACATATACACCAGTTTTTAGTAACTTTAAGTTACTCTTTTCGGTTTTCGATAGCCAAATGATCCATACAAAAAAATCTGTGTTTTATTTTTTATGACGTTGTTAGTTTCTTCCATTTATATCTAATATAATAAAAATGAACTTCAAAAGTTAACCACAAGTGGAATTTAATGTGGAAAAACCCACACTTGTGTAGAGTATAAAATTAGCATAATAAATTAACATATCGCGTTTTTCAATCGTATTTGTAACAGATGTTGTTTCACATGGTTACATAGTCAACAAACAAACCGGGAACCGTGCTCCTAGTGGGACTTGAATCCACGACTACAGAACAGAGTACCATCCTATAAGTTTTCCATTTAATCAATACATATTTTTGATTGGAAATTCTCGTGAGTTTGACACATTATTATATACATGTATTATCCGGCCTTACTCGCGTTGATCACGGGGTTGTTTGCCAATACTTGTCACGCTTGGCAGGCGGGTTGTCGAACGCAGTATAAAAATATGACTTTCAGAAGGCGCTGCCGGCCATCTTTCTTGTACGTGGTATGGGGGAGGCATATGTCCAGCAGTGGATGTCCTATGGCTGAGATGATGATAATGACTCACGTTGATAGTCGAAGTTTCGACCTAAGTTTCGGACATGTCCGATGATTCTCAGGTAAGTTACGCTGCCAGATCGCGGCGACTACTGATCAGTGGTTGCGACCAGACTATAAACGTGAGTAAAGCCGGATAATACATCTATATAATACGCAATACACAGTAGCACGGGTTCATGTCCATTTAGTAGCCGATTTTTCTCCTTAAAAAATGCAGGAAGTTAAAGCAATGGACCATAAAACTTTATGATCTAAAAAATCTGACAATAAATCAGAATTGATAACCTCAATTTTTTAGAAGTATATAGCTTAAAACCTGACATATGCTGCACATTGACCTTGTTAAATCTGTCGGTAGTATAAAAAGAATAATATATTCCAATTATATTCAAATTTATACGTTAATTATGTATCTTTAAAACGCATCGGTGCACGTGCACTGGCAACATACGAACAAACAAATGTTACAGTTTGATGATATATGGCAACATCAGTTCTTTTATACGGTCAATTAGTTAGCATATTTGGGTAATAAAATCAGGTGTTTTAGTTTACACCAAGTAATTAAAAGTACTTTTGTCACTTCCGGTTCTATGTTTAAAGGTAAGGCTTCCGGTGATAATATTTTTATCGTTTTCATGTCTTTGTTCAAGCACCAGCTCTTTTGTGGTAAGCCAAGATATGACCACATAAGAAGAAAGATACATATAAAGATATAATGGTGGATATTGCGAAAGGTACATTTCATATTATATATTTTCGATAATTTCTTTTGTTCGTGGCTGTGGAATGGTTAAGGTGGTTATCGTGAAAAAGACTCCCTATTGTGCATCACAGCTTGGTGTGATATAAGAAAGTACTTAGGTAAAGATTTGCATTGGGTTAATTCCTTGCTATTTTACCCTAAAATTTTAAACTTATGAACTATTTAATATCCTATTTATTTTATTTATTTATTCTTAATACAAATCATTCAAGTACATTGGCAGACACTGCCCAAAAACCAAAGTTAGGTTTGTCTGGACAGAGCAGTTCTCTAAAACATTAATCCATTACCTACATCAGACAACAATATTATTACATATATTATTATTATTAATTATCCAACAATAACATTTGTAATTAGTACTATATCGTTATAGATAAGTGCTGTCGCTATGTAACATAATTACCTGCAAAATAATCAAAACTACCTCGCAGTTTCACAGCGCCACACACACACATACACGGAAGCATGCCTATACACATATTATACAAGTTCTAATCTTTGAGAGCATCTCTAAAACTCAGAAGCGTTTTAATTTTACACTATCTCTCCTATTTTACTACTTTCCATGATATATGAAAAGAAAAAAATCTGGGATATAGGTAAAAATTTAATTTACTAACATACCCTAAATGGCCAAAATACACGTATGTGTAAGCCAACCACGAAAAAAAGATTAGATGTCATCATCATCATCATCATCATCATCTCAGCCATAGGACGTCAACTGCTGGACATAGGCCTCCCCCATTGATTTCCACAAGGACCTGTTGGAAGCGGCCCGCATCCAGCCCTTGCCTGCGATCTTAGTCAGGTCGTCTGTCCACCTGGTCGGTGGCCGTCCTATGCTGCGCTTGCCAGTCCGTGGTCTCCACTCGAGAACCTTTCCATAGATTAGATGTAAATGACGCCAAAAGCTCTATTTATAATCCTACTTTTACCCCGAAAATATTTTGAAAACGACAAAAACATTTACACCCATTTATTTTAATTGCAGCAACTGTTTCAAAATCAGTTAAGAAGAATAGCATTCTGTTACGACGTAACAAATGTTTACTGTCAACAAAATGGATGTTCAATGTCTTATTTGATGTTGTCGAGCTTGGGGTTAATTTTTGATGAATAACTACACGTTTGGCGTTGGTGATGCTATCTGGTAACTGATCGCGAAATAAATAATAGTTTGAGCTTAAAGCAAACATTCCCTTAATACCTGAGGAATGTATACTCTAAAAGTGTGAGGTATACAGTCTAAAATAGAGTGGCTCTATATTACTAGGAAAGGATAACACAATGCACAATGATTCGAACACATGTCTCAAGATTCAGTAACTGTAACAAAAAGATCCAGTGAATCTATCTGATATCCCTGAACCCTGTACTAGAACAGACTGTGTTAAGTATGATAGATATCATCTCGGGAAAGATAATTAAGTAGCACAAGGTATGGACCCTCAGTAAAGATACGGGGATTAAATCAATAGCATGTTGAAGAGGAACTTAAAAGACTTATGTTGATCGCTTACCATCAGGTGGCTTTTGTGCTCGTTTGACACTTATCACATTAAAAAAGTAATTAGTTCCTTCCTACAGTAATCCTTCCAACTCTGATTTGTCCATCTGTTTTTTTTTCAGGACAAGTTGTGGTGATAAGTGTGCTTGGTCCACTATTGTGAAGCCGAAAGATCTGTGGACCTGGTCCGTCCGAGACTGTTCTCAACAGGCTTTACCTTTAAGCCGACGAGGAGCGGTCAAAGCAGCTGGCGATGGGGCTGCTGAATCCGACGCATGGCAGGGGGCAATGGACGCCAGATGTGGGGTTGTCTGGCAGCCACTGGAATGTGTGGTCTCCAAGGTGGTCCCCTTGAGGGGGCCGGCAACGGACAGCTGTAACTGTACTGACGGTCGCCGTGGCGCAGTGGTTAGTGTCAGTGACATAACTATTGTGTCTTCGGGAACCTGGGTTCGAATCCCAGCAGGGGCAAACATTTGTGCGATGAGTGTAGGTGTTTGTCCCGGATCTTGGATGTTTGTGTGCTGTGAATGTGTGTGTCCAAGCTTTCCGCGATACAGGGAATCCTAGTGCGGGGGTTTAAGTGTGATAAAAAAAAATGCGACCCCGCGTTCCCACCGCAGATAGCGCCAGGACGGGCACCCTGTGGTTTTAGTCGGTAGTGGGACTTTGCAACTGTGAGTGTAGTAATTGAAGTTGGTGACGAGAAGCCTGAAAGATCTTGACATACCTACAACAAGGTTACACCACGGGCGAGCATTGAGACGATGAGTAAAATCATTTCCGAAATCAAAAGCGGGATTATTGCCCATGGTTGTGCCTATGTGGGATTTGGTTTTCCGTTATTTCCGAGATAGCAATACACGCATCAAAACAGGAACAAAGAGGGTAGACGTGTCATTATGTCTGCTCAAAGATTAGTGCATCCGTGATCATGGCGCTTTCACCGGTGCAGATATTATATCAGAAACTTAAATCGTCTCCACGTAACCATTATAATGAACCCGCTTTTCATTTTAACAATAACGCTTGTCTAGATTGTAACTAGGTGTATTAAGCGTGATACCACGTTCAACCATATCGACTTTGACCATTAAGTGATTAAACGCTAAACCTAAGCATAAAATAGAAAATATTTAACTGTTGTACCTACAGAATAAAAGTGATGAATTCTACCCGCTTAAACCTGCATGTTTCGATTACAATATTATTACGAAAAATACAGTTATTTTACTAAGTTTAATTATAATTTTATTCAATTCTTGGTATTTTACTTTCGAAAATGATTCAGGTCCAAATTAGTCATTATAACATGGAAATCCTTTGTACGGTTGCATTAACCTTGATGTTTCATGATGCGTGATGTTTTATGCACAATGAGTTATTAGTTGGGTAAATGACTGACATGTAATTGTTTTTAAGAAATGTATTTTACTGAATGTTTCACCGAAAAATAGGACAATTCTAAAATATTCATGCAGTAAAAATCTAGCCGTATAACATTGTAAGTTAAATAACTCACATAGTCACATAACTCACAGCTATGTGACTATGTGAGAAGGGGAACATAACATTGACTTCTGTGTCGTCGGGACCCTGGGTTCGAATCCCGGCAGGGGCAAACATTTGTGCGATGAGTGTAGATGTTTGTCCCGGGTCTTGAATGTTGTTTGTGTGTGTGTGTGTGTGATTGTGTGTGTCCATGCCTCCCGCGATACAGGGAATCCTAGTGCGGGGGTCTGAGTGTGATATAAAAAAAAATATTTTGATTGCAAACGCCAAAAAGTATGGAATTACATTATAAACATTCAAAATGGTACAATATTACACATAAAATATATATAAGGTGTTTTTGTCTAAGATTCTTACAATTGCGGTCGCAAAAGAAAAAGTGAAACGATTCCCTAAGGAGATGTGTAAGTGGCAATGGCAATGAAAAATGGCAATTAATACCTAAAAACAATCACTGTAAAGATTTAATTACTGTGATAATTATTACATACTCTAACGTAGTTTAGGTCGCTAAATAAACGTTTTGAAGCTATGATAGCTCAGCGGTGGGAGCTTCAGCTGTCAAACTGAAAGACGCTGGTTCGAACGCTAAGAACGGCTTGATCTTCCGGTGTAGGCAGTACCTTTATCAAACTCCCAGCATGGAGGTAGAGTACTTTCTAGTACCCGCCCGGCTAGCTATGAAAAAGCGACATCAAACATAGTCTGTTCAGGCAGCAGTCCTCGAGAATCAGTAAGCGTTATCCGTCATATTACAAAACAGGGACTAAATGTGGAACGAAAGTACTGGGTTTAATCCAAGTACTAAGTGAAAACCGAATTACAAAACCAAGTTTAGCGTTGATTCGGGGATCGTCTGTGGTCTAATGATAGTGGGATAGTATATATATATATTAACATTCACACAAGGTCTTCAGATCCCAAACTAGGCAGAGCCTGTACTATGGTAACCTGATGACTGATACAAGTCAAGAGGTCAAACGCTAGATGTATGCAGTATAATAAACGTTTTAGGTATGTATTTTTTAAATTATGCAACGTAATATAAACTACAAAAACTTTTTCAAAACTAAAATAAAAACATACTTACCACTAATTAAAATTTAATAAATATGGCGACTTAGGCTTAATATGAAAACGTTAATGTTTTTTTTTTATTTGGGACCGAAATTCAATGTAATATTTTCATTTTTATACAAGTCCCTAAGTAACTCCCAATTTATCATTTAAACAATTCACACAAAGAATCCCCTAACAGGACGTCGATTGATGCAAATGACACCTTTCTTACACGTAGCTCAATTACAAACTTATAATGCTGCCCTAAAAATCAATTTTTATTCCAATTAATACCTTATTACAATGTCACATAGAACGCATATGTTTTCAAGACGTGCACTATCACTTTGTTAATAATTATAATAACCATGTTAACTGAATAGAAACATTATGAAACATTTTTGAACATTGAGTCTTATTAATGTTCTACTAAGGTTTATACATATTTTTTTCTTCGGTAATTCTAATATTGTCATAGGTTACTTTTGGTGACATGTCAGTGTTGACATAGAAGTATTTGTTTAAGGGGTGAGTGTGCAGTGTTCTTTAATGTTTAACGATTATTCTGGAACAAAATTAGTAGGTATCAAGGACCTTTGATAGACAAAGAAAAATTCCATAAATATATTTTTAATAGATAGTCAAAGCCAGGCAAAACTATTTATTAAATGTAGACTTATAAACTCAGTTTTGAACGTCAATAGTAAATATTTAAGAGAACTAATGGGAAAATCTGTGTTTCGGACATATGATTATATATATGCATTTTGCAGCACTGCAGCACCCGGCCTTACTCACGTTTATTGGTGGTCGCGGTAGCCCATCTTAAACACACCTGATGATAAACATCGAACATGCCTGAAACGTGGGTCGAAATATTAACGGGATAATACTGATATATATATAATAATTTTCGAAAACACCGCACATAAATTAAAAAATGCACTTCTAAGTAGAAGTCCCATGAAAATGGGTCATTTTTTTGGGTTTGGATTTTGGGTCAAAATGTGTTTGTTTAAAATAAATGTTATATGTTTTACATATGAACACGGAGATTTGGCATCTTGTCTTTCAAACAACGTTTTACACCTTGGTATACTATTAGCTTGATCGTTTTTCAGAGGACAAAACTGATTTTTAAGCTCCACCTTTGCCGAATCACTTCAGTTATCAGTTTCTACTGTTGATAAACGTTTATATTCTTAATGATTCAAACTTCAGTATTGTGTTAATAGTGTGTAGCAATTGTATTGTGTTAATAATTGTTATAACAGTGATTAATACCATCCCTCGATAGAAACACATGGTAATGTCCGGTGTGGTATCGCGTAATCAAAGTGCACAGATCATGCGGGTAGAGTGCGGTCTATCAGAGACGAATTCACCTAGGCTGCTTTAAAACAAAATGTTGTTCTTATAAGTTGTTTTTTTTTTTATTAGGATAAGCAGGCGTTTGATCACACTGAGATACAGTGTTATTTCGACGACTTACAACAGTGCCCAGTGCACATGTTAGATAAATAATTTACACGAATCTTTTATTTCTAGCCGCGACAAGGTGAAATGATATAATTGAGCGAAATATCTAAAAATTCAGCTGTTGACACGCAGCCGCCTGAACTATTTAGGTAAAGCACTTCTTAGAGATATTTTGCTGCCACCATGTAGGCTGACAATTAACGTCACTGAAATTGTAAGTTTGGCAATGAAAGCCCATCCGTAACTTTACTTTCTACAAATGTCATAGGTATATAATTAATTTTATTTCAGTAGCAAGGCCAAACGTCATCTAATATTTGGGGTCTGAAACCTATTCATAAAATTTAAAATACAAGTAAATACAAGTTGTTTCAAACCGTGTTTATAAATATACTTGTTAGATTATGTACCTACTAGCAGCGCCCCGCGGTTTCACTCGCATGGATTACGGTTTTCCCGCTACCTCAATCATCACATGTTTTCGGGGATAAAAGTTACCTATGTGTTAATTTAGGGTATATATCTCTATACCAAATTTCATCGAAATCGGTGTACTCGTTTAAGTGTGAAGAGGTAACAAACATACACACATACACACTTACACATATTAACACAAACTTCGCACTTATAATCGTAATTAAATTAATTCAAATTGATCTATTATGGTAAATAGGTACATAAATACTTCTAAGGAATATTATTCTAAATGTAAAGTCCCAAAGGCATAAAACTTTTTATTTGTAAAAATATAATATAAGTTATAAGTTTTTAAACTGATACAAGAATTACCGTAACTATCGGTTATTCATATTAACATTGTTGTTTTTTGTGACAATTATGTCACAAAAAGCAACAATTCTACATTCGGCGTATAAAGCTGGCACCGCAACAGGGAAGTGTTTTATTACGGCTTTTATCATTTGATATCTACTTTTTTCTATTTCATGGCATCATTTATATCGGACCGCTTACAATTAATTTAATTAGGACCGTGTCGTTAGGGCGATTTTGCTGAGCAGTGTTTTTGATGTAATCATTTATTACATTTTTGTTGAGCAGGTTGCTTTCAAATGTAATGTGCCGGAAAGACAATAATAAAAATTTGAATTGAATGGATTTTTGACAAGTCTTATTTTTAGTTTTCGTAGTTGTACATAACAAAATCTGAGAAAAATTGATCAATAGATCATATAATTTTATTTGTAGTATTATCGATAGCAAAGAAAGAAACAAATTAAATAGATAGATACTCTCCAGAAAGTGGGTATAATTATTTTAAGAATAATCGTAATGAACGGGATGTTTACTACGTATATATGTATTTGTTTGAGTTTCTTTTTATATGTGTCGTGATCAAAATCAAGTTTTGAGTGACTTTTAAAGTAATAGCAAAGGCAACGCCACTAAACGCTACAAACGTGGAAGAATGAGGGTAGACCGTTTTATCTGCTTCCAAAAACACCTACCCGCAGAAGCTTTAGATTAATCGCGAACATGACGCGTATAACTATGTGACATAGACGAAATATAAACGACAACAAATAATTATAATATTAAACCGATAGTTACGGTAATTCTTATATCTGTCTAAAAACTTATTTAAAAATAGTTTTATGCCTTTTGAGACTTTATATTTAGAATAATATTCCTTAGAAGTATTTATGTACCTTTTTACCATAATAGATCAATTTGGATTAATTAAATTAATAATATATTGTAATTGTACAATCTATACCTTACAGTAATTAGTTATGTACACCAATTACGAATATAAACATATACCTAATACTGAACAAAAACAGTCATAAACGGCTAGCGCTGTTTAATTTCTGCCGAGTCTTGTTTATATATTCAAGATATTATTATTGTTTTCCGAAATAAATACTTAAAAAAATATTTGAACTAACAGTGATTTCGCAGTTGTTATATTACAGAAAAACTATTTAAAAATTAAATACCAACTAAAATACAAAATTATAATACTCTTTATACTTAAGTCTTATTTTCTAAAAAGGAAACACCTGCCGAAAGTTTCTTTCAACTTCCTATATACTCTATAATTAGTTGAAACAATTCTGCATTATAGACAACGACCTTAAAATGCTAACCGCATTACCACGCTAGATAGCGACACTCATTTGTTGAGCAAAATACAGACCTTGGTCACGTGTCGTTCCTTTTCCGTTTTCCCTATATCTCTGTGTAGCTCCAAAACTGTTCCCGATGGGTCTAAACCAATGACTATGAAACCTGGTTAATGACCTGTGGTCTAAAGTTTCTACTTATAATGGATAATGTGTTTTTATTTAAAATCGTAAACGGAATTATAGACTCTCCGGGGTTACTCTCAGAGCTTTGTATCTCCACGCCTTATAGGTTGCCAAGAGCCTGTAGATTTAATTTATTTCTTGCTTCTAGCTCTCGTTCTAATCTTGGACAAAACGCGCCCTTAATAATATATAATATAATAATAAAATGATTACTGAATTTTGATAAACAATATTTTATTATATCCTTCTACAACGTGACCTTATGTCCCTTGACAACACGTTACTGATGTATAAGTTCTAGAAACAACAGTTCCTCGAATGACTATTGTTCAATTTTCAGATATTAATAATTTTTAACGAGTGTCTCTTGTCTGACCAGTGGTTATGACGCACCCAGCTGGTCTCAGGTTATTGAATATTATTATTATTTTCCTAATTCTTCTTCTCGCGGTGTGTTTATCATGTAGATACTTAATAAGTAAGGAAATAGTTGAATATAAATAATTTTATATTGGTCTAATCTCTTGTAAGTTTTTGGCAACACATAGTGTTGCAGTGGATAGGTAAAGAATTTTCATTTAAATAATATTTTTTACCAAAATATTGATGAATCATTTAATTAGCGAGAAACGTGAGAAACCCCATAAATGTTAAGGGTGCAAAACGTTCTGCGGTTGAATCAAATTATTGAATAATTATGTAAGGTATGCGGTTACGGGAACACTTTTTAAGGGCCCCATACAAAGATTTTTTTTAAACATTTTTACGCATTAGTATAACTTGGTATATTCAAGGACAGTTCCTTGAACACGCTGTGCGTTTGGTGGCCCATAGCACTTTTCATATCAAGGCTCGGAATAGTATTCCCGGCACCTGAAGGGTTGTTAAGGACACAAGGCTGATGTTCCAACGCTAGCGCTAAAAGGGACTTCGTCGAAAATTATAATAATTATGTAGCTAAGATTTGGAAATGGACATTTTGCCGCCGATGAGACATTAATTGCGGTAGTAGAAACATACGGAAGAACGGAGGTAAACAACATCGGAGTAATAAATAAATTTACACTCATATTTCTATTACTAGTCTAAATAAATAAGCAAAGGTTACGATGAGACCTTTTAAGCCCAATATTACACTGCTTGCCGAGTTTGAAAATTGTACTCGTTGAAATCGTCCGATTACCCAAAAAATAAACTAATATGCTACTGAGAAGTGAGAAAAAAACAAATACAATACCGATGAAATAAAAACTGAGTCAATCTTCACGTGAGGTTTCCCATAAAAGCTAGTTATATCTATCAGTGCGGTCACGCCGTCGCCCAGTGGGCGCGCATCGAGTAATTACCGGACAAAATAATAAACGAGATATCATAAAAGTGGCAGCGCCCGTGTGAAACGACGACACCTGTGCGTGGGGTAACCCACTGTGTGTAGACCTAATAAGGAAACAGACAGAAGTTATCAAAACAAAAACAGTAAATTTGATACTCGCTTAATAGAAAAAGATAGGAAGAATTCACTTTGTTTTTACCTAATATGAACGTAACTTTTTGAACCATCAACTAATGAGTGCCAATGACTGAAACTCATTTGAAATAAAGTAACTCGTATGATATACTGAATAGATTAAAAAAAATGTTAATAAGTTGCATGTTTAAAAAAGTACATTAACTATTTACTAGGTATATAATACATTATACGTACATATATATGCAACATATATTATATATGTTTATAGAATACCAGTCATAAACAAAAATTGCAAAAAGCAATGAGCTATTGAAGTAATGCAATTGTTGATCATACGAAGTGGCAACTGTGTCTAGATGGAAAGCCCATTCGCGGCAACTGAGAATACAGTAAGCTAAGCTCAATGTACACACATAACGTAAATTCAATTCACTATGTATAAATTGATAAAATATAATCGTTAAAATATACAAACATTTTTAAATATAATTACATCTTATCGCTATTTATAATTTTATTTATACGTTAAAAATAAGACGTTATTATATACATTATATAAAAAAATAACACTTCTACAAACAAACAAATACTGTACTCAAAACGCAATAATGAGGCATTACAAAAAACATACCGGATACAAGGCAGGAACGTGACGAACGAAATTTCTTAGCGATTTCTCATTTCACCCCAATACGATACAATACACACCATTTGATTTGTGTAATCAAATGCGGGCATTAGAGTTAATTAGTTTGCTACGCACCTGAGCATTTACACTCATCTATTGTACAAAATACAATTTTAAATACACAGTTATAAAACACCAATTTAGTTGCGGTTGCGTCGAAATTGCATTAAACTAAACGCAATTGTATTTTTGTTCATTAGACCAATGCAAGTGCTTGTTTACACAGTTTTAAAGAATTGTAACGGTTAAGTTGTATGTTTTAAAGTTCAAAATTATTGTTTTAAAATTTTGATGATACGTTTGGATTGATTTAATTAAGTGTTGTCAGTTTGTCAGTCGTTTTACGATTTGCTTTTTTAAACTAATGACACGTTTCGATGTTTCAATGGTCAACAAACTATTGTTAATTTTAATTTTTAGCGTCGAACCATTGTCCAATTTTGTAAATTGGTGGTGTTGTGACGAATCAATAGAGCACGTACAAACGCATGTGCGACGATTTTTGTTTGACATAAAAATTGCTGGGCGTTTTTGGGCTTCCTTTTTGGTGATACTAACCACTGAGTAATTTTTGTTTTGATTGACGGCAAAATTGGGTATTTGAATCAAGAAACAAAATATATTGGTTTTCAATATTTTTATAATAAAAAAAAATTTGTTACTAGATAGTTATGCATCCGCCCGAACCTTCCATTTTAGATAAGTAAGCATTGTTCTCGGTATTCCTCCGCTGACTTAACATCGTCAGCAGTTTTAGCCGAGTCTTTCTCGGAACGGCCACACACAATAGTGTGCATATATTTTAATTTTGACTTCAAACTTACAGCACGTTGTCTAAAATTAGGTATTGTGAGAGGAGGCAAAAGCTGCATGCAACTCGCAACCCAATGGCTATCGACCACTGGCCATATCGTCTTCCTCACTTAATTGAAATTTGAACACGGAAAAATCAGAGTGATTCCTTCTTCCGTTATTCCCCTACTGCTCATCTCTCGCATAAACATCTTATAAACCTAAGTAACGATCCCCTAAATCCTACAACAAAATATTTCGCCATAAAACTTCCAATCCATGGTAACTATAGCTATCCCCCACTTGTTCGCTAAGCCCGGTTTACGATCAAATTTTTAATCCCGTTGACGTAAACGAGTTATCTAAGATAAGTTTTACTGGCGGGGTTCAAGCTTGCGAACAATGTAGACGAGGTAAAATGAGACAAGATAAATACACTGGGAGTTAAAGTGTAGTGAGCTTGGCTTTGTAACGAATTATGTTATTATGAAAGCATACAGTTATGGTTTGAACACAGAAAAATTGCATATTTCTTATAAATTTAATGACTGCGAATCGTCGCAAATTCGTCGAATATTTTTTTATATATTGCAGTAACAGAAAAATACTGTTTTATAATTATATACTTTATGTATTTATTTCTTTAATTAATTAATTACTCGGCATAATTTATTACATAATTAATCAGAACTTGATGCTAATTCATTTATTAAAACAATATAAATGTCTATAATCTATCAAGTCTTAAACGCTTTATAATATTATTTAAATGAATAAGAGGTTTTTTATCCTGTAATCTTGTTGTCAATCTTACATACGTAACATTGTGTGTCCTAAGTTATAAATAAATAATTGTTTATTATTATTTACTTATTATTAATTAGGGTAATCGAATTTTAATTTGATCCCGAGTGACACTGTGTCATTTTATTTTAATTAAGATTTTAAAAACTTGCTCCTTTGCCTAAGGCTATCATAATTAAAAAGTTAGTTAAGATATTGAAACATAATAAATGTATATAGGGCCTTTATTCAAACAAAATACTAATAACGAATTTCAATACTACAGCTATAACAAGTAACATTTTTGAGCGATCCACTAACTGCCTTTCGATAGATCAAATGCTCTAACCGGCTATCAATTTGCACTTCTACTTTCTCTCCTTATATCCTCTTATTACGAAACACGTAGAGTTATGTAGCTTTAATTTGACAATCTACACGCCTACACACGTCATGAGGGTTTGGGTTTTACTGACGTCATTTCGTCATATTTGCATAGACGTAAACTTTACTACCTATGCATTTTGTCCACTAATCTCAGAGTGTTGGCACACTGTGCACCTATCAAAATGGAGAATCAGAAGTAATATATTAGTTCTTTAGTTCAATTAACGTAATTAAATATTTTTATTGAACTTGAACAGAATCTTAAACTGCTGAACCAGGAATTCTTGTAATATATTTTACATCTATCGGAAACGGGTCTAAATATTTCAGTGAAAGTATAATTACCTATATTGTATAATTACGTGTCCCACTTGGGAGAAAATAACGACTAATACTTGTTACTTTAGGCAGTACACATTTGATGTTTTATTAATGACTAAATGTGCTAAGAAATTTATATTATTGATTTTAAATATAATATATGAGTACCGAGTTGGTATGTAATCTATATAAAATTAATCTCCCCACAACGCTATCTTTGATATTTTTCTAAGCCCACAAGTTATCAATGTTCAATCGCTGGCCAATGCGGGTAGTTTTAGACAGCACCAAATTGTGAGTGTGTGTGGTGACGACTTATTTTACCAGACTCTTAGCGCAATTTGACAATGTAATAGCTGTAGTATTGAAATTCGACTGGCCGGTTGGCGCAATTGGTAGCACTCTCCTTCTGAGCCGCTGGCCCCGGGTTCGATTCCCGGACAGGTCAAACGTTGGTGTGTATGAACATGTCTGTTTGACATGTGTCTGGGTGTCTATAATATGTATATATATATATATATTTAAATGTGTATCTCGACTGGAATATGGCTCTCAATAAGGAATGCTGCCTGAACACACTAGTTGCTTGGTTTCAGTTATCACTATCAATATTAATATAGAAAAATCTACCGATTAGAACCTCTTAATTATATCAAAATATATTCATTTTTATCTAAGATATAGACGGTGAAAATAATCTGTATATTTTATTTTATTTTTTGTTTATTTCAGTTCCTGCACCTGAATGCGAACAGCAGTTTTTTAAAACACACGGATTATTGTTGTTTTAAAAATGTAAATGTTGATTCATCAGAACAATTTTTAGGGTTGCCATTTGACTTCAATGCAATTAAAGTGGAATTGCACATCACCATCAAAGCATTCATCAGGGAGGAGGTCCTGATGTTTTAGTGCTGCATTTGCATGAAATTCATCTGGGGAGGTTTTATTGCGTGTAATTTCAAATCTGCTTTATTGACTTTACATCTGCATATAGTACACGTAAAGTGCTGTTGAAAGAGTCTATGTAAGCTTGCCTACAGGTTTAATTATTACAATAAGTACGATCGTTACCACTTACACTTATCGTTAATTTGAAAATATCTACATATTATAAATACATATTACTATCACTTTATATTTATAAATTGATTAAACAATATTTTTTTGTGGTTTGGTTCTCTTTCATTTGAATGTATCTGGACTGGCACTTCCCTATGTATATGTAATAATTTATTCTTATAAATAAATATTTGATTTGATTTAATATGCCTTATAGGACCACTTCCGACTGTTAACGAAATAAATCATTGTAATAATATTTAATTATTCTTATTTAATATTTCTTAGAACCAATACTTACTGCATGATTTACAAGTTATTGTTTGACGAAAATAGGAACAATTCAATCATAAAAACAACGGAACAGATTTTGATACAAATTAAAACCAACGCGTTAGCGTCTCCCATAAAAAAAATTATTCAAAATCGGTCTTCACTTAGCGGAGAAATCTGGTAACATACATAAAAAAATACATACAGTGGAAAATAGAACCTAATCCTTTTGTTAATCTATGAAAAATGGCAATCATCCCTGAGAAATTTTATTGAACTAGCTGCACTTCGTAATTCACCCACTAAGGACTAAAATTTCCTCAGCCACCTTTTTAAGGTCTGAATACTTAAAAATCATATTCTTAGCAGACCCTTCCATTATAATCTGTAATGCTAAAGTTTAGCTCAGTACATTCCATGATGACCAGTTGACGGTCGTCGTGGCTTGGTGAACTGCGACCCGACCCCAGGTTCGAATCTTGGCTAGGGCAAACATTTATGTGATGAATATAGATTTTTATTCTTGGGTGTTGGACGCGACACATGGTCTCATAGCGCGGGGGTGTGATTATTAATGCGTTTATGATATGAGCCATATCCTCAGTCAGCCACGGTTTCTTTTGTTTACACAAATGATAAATGTTAATGTAAAGCATGATACTACAAAAACATAGCTAGTCTTGCCTAAAATGTGTCAATCTCAATTTTACGACCAACTCGTTGGCACAAAATTACGCAAGGCCAAAATTGCAACATTTATCCGATTGGCGCATCTGCATCAGCTTACGAATGTCCTCATCTAGTTTACGAGCTGGATTGAGCAGATTTAAGGCACGTTTTATAGTTCCTTTAATTTTACGAGGTCTGATTAGCCTCACGGGTGATTTGGCTCGACTCTTGATTGGACTGGCGGATTGTGACAAAGAAAAAATTTGGTCGATTTGAATATGGATAGTTAAATTGATGACCCTAGGAGTTGAGAGGTTTTCTGTAAGAGTGTTGAGTGAGCTGTTTATAGGGTTCCATGCACGAATTGAAATAAGCCCAACCCTTTTAGTAAAACTCCGGTGGATTTTTTTCTGTATGTGAGCAGCGTGTATTTTCATAAACTGCGCTGTGACAGAATCACCAATTACCATTGAAATCGTACAGTAATCAATACACAGAGTATAACAATTGAGCTCAGTCAAAACTGTCATTTATTTTGTACTAGCTGCGCCCCGCGGTTTTCCCTGCGTAGTGATGATGATGATGATGAAAAGTTGCTTAAGTGTTATTGCGGGATCTAAAGTATCTACATACCAAATTTAATTCAAATCCGTCCAGCCGTTTGAGCGTGATTGAGTAACAAACATTCATCCATCCATTCATCCATCCATCCATCCATCCATCCAAACTTTCACATTTATAATATTAGTGGGATGACAGTGACACAGAAAATATATAGTTCGTACGTGGGCTACTATTTTTCGGTTAATCCCGCGTGGACTACGTCTCTATATCAAAATTCATTGAAATTGTTTCAGGGGCTTCGGCATGAAAACGTAACTGACAGAGTTACTTTCCCGTTTGTAATATTACTAGGTTTTTGTTGTATCCCAGAGGAACCATATTTTTTTAGATATAAAGAAGTCTATGTGTTAAGGACGGCACCGACCAGGTGGAAGGACGGCCACCGACCAGGTGGAAGGACGGCCACCGACCAGGTGGACAGACGACCTGACTAAGATCGCAGGCAAGGGCTGGATGCGGGCTGCTTCCAACCGGTCCTTGTGGAAATCAATGGGGGAGGCTTATGTCCAGCAGTTTACGTCCTATGGCTGAGATGATGATGTGTTAATCCAGGTCATACAGCACCTACATTCCAAAATTCATAATGAGGTAAATATCAAAAATACACACTAACTTTCGCATTGAGAATATTAGTGTGATTGGGATAATGAGATGTTGTGGTCAATAATATTAGTTGAATATTTGTATATTTTTGAAACATACTAAATTTGTGTGCTCCTAAGTCCCCATTAATAAAGTCCCAAATTAGCCACCCACAATGCTGTGCCATTCATCAATTATTGTCTGTTTGGATAGCAGTAGTGACAACACAGTTCTTAATTTAGATTAGTGTCTTTGTTGAAACTGTGTTGGCAAGACCGTGGCGGTTAATGTACCGGTTGATTGTCTACACGTGGAATGAGAAAGAGTTGTTTGAAGACTATTATTTTTGATAAACAAGAAGAGCAAATCTATAACTATGTTATCTATAAATCTATACCTACTACATCTATTATGATAACACAGTATATAAAATGGTGACGTATGCAAGACGTAATAATCCTACTAATACTATAAATGCGAAAGTTTGTGTGTATGTTTGTAACTTCTTCATGCTCAAACTGCTACACTAATTTTGATGAAATTTGGTATGGGGATAGTTTAAGCCCTGGATTAACTCATAGGCTACTTTTATCCCGGAAAAAGTATAGTTCGCATGTGATAAATGAGGTAGCGGGAAAACCATAATCCAAGCGGGTGAAACCTCACGGCGCTACTAGTATGTATATATAATCAAAATGGGAACGGGCTGGATGCGCTTCCAACCGGTCCTTATGGCGATCAATGGGGGAGGCGTATGGCAGTGGACGTCTTATGGCTGACATGATGATGATGATAATAAAAAAATTAAGGACATTTCTGATAGCATTCTCGGCACGCTGGATGCTTAAAATAAAAGCATCGGGCTATTTATTTTTCTATTAACAATTTACCAAATAACAGAAGTCAATTAAACCAAGTAGCTGAAGACCTTCGTTTCTTATTCAAATGTTTCGAGATTGACATGGCATGTAAAAAAGCCTCTCGCCTATTCAAATGCAACAAATCATTTGATTCGTTGCAGTTTCAGTGGTAGCTAATTGAAATTCTTCTATCTATTGTTCCATGATGATGCAGAATGGAATAAATAAAATAAAATAAATAATAAATTCTTTATTACATCTTAAGGACACACATGCTACATCTTTTGACAATAAGAATAATATGAATAGAGTATATTAGGATGTGTGCGGTCATGTGAAGAGATCCCTGTACCCCGTACTAGTATGCACTGTGTTACAGGGTAACAGTGTGAAACACGTTTTGAAAAACGTTATCTTTTGTCATTCAAATCGAATAACAATGGATAAGTTTATGCGTTCCAAGCCGCGGGCGTCAACTAGTACGAATATTACTCAATACTCAATACGAGTATGTATGATAGTATGAATGTTATACATATTGTAAACTCTAAGCACAAGCGACTCAAGACTCCACATCAGTATCAGAGAAGACGCCGCGAGGGAGAGTTCTACGCTCTTGTCGCCGCCCGGACCTGAACCACTGAAGATGTCGACCGCAGTGATCGACGAAACGTCTGGAACTCAAGTTTCACTTAGACCACGGCCATACAGCCCGGAAGCAATACATACAACATTATACAATATATTGTTTATTGAAAATTTGCCACCTATATCATAGATTATATAATTATTAAACAGATATTTTATAATGTCCATGTCAATGTAATTTAGGTATGTGGCCAATAATAAAAACCAATTTAGAGTAAAGAAAGAAAGAAAATATAGAATGGTTCTTTTTTAATAAACTTAATTTTAAAATTCCGTCTAAACGGGTTAATTAAACATTTTACAAAGGACAAGAGCTGACCACGTTTCCGAATTTAATAAAGTCACCGAAAACGCCAATTAGTATTCAGTCGACATGTGTGACGCCCCACAATGTGGTCGTCGGGAATTTTTAATTTCTGAGGTTTGTTTCAAATCAATTTATTAAATTGTTTGTAAGTCTATGGACGAAGTTATGGTGTTTGGGAGGAATGACGAAATGATTGGCTGCAATGTAGTGTTTGAGAGTAAAAAAGTAGAACAAGTGACAGGGTTTGTATATTTGGGGTCAATGTTAACAAAAGATGGAAAGTGTGAATGTGATATTAAGAGGAAAGTAAATGCGGAAAATCAGGTAAATAGAGCATTACATTCCTTAATGAACAGTCAGCAGATGTCCAGAAAGACGCGTTTGGCTGTGCATAGGGGAGTCTTGGTTCCAACACTAACGTATGGTATTGAAAGTTGGTTGTGGCAGAAAAACATGAAATCAGATTAAATGCAGTTAAAATGACAGCTGTGATCAATATGATTACAGTGAAATTGAGTGACAGGGTAAAGAATAGTGTGATAAGTGAGCGTTGAGGTGTAAACGAAGATGCAGTGACTAAGATTGAGAAAAGTATGTTAAGATCGTTTGGTCATGCTGAGAGAATGAACGAAAGGAGATTGACTAAGCAGGTATACATGGGTGAAGTGAGTGGTAGTGTTCGAAGAGGAAAGTGTAGGAGGACGTTTCGAAACCACATTGAGGAGGTTCTAAGAAAGGGCCAGGTCAAGAGTACTCTAAGCCGACGCTCTTGTATGAAAAGTTTGATGAGAGCGGATGAAGCAAAATAAGTGTCTTGAGATCGTAGTAATTGGAAGGCTGTGGTCTCTACCTACCGCTATGGAAAAGACGCGTGAATATATGTATGTATGTACCCAGAATGCTTACAAGCTCTCAAAGACTGCTTCTTAAACGCAGTATGGGTTTGGTGATAGTTTTTCAAACTTGAGAGTGGTAGCTAGCCAGGCGGGTATTCGTAGGGTACTTACCCTACCACCATGCTGGGAATTTGATAACATTGCTATCTTCACCGGAAACTCAAGCCGTTGCCGACGATCAAACCAGCGTTCTTCTGCTCGACAGCCGACGCTCAAAACGCTGAGTTATCGTCGTTTTAAAAAATATTGGCAATATTACGTATGACATGAATCAGGTATGAAAATGACGCTTTAACATTTTTTTTTTGCACAGCTAGATGTACTTAGTTATAATTTTTACAAAAATAAAGTGCTAGTAATTTACCCACACACCACCCTACCAAGAGATCAGTAAGCCATTATTTTCAAAAACAACACAGACAAATTAGGGTGTGATTTTCGGCCCTCTCTCACAATATTGTCATTTATCCAAATGCTAATGTCTCTCAACTTTGAAAGTATAATATGCTTAATTGTTAATGTAGCTAACGGCTATTTACAATTTCTTCAAATAAAATTAAGTAAAATTAAGCTTCATAAGCCTTCAAATGATAGCTTTAATGCATCAACCCTAAGGGTAACTGCCATCAAAGACAATTTGAAAGGGATTATAGAAAAATATTTACGTAAGTTCTTCTTTATAGATCTCGGGAAAGTGGCGCAAAATATGAAATAGATAAGATATTAGCAAAACATATTATATACACGAATTGGTATAAAGCAAATAATAATTTGAGAGCCAGCAAACACCTAGGTATACACACCTTACACTTAATTACACACCTTTCACCACATTGTCACCATGAAGAGAGAAAGTGGTAAAAGTGGTGTGGTGGTGAATGGAGTATTATAAAGTATAAAAAAATTAAGAAAACCTATACAAATCATTGTCCACTTGTCTTCCGTGAAACATTAACTTATTCTTGCGTTCTCACCGAAAGCCATGTCTACTACGCATCGTGACTATCCTACTAATATTATAAATGGGAAAGTGTATGTATGTTAGTTACTTCTTTATGCTCACCGATTTCGATGAAATTTGGGATGGAGATAGCTTATACCCTGGATTAACACATAGGCTTATTTTAATCACCACCGTTATCAGCGTTTTTCATCACCACGCGGTTAAAACCGCGGGTCGCATAATTATATACATACGTAGCTCAATCTGCGCATATTCCTCTACCTATTTAGCTAGGAAAAGCAGGTTGTTTTTAAATTATCATAAACAACAATAAAAGCAGCATAAAATCACTTCAAAATCTTTGAGTCTCCTGGATCGGTAATGATTGTAAGTTTCATATTTCTATGTGAATTGTTTGCGACAAATATGTTTTAATTATGAAGCACTTTGACTCCCATCTTCTCCACCATCCAATCAGGGCTGTCAATTTCGTCTAGTTACCGGAAATCGCTTTGATAAGACATGCAAATACGATTGCGGTTTGGTAGCAGCCCTATTTCAAACATCAGTATGGACTCAATATCATAATACATAATAATTTTTAAAAATTCTCACGTCACAAAGTTTGTACCGAACTCCTCCTAAACGGCTTTATCGATTTTGATCAAATTTACTGTGTATATTTGGTAGGAAAGTTTTTTTTCACCCTTCTACCCCCACCGTCCAAATTTTCATCGCGATTTTAGTATTTTCACTGTCAATGATATCAACGTCGATCACTGACGTGAAGTAATTTAAATGAAGTGTCGTGTCACTTTGACATTTTTAATAATTTATATGACACAACAACGCTTGCCAGGTTAGCTAGTGCTAATATAAGAAAAAACTAAAGTTCCTATTTTAAATGATAAAAATAAATCTGAATTTATAATAATAAAAAGCAGAGTCGTTAAAACCCTATGACCTGCAAAACTGCTGGCCCATGTGCTACTAGAGCAGATTATTGCTGGAACTTGATTTATGCTCTTCCACCTTCTTTTTTTAATTTTTCATTGGTATTTTATGAATGTGTTCTCAGTGGTATAATAATTGTACGTATTTGCGCCCTTACTGTCAACCATACTACCAACCCTGGCCATGATTAGGCGTACAGCTTGTTTGGCGCTAAATCCTTTGTCTATTACCGGTTTAAACTAGTTTAGTCTAGCTTGTGCTGATTTAGTCCACTATAGACTGGATAAATTATGCGTGATATGACTAGAATATAACTTGCATTCGTTAGAAATGAATTTTATGGTAAAATTAGCGTCTATCAACCGCCGATGACTTATAAAATCGTCTAGCAACAGATATTGATACATTTAAATTTATTCATCATCATTTCCGGATACATCATCCACCATTGAACTCTACCACGGCCGGTTAGAAAAGCTTTGTCAGGTAGTCTGTCCTCTTAGTCGTTGGACGACTAACTATACAATATGCAGTTGCATGTTCGTGACTCATGACTCCCATTCCAGCCCCCTCGACCCCATCGGCCATCAGTTTTGCGTGGTACATACCTTTTCCACAGCCATATCAACCTCCTAATCCGCTGGGTTATGTAAGTTGTTGCGTCTCTAGAGGATAATTTTATTTCAAATTTGGTCTCCAATATAGAATACTTGAGGACTGCGAGTCTATATCTATTTATAGAGCGTGTTGTGCGATTATGCTTTATGTAGCTCAGGAGGAGGAGTATTTTTAACCGACTTCAAAAAAAGGAGGAGGTTCTCAATTCTACCTGTATGTTTTTTTTTACCGCATAACTTCCGACTGGGTGAACCGATTTTGATCGTTCTTTTTTTATTTCAAAGCTGGTGCTTCCTGTGTGGCCCCATTTAAATTTCATCATGACAATTGATGAAATTTAATTTAATGACTCATGGGTAACAAAGGTCACTAAAAATAGTGAAAAAAAATTTTTTGCAAAAAATGGAGCCGTCTTCAACACTCAAAAGTATGAAATAACTTGTCGAAGTCGGTACCATGAGCACAATATTTTGATATCAGTTACTTTTGAACTATCATGGTACCGACTTCAACAAGTTATTTCATACTTTTGAGTGTTCTTTGGTAAAAAATTTTTTATTGCATTTATTCACAAGTATATACTGCTTGATAAGCACAATATTCTTATATTGAACACAGAAGAGGACCTTAATATCGTAAAAAATAATATAATATGTTATCCATAAAAAAAAAACGTATTACTCTATACTATAAAAACAACAATGATGATGAATTTATACTAATTTAATGATGACTGCGAGACTCAGTACGCCTACATAAACATTGGACGCAAGCTTTTACAAAAAGCAAAATTTACAAATTTGGCTGCAAGCTCCGTCAGGCGTCAAAGTTTGTTTTGTTTCACACCCCGTAACATACATACATTACTGTGATTTTACATACATTAAACTAAACCTACTACTTTAGAGTAAAAAATAAATCAAATAACATCATAAGTTTCGCTCAAAGAGATTACAATTCTACGTAAGGTTCGTTTGGAGCTTCGAACACGTAATATATTAAAGCTCCGCGGATTCACCCGCGTGGATCACGGTTTTCCCGCTATCTCAACTATCCTACGGGAACTATACTTTTTCCAGGATAAAAGTAGCCTATGTGTTAATCCAGAGTGTAAATTATCTCCATTCCAAATTTCATAGAAATCGTTGTAGGCTCAGCTAGCTACAACTACGGCTCAAGCAGTAATACTACTTAATGCTTTAATTGCTCACGAACCAGAGATAGACATTTTCCACACAAGCTTCAGCCAATTTTTAAATCACTGTATTCGTTTTTTATGTAAGTAGTACCTAAGTTAAATTGTATATCAAGTAATGGCTTATTGTGCGTCTTGGTGCAACTTGTCAGCACAATAAGTATTTAATATAAATAAATAAATACTATACCTGTTACCTAAAGTTAACAAATATATATTTGGGTCGCATTGTTTATCTCAACTGATGTCGAATCGCCCAACGATAAGATGAACAGACAAGTTGAACATAACGCGCACATGGAGACCAGATGCGTGTCCTTGTGGAAACCGATTAGGGAGGTTTATTTATGTCTGGTCTGATGATGATGATAGATGATGGTGATAGTATTCATTCAACTAGAACTGATATTGTAATCTACTAAAACAATTCCAATTGGTAGCGTGAATCAAATTAGCGGTAACAGATTGTGATTGAATTCATAATTGGGTATATTAATTGTGTTCAAGGATTAGCCCCGGCTGTAATCCTCTTGGGAGCTTTCGGTGGGTTTGCCCTTAATTGACTGCGCATTCAGGTGTACTTTAGGATGATGTTGCGATACATAATCTTTGGCAGTTACCTGAGTCTGCTTGTTTAATCCTTTAAAAAAATCCGTTCAAAACTCTACTGATATTATAATAAGGCGAAAGTTTGTGTGTATGTTTATTACTTCTTCACGTTCAAACTTCTACACTAATTCGATGAAATTTCGTATGGTGATAGTTTATACACTGAATTAGCACATGGGCTTATTTTCATCATCACCATTTTTCATTTTTTTTTTCACTTTTCATTTTCATTTCCACACGGGTAAAAGCACCAAGCGGAGCTAGTTCATTATAAGTTCGAAATTGGAATTTGTTTGTTTTTCATTTACTTAATTTAATTGTAATATAAAATAAATTTAGTAAATTATTGATCGCTACATATTTTTAATACTTTAAAGATCTAGATTTTGCACTGACTATCTCACTTGATGGTCAGTGACGATGTAGTCGGAGATGTAGTTACGCTAGATCTAAAATGTTAACTGGCTCTCAAAGACTGCTGCCTGAACACACTATCAGTTTGGTGACAGTTTTTCAAACTTGACGGTAAAAAAAAGACGTATGGCACTCAGGGACTGCCGCGGTATAATATATATATTATAAACTTAAGCAATTAATATATTAATAACTTATGCAGTAGCGCCGATGCAACCAATGCCACCTAGAGGCGAGTTGCTGAACTAAACAGACAAGCGTGATATTTCAAAAAAGTCATTAAAAGTTCTGCTATTCATTGATATATGGCAAAACTAAAAAGTATCACCGCTGTGCCGGTCGGAATGGGGGGTGTTAGGTTATTTTCGTTACGAAATTTCTGGATTCGGTCTCCACGCTATGCAGTAGCTTAAAAACGAAAAGTGTAAATTTGAATCTTAAGGCTGTGCGCCGCTCGTGCATATGTTGTTCGGGCACTGAGTTACTATTACCTACTACGTAAGTAATAGAACATCAGTGTGTTCGGGCCCACGAACATGAAATGCACGAGCTGTGAACTCGTCAGGTCTGGACTCTCCCTAAGGTCGACTAGTATTCGATTTGTGTCACATAAGTGAGGGTAGTACATAACAATACGTACCTACACCGAATAAGATAGTATATAAAATTAAAGTAAAAATAATTGAACCTTACATAGCTTTGATACTGCTTATACGGTGTTCCTGACCCGGGCTATTGCAAAGGCATATCACAAATTGAAACTAAGCCTATGTGACGTGCTTTGGTCTTACATAGAAGCTGAAAGGACATAGCATTCTGGACAGTGGATCGCTTGAACATCAAACTATGATGATGCAAATAATGTATAAATAACACCGATGTTACAAGTCAGTCTAACAACTAAAATAATTAATTGTATAATAAATGGTATTCTAGAATCGCGATTATTTCATTATAAAAATTATAAAATTCGTCATCCGTCATGGAAATTTTTGTTATACTTTAAATCAACACCTATCAGGATTTATGTCGCCTCTTATGCCTGTAAACACCCGCGAGCGTCTGTATTATTATTGGCACATCTGAAACCCCTAAATTGCACTTAATAGTACATTTTTCATATGATCTCGCCTGTGATTTTTCAAATGTTCATATATTAGGTAGAAGTCACACTTGCTTTTATTTGTTACTTTAATGAAGGATAGATATTTACGCTGTTGTACGAAATGTAATAGAATTATAGATTGAATATTATACACTTATACGTGCTTGTGTTGTTACAGTCTATCTGATGAAAACTAGCAGGTGTGCCGTTTGTAATTATTATTATTATTATTATTATTATTAAATTGAATGACATTTCATTTCATGTGATTTTCACATGCTCCTTGTAAAATGTTCCATGCCTTTTCAGCACACTTCACTCCACTTACAACTGCTACATTCATATCACATCACTTGCTGATGATGGTTATGATGATGATGATGACGGTGATGATGATGATTTATTAGAGAAATATTAAAACTTAGTACTTTTTTTTTTTCGACCGGCTATTTTCTGTATACCGTTCACTGGTCTTGCGCTCAAACTGGCAGAATATTGCTTCTTTTCTGTTAATCACACAAACGAACTAAAATTGTTTAACGTCACAAGGGGCCTAATTCTATTTGGACTAAAATTCAAACTCGTATAACTCCTTACAACGCTTATAACTATCTCTTAGACGAGTTTTATTCAATGATGGCAATTTGGGGGTAAGTACTTTTATTTGGCATCAAATAAGTAACCACTTTTTTCCAAACCTTTTTTAAAACTACCTGCAATTTTAATAAAAAGATTTATTTTTTTGTTTTGTTATTGATAAGTGTCATTCTAATTTAGACTTTAGCGTTTATATGCCAATTATATTATTTTTACAATTTTAGTATAGTTGAACAAGTAAATAATTACTGCCATTACTACCATACCACCAAGAAGAAGAAGAAGTCCCACGTGCATAGCGTAATGGTGAAAACTTTTCTGAAACATCCATAAACCTCTCTTCTGGTATAAAAATGTTACCTGTCACTGTCGTCAAAATGTCAAAACTGTAAAATTTGTTTTGTGTTCAATATTTGTGTATTATAAATAAAATAAAACATTCAAACAAACCTATAATTCATACAAATTAGTGTTTTATAAAGCGGCAATGTGTTTTAGAATAGAATTCGTAACTTAACGGTAGAAAAGAAATGCCTAAACCTGATAAAAGAGACTTTGAAGAGAGATATTCGGCTTGCTTCATTGATTTTGGTATGAAAATGGGTAAGATTAAGTTTGTTTACTATTTGCAAGACGGGCAAATTAAAAACTTACACGCTCAGACTTCGTGCTTCGTCCATTTATCTGATTTTATATATATTATATAATTTGCTGTAGAATGAAACCTTCTTTGGCGAATGTAAAGTTCATCCACTTTATAGATTAGTAATTATGTTTTATTGAAAATATAAATAAAGTATATGCCAATTACCACCGTTTCTATTTCTACCGCCAGGCAGTAATTAATATTCGCATTACTGTGTTTTGCACAATACAATTATAAGCACATGAGACTTACCATTTTTATATAGTGTTAAGGTATCTTGTTTTTTTTCAAATGCTACAGATTTGTTTTTTTATATATACGATAAAAAATTTAGTTATATTGATAATCCTTCTCTTACTGATATTATAAATGCAAAAGTTTGTATCGCGTATAATTATATCCTAAGAAAACAACAAACCTATAAAGTTAGTCTCTTTTTTATAGTCAACAGCTTGCGGTTAATTTGCGCTCGCTAAATTTGATACTTTTTACCCGGGACAAACAATGATATTATAGTTTTTGTACGAGCTAGTTTAACGTCCAAAACATTAGGTGAAACTGAATACAGTATTATACATACAATACACAATACATTTGATCGTATTACGTTGATAATTGTAGTCATACCGAACATCTATCTATTAACAATTGTAATTTTTAGACATTCGCGATTCGAACACATTGTTAATTAACCTATCGGGAGTAGATCGAGTGAAAAATGTAGTTGTGTAGTTAGTAGTAGTAGTGTAGTGTAGTTTGTTTACTCGTGACCATGACTAACGCCATTCGATCGAAACGTCGAGGTAAACAAGCTACTGCATGTTCTTCACGCGATCGAATCCCGATCGATTTATTATCAACTAGTACCGCCCCGGGGTTTCACCCGCGTGGACTAGTTTTCCCGCTACCTCGACTATCCCATGGGAACTATACTTTTTAAACTATCTCCATACCAAATTTCATCGAAATCGGTGTAGCCGTTTGAGCGTGAAGAAGTAACACACATACACACAAACTTTCGCGTTCATAATATTAGTAGGATGATATAATATAGTCCTAAGTACACACAATGTAATAGTGTAGGTAGAATTAAATAAGCAAATATTCTTGTGTGTTAACATGAAACTATTAGCATTAGCATGAAGCATACCTACTCGATATGATTTATTTATTTATTTTCTTTTATAACTTCTTTCTTTTTTCATTTATAATATACATATTATTGCGGCCATTCTACATGATGTATTGTGAGGAACGGATGAGACTGAGTCCCACAACACGGGATTTATCCTAGTGTGGAATTCAGAGCACATGGAAATGTATTACTCGTCTGTTATTAAGTCAGGAAAGAAATAAACTAAACTATTTCTATAAATTTGTATCCTATAATGTACTTTATATTTAATCTATTTTTTTAGTTAAGTTACATCAATGTACTGTTCTGTATTTTTATTATCATTATTAAACTAATATTGTTATAGTATCATATAGTAAACTCACTTAGTTCGTAACTTCACTTAGTTGTTTATTTAGTTCATCTAGATAATTTGACCCCTGTTGTATAGTATATATATTAGTAAAAAATATATAATAGTAGGATAGATAAGATAGTAAAAAATGAAATGTAATTAAAAAAAGGTACGGACCGTTGAGTCTGTAGTGAGTAGCTTCCTCAATAAAAAAAAAATAATATTAGGATCTATAATCGCCATATGCGCTTCCTTTCAATCTCAGTTTTTGTTTCCCAATACTAATCTATTCAATTAGGACAAATCTTGCAGTGGCCTGATCTGGTCTGGTCTGGTCTGGGTACTGATGCTGATCTTAACGCCTGAACTTATCACTTCCAGCGGCGGGTATCCTGATCGGCAGCATGATGGGCAGTTTCTTCTTCCGCGGCTTCAGACGCTGGCCCATGTATATTGGAGGTGGACTTGGCTTCGGGATGGCGTATACGAACTGCGAAAACAGCTTGAACAGCTATTTACTGTCGATGGATCCGAAGCTATGTATTATCAAGTTAGTATACGTCTTTCCTTTATGTAGATAGATAGATATGTAGAAAACTCCTTATTTGTTTCTCCAAGTTTTACAAAAGTGACTTATTAGA
This sequence comes from Apeira syringaria, assembly GCA_934044485.1. Classification (NCBI taxonomy): domain Eukaryota; kingdom Metazoa; phylum Arthropoda; class Insecta; order Lepidoptera; family Geometridae; genus Apeira; species Apeira syringaria. Next base: position 21,930,808 of record OW203660.1, on the reverse strand, counting down.
TTTCTTATGTATAGCTTAAACTATCCTAGAGAAACAAAAGGTGGACTTATGGTGGTTTGAGAACTTTAAATCAAAGTAAGAAAACTCACTAGGAAAAATACATAATATTTATATTAAAAAAAGCAAGTATTTTCATTTGATTTTAAGAACAAATTACAAGGGTAAGAAGTTCTATATTCGGTGTAGAATAGTATTTAAACTTCGTATAATTTGTTACTAAAACCGTTGTTACTTAGTTACGTTCTCTCTACCGCTTCTTTGGCTAGTTTTTCGTCACCAACACACAGTATATTCAAGCAACTGTCGTCAATTTTCGATCAATTATTTTTTTGATCAAACGGCTTTAAATAACACACATGGAAGCCGTCTTCAAGATAATAATAATAATAAGAACTTTATTGTCTTAAGAAAGAAATCACAAAAATTTCACTTACAAGACCATAATACCTAATACTATACTTAAAATAGACTTAAATTAAAATGTAGACATTTCAAGTCCATGGTGATTCCGACTTCGACTACATTCGACGACTTACCATGAAAAAACGGGTGTGATGTGTATAAATTGTTTTTTTTTTTTTTTAAAGATTATAAGCTTGCGTTTGACCACTGTCCCACCTGATGTTAAGCGACGACGCGGTCTAAGGTGGAGCACGCAAACTTAGAAGGAACCTATTCAAATATGATTTTTTGGGACGTTCCATACATATTATATTTTCACAACTAACCGTTGAAATGAACACAAATATCATTTCCTTTCTACTTTTCAAATTGTACCGACGACAAACAATCCGTACCCGGACAAAGGTAGAGGAACTAATTATGACGATAAAATGCTGAAAAGAATGACTAAAATTGCCATTTTGGAATAGTAAAATGGTAGCCCACGTTGTAATAGGTTGTAAATATTGTCAAAGAGGTTGAACATTGTAAAGTGCAGATTAGTTTGTGTTATTATTGGTCGTTGTTTGTTAGGGTTGCCGCCAATATTTTTTTTTATAAAAATGAACATATTAAATTTGTTGCTTTTATTTATGTATTAACACTTTAAAGGGGCTTTTGGAAGACTTTTTGACGTGATAACGTTTTATAAATTGATGAGCAGCACTCATGAAAAATAGTAACGTTCCGCGTAACGTTCCACCTGAGTTTTGTATTACATAAAATAGTCAAAGTCAAAGTCATAAATGACATAATTATGACGTTATCACGTAAATCTATCGTCCGTATACCGACATTACAGACAACCAATTTTTTTAGTTAATAAAAAATGTATAGACCGATACGCGTGCTGCAAAATTAAGAATGTTACAATAAAATATCGATTTTCAACACACGTTTTTATAACACACTCAAAAATACCAGTAATTTCACGTTTGCATAAAAGCCATTGTAGCGTGCCACCTATCTGTATATTTTTACCATATAATTGATCCCAAGCCGCTTAGAATGCATAATTAAAATTTACTAGTCTAACCTAATCGCATGTGATAAAACAAAAGTCACTGATTTTTTCATTTCAAATTAATATGTTGTGAAATTATTAAATTATAAACAAAATGAGATTTTGGATATTTCCAATATTTCATTTCCCTTTCCTGTCAATTATCAATTAATTATAATATTGTCTATTTGACATCGCGGCATCAGCCTAAAAAATAATTCTAACCAAACTGCAATATTTTAAATCCTGTTACCAGCCCTACTAAAAATCTATTAAGTACCCAAACGGTCAACGGTGAAGACGTCAGTTCCTTTAAAGCACAGCAGGGCATTTCCCTTTACCATTCTACCAAGACTCTTTGTCTACAAAAGGTCAGTTACTAGCATTGTGCAGTTCTGTTCTACCTCCGATGCGAGTAATATATCTATGGAATTGGATGCCGCCTTTCTTTCTTTTATTGCGTAAAATCGGTGTATGTTTGCAAGCATACCGCCCGTGCGACCACCACCTACGGAGATTTTCACTGATTTATCAAACAATTGTATGCTCTGTGCTATTGTATTTAAGCGCTATTGTTAGCAAAATGATTTTATTGGTGCAATTGTTTGTAAGTATGCTGCAACCAACACAATTCTTTCACTTGGATTCTTTAATCGATTTTATGCTTTGTTTCTTTTTGTATAAGACTGCTTTATAGGTTTTTGGTAGAGTGGGAAATCGTCACTTCTTTTTGAGTTTTTATTTACGTTTCAATCGTTTGTGAGTCATGCAGCCGACAGTTGAAGGCTTTGAGGTTGACCGATTGGATTTTATAGGTGTTTTAGGGGTCTCTGCAAAAAAATATGAAGAAATATTTTACAGACCTAAAACATATTATAAAAAACAAACGTAACGGTCAGTACGATAAAAAAATACCAGTTATAAAATTGATCAAAATGAAAAGCTAATGTTATTGATTTTTTTTAAAAGATAACATGTTATTCTATTTTATGGAAAAACAATGTAATGAAATTTAGAAAAGTTTCCATTTCTTTGGAACTTAATACTATACCTTCTCATACAATTATTAAAATCATCCAAGTGTCATCATCAAAGATTTTTGGTTGTTGAACAGTTTGTTGAGCCCTTGAAGTTCGTTAAGCAGGCGTCTTTTTTGTAGAGCTATTGTTCTTGCGAGAAGTTGTTGTAAAGATCAATTAAGGTAATTACGAGTTTAAGACGCCAATGAAGCCCACGTAAGAGCTGTTTCTATTTGTCGTCGCCATAAAGTGTTTAAGTGTTTACTGTCTCAAATAAATCGAATTTCTTTCTTTCTTTCTTTCTTTCCATCATTGCAGTTTTATATTTTTAGTTTATTATTTCCACAGTTTATTTAAATAAAAGTAAATAGCAGTTAACGCTAGAAATTTAAATTTTAACTTTTATATTGACACGTTGAACAGGCGACCTGATAGAGATCGCAGAAAGAGACTGAGGATTTCACTACCTTTCAAAAGTTGTGAAAACCTTTCCCTGTCTATGTGCAAGCCCCTTATGGATGAAATGACTATGATGATGAAAGACAAAATATTAAAGTAGACTCAAATATACTAACTAGATTATTCTATACTAGCTGTCCACCCCAGCTTCACACAGTAAAAAAAAAAAAAAATTAACAAAAAATGCAACCGACTTCAACACTCAAAAGTGTGAAATAACTTGTTGAAGTCGGTACCATGATAGTTCACACAAAAGCAACTATCATCACAATATTGTGCTCATGGTACCGACTTCGACAAGTTATTTCACACTTTTGTATGTTGAAGTCGGTTGCATTTTTTGTTAAAAAAATTTTTTTTCACTCTTTTCAGTGACCTGTGCTACTCACGGGATGTCGATGTCTTCAACCGCGACAATAATATCATCAAGATACGCGTAGCACTTTTCAGTTATTGGAGTGTAACTCAAAAACCACTTATCCGATTGAATGAACCACGGAAGTATACTCTATCTAACAAAAAAGAATCATCAAAATCGGTTCATAAACGACGAAGTTATCCGCGAACACACATAAAAAAAAAACTTATATACGGTCGAATTGAGTAACCTCCTTCTTTTTTGAAGTCGGTTAAAAATGAAAAAAAATAAAAATTATAAGGACTTCATTTTATTTTTCAAAATATAATGTAGTCTATGTCACCAGAGGATAGTCTAGTTTCCCAACAGCGAAAGAATTTTTCAAGTCGGTTTAGTTCTTTTGGAGCCTATTCAATACAAACAAACAAACACACAATAATATCATTCCTCTTTATAATATTAGTATAGATTATCTCTAAGTATGCAAAATTACTGTGAGTTGTTAATTTATTTTACACCTAAACGGGTCCAAGGGAAAGGCCAAGAGTGCACAGGGCCTACCTAGTTTGGGCCCCTGCTCCTTCCTACTTATATAATCTTAATTACTAATATAGTATTGTAAAATTGTATACTGTAAAATATAGATATTACCTATCATGACTGCTTTCACTGACAGCTTTTTAAAACGTTATTATCATTTCGTCCGAACACAAAAGAACAAAATATAATACTGATAACTGATCTTCACAGCACAGGGTATCCTAGTGTGGAGATCAGGGTTTTGTTTTTTTGGATATTTTTAAACAATGTCTAAATAAAAAGTGTTTTCTTGTGTGTTATTTATGCCGCCATTTGCCTATAGCGAATTAACGAATACAGAAAAAATAGCAAATTTGTTCAATAGAACGTAACAGGAAGACATTTTGGAGTGAAGGATTTATATCATATTGTTATCATAAAAGTTACATTAGAGGACTCATAAAAAACAAAAACTTAGAAAAAGTAATGTGGTTAAGAAAAATTTTAAAAGCATATTTCATGTGTTTTTAATTTAGAAGATAAAGGTTGTCCTAGTTTGTTAAGTTTACATGAAGACTACAGGTCTTGTTTAGATGTCTATCGATGTATTTATCACTCCTTACACTGTGCTTTGAAAAATGTTTCTTGTATGCAAAAACGGTGCTTAGAAAATAAATGTATTTTATGACTTGTAAGAAAAAACAGTTCATAAGCCCATTGGCATGACGGTAGCTGTGTCCACTTTTTATTTATGCATCTCCAGTCCTGTAGTTGTTTTTAACAAACCCTGTGTAACCTGCGTGGCATGTTTTGGATTGGTTATTTGAACCGTGGACAGTTTACATTGGGAGACAGTATGCCCTCGGGTTGAAATGTGTTTGTAATGGGCCTTTTCAATTTTTGTTCGCTTTTGGGCAAATTCTCTTTGATATCGTGTCTGTGTTTTGATTTAGATTCTATTCGAATACTACTTAGGTACTAAGTGACTATTCTCCAAAATTATTGTAACCGACCATCAAATATAAGTTTTTAGTAAAAGTACGTGGTTACCTATAAGAGTATTCTGGAATTTATACCTTTTTTTTATTTACAAAAGTCATGCGTTTGACGACTATCTCACCGGATTTTAAGTGATGATGCGGTCTGAATGATAAGAGACCATTTTAGTCGTGACTTGAAAATACCCAGCTTTTATTTATGTGGAAACGCAGACTAATAGGCAATGGATACCACTCGCAGCTGTACACACTATAAATGTAGAAGAAAAACTTTTCAGAAGCTATTAAAAAAAACTGTATGGAATAAAGTAATTCTAGACTCCATATATAATATTATATACGTGTTTAAAACGTACCTAGCGTGCTTGAATATTTCACAGCATTACGCGTAATGAGTGTATTTGCTGAATACAAAATATGTTTAGAACATTACACGAATTATTTTTTTGAATAGTAATTTAATATGTTACTTAATATTATATTAGTTTATTTATTTAATATCATTATTACTATATTTCAATAGCAATAAAGTTAGGCATTGCACACAATGAAGAATTTAACTATAAGCCTTCTTAACGAGCTGTAGAAACGATGACCTGCGAAGAGAGATCTATTAGAAATCTCATATTTATGAAATCTTCACATCAGTCTGCTCTTCACTAAAAAGATAAGGGTCATAGAATTTGGATAGCTCTGTATGCCTCAATCATACCGTTTTCCTGTGTAGACACGGAATCTCCATGGAGGAGATCCATCGAAGAACGAAAGTCACTTCAGAGTGTAAAGGGTAGGGTAAAACTGATTTCACAGAACTGATCCTGTCGATAGAACCTCAAATAGAGATCAAGAATTGGCAGTGTGCAAAGAATGCGCAGTTTAAATAAAAATTTAAAAAAATATTAAATAAAAAGTAACGCATAATATAGTACCTAGGTCATTCACCAACATGGTGGCCAGACGACTTGACGTGAAGACATTGGCTTTCAGCCGTTACACTTTTATTTAAATTTAGAACGCCTAATGTCTAGTAGGGCTTCCTATTCCTAATGATCCTTTATAATAATAATAATAATAATTGGTTGGATCAAGGGTCAGATGCAGAAGGCGGTACTCCTTGAAACGGCGCGTATTGTCCGGAGGTTCCCCACTCTGCGGCCCTAACCACCGGTATCTTGGGCCCTGCCCCTCTGCTGGCGGAACTCTAGGTTTAGGTTTTTTATAATATCTTTATTAATTTTTGTTTTTGATATTTATACTGTAAAAAAACTAAACCTAAGAAAAAAAAGGAAATAAAGAGATAATAATAATTATAAATAATCTTTCTTCTGTTTCAGGAAAGTACCATGATGCTGCAAGCAGAAGTCTCTTAGTAACATTGGTATTGTAAAATATGTAATTGTTTTCATAAAATAAATATTTCTGTAAGTTTACTATATGTGTTAGTTTCTGTCTAGTTTTACGTTGATATAATATGTAGTAATGAACAAAGAGCCAAAGAGCGCCAGACGCTTATAATAGTTATGAGTTGAAAGTTTTCTTCTTAGTGGCTTTGGTTGGGAACCAGTTGCAGATTTTACCAAAATATATAAAGGTTTGCTACCACCTGCGTTACCCGGCCTCACCTGTCGGCAACTTTTTCGTAACCTATAGATATAGTATATCACAGTGGTAGTATATCAAATCACAGTGGTTCTAAAATCCAACATTACCCATGCCATCAGTCAAATTCAGCCTAATTTATGCATCAAAGTCATGAAAAATTTCAAATTTTGGATGCGCTTGACCCAGCCAAGCCGCGGCGGGCATTCGAAAAAAACCAGAAACCACACTAGAAGTTACACCATTTTTCTAGACGCAGACTTCAGTTCATTGATCGCTTGACCTAATTCCATATTGTGTTCTACTAGGAATGTTGTGTGCTCATGAGTCATCGTAATTTTGTACGGGACGGAATGAGTCATCACTGAGGCCAATGCAGTCTTCCGTTGCATAGTGTAACGGTCTGATGATTCCAGTGTACACAGATTTGCACCATCCATCATGCTTTTTTATTTGAGAATATTACTCTGCAAGTCTTCATAGATCGAGCATAGATTCAATAGTTTTTTTTTATACTCAGACCTCCGCACTAGGATTCCCTGTATCGCGGGAGGCACGGACACACACATTCACAGCACACAAACATCCAAGACCCAGGACAAACATCTACACTCATCGCACAAATGTTTGTCCCTGCCGGGATTCGAACTCAGGGTCCCGGAGACGCAGAAGTCATGTCACTGGCACTAACCACTGCGCCACGGCGACCGTCAAACAGGCCGCTATGAACTTAGCAATATAATTATCATATTTTTTCTATAAACAGGCCGTTTTGACATGGTAGCAAAATACGGCAATTCAATTTAAAGAACTGAGTATTGAAATGGTTAAAATAATAGCCTTTTTGTAAAAAAATATTATAAATAACAACTCTAGTCAATGTCCGGTGGACATTCCATGCTGGCTACTCGTGATGGTCAATGACCCTGGCATATAATTTCATCAGGTGCAACAGTAACTGCTAGGAATGCTGTGAGTCACAACCTGGGCTGATGATGAATCATCAGTGAGCTGCACTAAGAGCGTAGAGAAACACGTGGAGTAGAAATTGTGCTAAAAGTTCTATTGCATGAAATTCTTGATTAGTTCGGCATTATGTTAGTTGTTATTAAAAAAACACAGGTTTATTAATAATTTATTAAATATTTAATAATAATTATAAATTAAGTACCGAATAAAATAGGATTTCAATAGATTTATATAATCGTAAATCCCACCATAAGGCAAGCTTATAAATATGTCACCGGATTACGTTACTATCGTTAAGAATAATTTATAAGCTTGTTATGTTATATTAACGTAATATTATTATGGCTTAAAAGTATACGTTTAAAAATGGACATTGCACGCCGTAGCACCATTTAATACTACCTATGTAATGACAGTACCATAATAATAATAAAAAATACCAAGATTGCCTGATTATAAAAATTTGTACACCGATTTCCCTGCTCTCAAGAGCATCTGCTTCAACCCGAAGAAACCTCAGTTTAATTATGGAACATGGCATATACTACTGTGCCCAAATATTGAGCAATAAACCCAATTATAACACATGGTGAATATATTATATCCTATTATATATATGTGATATCCGGCTTTACTCACGTTTATAGTCAAAGTTTCGACCTAGGGTTATTATATACGTCGATACTAACATGAATTCTTTAAAAGTGATCATGTCAGTTTAAAAACAAATATATCTATCTGACAGGGTGGTACTGTCAGACCATTTTCTGCCTTGAAGGAGGATCACTACGGTTTTCTGATTTGCTTGCCGCCCGGAGCCCTCGAGCTAAAAACAACCTGGTTAGATTATCTCCAAATAGGTTATATAGGTATATAATAGGTTCAATCTCCATTAACGGTAACTTTGGTACCGAAGCAGTTCGTTCCGATATCCAAGGTAACCAAGGCAACAGCCCCCGCTGAGGTTCATACTATACAGTGCCCTTGAGTTCTTCGTCAACTTATGCCCTCGACCTCTATATCTCTGTGCGACATAGTGCCTTCAGCAATTGCTTTAGGAGCTAAAGTGCTGCAATATACGTCCTGCGCTGTTTAATTATACAGCTATATAATTTCCACATTCGTATTCAGCCCGGTGACGCTGTAAAAAGTCTTAGTTTAGTTTACGGTCAATATTTATATTGTAACATCGTCTCTATGGATTTTTCGGTGGCAACTGAGAAGCGTATCGTTAAAAGTTGCAAGTTCGTGACACAAACCGGTTAGGATAATTTCAGTTATTGTGAACCTATTGTAATTGATTTTACAGGATATCGTGTTTAAAATATGCTTTCAATGTAGCCGAAATTGTTATAAAATTCATGTAATGGTGGTCAGACGATCGGACTAAGGTCGTGGATGTGGACCGCTTTCATCGATCGTCCGTGTGGAAATCAATGAGGGAGGTTTATATGCAGCAGTGGACGTTCTATGGCTGTGATGATGATGATGATGTTAATGGTGATACTTTCTACTATCTGGCTAATTAACAAACGCAGTAAGTTGGCGCAGATTCCTTGAGTTAGTCAGTATTCTAGAACATCATTCTACATTGTCTCTGACCTTCAAGTAAGGGATAATGTGGTCAAAGGCGTTAATTAATAATTGTTTTAATAAAAGCGAGCGTATATGGATGTAACGAAGACGTAGATGAAAGGTGCTGGCTACTGTTTTCCTCACTGACGCAATTATCTTTTTTTTAAAAAAAATCTGCTAATATTATAAATGCGAAAGTTTGTGTGTATGTTTGTTTCTTCTTCACACTCAAACGGCTCCACCGATCCCGATGAAATTTGGTATGGAGATAGTTTTAACCTTGGATTAACACATAGGCTACTTTTATCCTGAAAAAAGTATATTTTCCGTGTTATAATTGAGGTAGCGGGAAAACCGTAAGCCATGCGGGTGAAACCGCGGGGCTCTACTAGTAATATAATAAACCTGCCTGGTTCTTATAAATTAAATGAAAACACACGATGGTAAGATGACAGGAAAAGCTGAATGAATGTAATTTATTTAATGTACAATCAAGGCGTGATAGAAACGCTTAGGGGTACATTTGAATATTAATTAGTGAACAGGTATCTTCTAGGCAGGCGTGAATCATCGTAGACCGCATCATCACTTAACATCAGGTGAGATAGTGGTCAAACGCCTGCCTATTGTGAATAAAAAAATAAAAAAAAATATTTCCTTTTCTATTTAGTGTTATATATGGCCAATATTGGCTTTAGTTCGCCTTACATCCAGATTGCAAGAGAATCGATCGAGTGAATAAAAAAAAAATGGTATGTTATTGCACTCAAACTTAATGAAGTGCTTTTGAACTTAAAGTTTACATTACTTGACATACCTTCATAAAATATGGTATCCTTAAACTAACTACAACTGTTTGCTGAGGTGAAAAGAATTTGGCAAAGATGTCATTCCCATGTTTGTCTAAAATATATAAAAATGAAACGCTATTTATATGTTTAGTCAAAAGTTTATGAGGAGAAAATAATGCTTTTGTTTGTGGTACGATACCTGTGCATGACACAAGCATCGCTAATAATATCAGTTATAAGTGAATGTCACAAGTTGATCCCCAACTCAGCATACATAGGTTTTTAAATCAGCTCTGGATTGTTGGCGTTGGGTCCCAGTTAATGACGTCACGATAACTCGACATCAAATACACTTTGCTATAAATAAAATGATGGTAACTACATAATGAACGGTATTTAACTTTATAATGGTTTCTATTTCGTGTTGTCCTCATATTACATCGCATGTTCAATTTTACTCGGTTCCATTTTAGTTTTCTTTTCGTCTCATCCTAACTCACTCATTACACACACGCACCTTTTAAAAACATACTTTCCTTCTTGTGGTCTATCATGTGATTTTTTTATTCACAATTTTCTTTTTTCACATACCAAAATTAGCACAATACTGGCCTCCATGTTGATAGTATATAAGTGTGGCACATGTTTTTTAGTATTGTATATCTGTTTGAATCATTCTCATTTTTGGGAAAAACTCCCACTGGCTCTTGAAATACTGTTCTTCTATAAATATTGTGAAAAGCCACGAAAGTTTCATTGATTGAATTCAACAAACTGGCTGTTATATTTATGAATTTATACATAAATGTATTTTGTATTGGAATTGTAATTCCTTCAGAAAACCAAGAATAATATTCGGTATTTAATTAAACCAATATATGTAATCTATCATTTTCTTTCTACTATTTTGTCAAATATTTGTGAAACAAGTTTTATTAGTACTATATAAGTAAAGTAAAAGTTTTAACTTTCGTCGTTCCACATAAAATGCCTTGCTAATATTAAATATTCTACCCGGTTTGCGTGTTAATTAAACAAAAATCGGGAACATATGAACCCCTGCAGTGTGGCCAATATTTGCCCCAACACATTGACCAATATGTTCACTGATGAGTTTTCACGCAGTTTTATCTGTGGGCGTAACAATCCACATTAGTTGTAGCAGACAATAAACCAATATAACATGCCACGCCATTCTCGAATTAGCAAGCTTCCATTACAAAGTTAAAATCTTTTCAGTGTGCTGAAAGCTTAACGAGTAAATTCCATAAATCGTTTTTTTATAAACCTGTTATTTGTTTTATAATATGTCATATTTGTTGCCATTGCGAAGCGCTTGTATTGATGTATGTATACGCCAACGAATATTATAGTACGTTTGTATACGCATGTGATCGTAACTAGTCAAATGCGGTGAGTAACGTACTCACTCACACCTTGGATGCGTGAGAGCTAGTGACTTTTTCAACTGAGAGCTTCCGGGACTTAGGTATATAAGCTGCCTATCCTTCAATATCTAACAATATCTTTTAATATATTGAAAAATGTACATACAAAATTTTAAGATTTTGGGTAGGTAATGGAATAGTCTAGAAACGTTTAGCATTTTTATTGAATTATTCATGATTTTCATTAAATGTGAATTATTTTTTTAAACTCCTAGTGCCGCGCAGTATCACTTGACCTCAGCTGCCTGGCTCGCGCCGCTCTCCACTTGCTCATTTTGACCGTGACCAGTGTCACCGTCGGACCTATGCTTGATCGCTCTGCTTTCTTCCATTAATTCGTAGCTTACTTTAAACAGAATAGTTCGCGTGCTATTTACTCAAACTGTCGGGAAAACCTTGTCTTAGTATCAACCTCCTGAACCTGAAACAATGTTTGACTCTATAATCTCATTAGCAGATTGAATGTAAGGCTTTGATTAAAATTGGTACGCCACGGTAATAAAATCCTTTACGGCACCGTTAATATATATATATATATACTAGAAGTGCAGACGTTAAAAGACACCGTAGTATCAAATGAAGAAAAAATTACCGGGTTACAGAATGAAATCTCTGAACTAAAATCAAGCTCGCAACCAACAACAGCGATGACAGCGCCAGTACTAAGTAACTATAATGAATTAATCGTTGAAATTCAAGAACGTTCAGAGCGTAGTAAAAATCTTGTCATAATGGGTATTTCTGAACAACATTTGGAGAGCAAGGAGGCTAGGCAAGAAGCAGATAAGGATAAGGTAAATAAAATCATAAAAAATATCTACCCAGCCTGTCCGGATCCCGAAAAAGTCATACGCCTTGGTAAATATGACGATAAGAAAACACGTCCATTAAAGGTTTGCTTTCCTTCCGAAGAAATAGTCAAAACTGTTTTACGTAGGAAAGATAAAGTAAACCAAGGTGAAGTTCGAATCTATTCCGATCAAACTCCGCAACAGAAAAAATATATAATGGATCTAAAAAGTGAACTTAAAAAACGACATGAAAAAGGAGAAAGACATTTAACGATCAAATATATCAAAGGCATCCCCAAAATTGTCAAACTGGAGTCAAAAAACTAAACAGCGAAAGGAATATAACAGGAGTTGAGATAAGTAAATCAGTAACGTACCAAGTAAGTAAGAACTATAATGACGTATCAACTACATCCAAAACAATCAATTTTCTCTATGCCAATGCTCGAAGCCTTGTGAAGAAAGGACAACATGACGAGCTTAGATGTATTATAGAAACATTTAAAACAACAATTCATGTAGTAATTATAACAGAAACATGGATAAAAAATGAATTTGATGCACAACGGCTTAATATTCCTAACTATAATCATTATTACAATTATCGAAAAACAACTGTAGGAGGTGGTGTTTCAATATATGTACATAAGAATTTAAATCATGAGTTTCTTGAAGACCTGTGTGAAGACAATAACCATTATCTATGGATCCACTTGAAAAGCCTATCGCTTGATATTGGAGCCATCTATAAACAACCGTCATCGAAAGTAAAACAATTTTTGGAGACATATAGTAACCAGCTTTCAAGAAGAAGAAGAACAATTTTATTTGGAGACCTAAACCTTAACCTACTTAGTAAAGAAAATTCTATTAAAGAATACAAGCATATAATTAAAGAAAATGGTATGAAAATTCTTAATAAAGTTGATAAGGAACACTGCACACGAAAAACAGACACCACAGCAACTATATTAGACCATGTCTGTACATCTTTAAAAGATAACCCTTTTCATATGGCTATAATAGAAAATGCTTTTTCAGATCATAGACAAATCTTCTTAGAGGTAAAAAGAACCAAACCTGATCCAATAAGGAGAGTACATTTTGAAACCGTTAACTACAATAATTTGTACCTAACTCTTAAAGACTCTACTATAGCTAACCTGGATAACGAATATGAGATACTAGAGAGTACATTACTAACAGCAATATTACAGAACCGAATAACTAAAACTAAATTGCAAAATCCACCTCAGAAAGACTGGATTAACAAGGAATTAATTGCATCAATAAACAAAAGGAACACCTTATGGTATGATCTAAAGCAGTCACCCGAAGATGAAGTTTTAAAACAAAAGTTTATACAAGAAAAAAATACTGTATTTGTTGCTATACAAACAACTAAGAACGAATACTACTATAAAGCTTTCAAAAATTATGAGAAAAATCCTTTAAAAATGTGGCAACTGATAAATAACTTATCTTATAACAAAATAAAAAAACAAACAATTCCTCTCAAACTAAATACCGCTGCAGGTCAAATATCTGAAACTAAAGATATATGCGAATGCTTTAATTCATTTTTCTCAAATATTGGGGCTGAATTAGCTAGTCAAATTCCAGTAGTATACCATCAATTTAATCAAATGCTATCAAAAGATAATGTACAACAAAACAAATCAACTCTAATCAATTTCAAACCTGCCACCGTAAATGAAGTAGCAAAAATAATTAATAACTTAGACTCGAATACAAGTGCAGGCATAGACAGAATAACTACAAAAGCAGTAAAATGTGTCCAGTCCTTGATAACAGAAAAGTTAACTCACTGTATCAATAAGTGTTTATATGAGGGACGATTTCCAGACTCGTTAAAAATAGCAAAAGTGAGTCCTATTCATAAGTCAGGTAGTAAAACGGATCCTGGAAACTATCGGCCGATATCTGTACTGCCTGTGATATCAAAAATATTTGAAAAAATATTGCACAACCGGTTAAGTGAATATCTTGCATCTATTGATTTCTTATCTAGAAAGCAATATGGATTCCGACCTAAATCAAATACTCTTACTGCAGCCATTGACTTGGTTACATCAATCAAACTTGGCATAGATAAAAAAGAGATTACTCTGGGAATATTCGTCGATTTAAAAAAGGCATTTGACACTGTCAGTCATAAAATACTTTTAACGAAATTGAAGAACTTAGGAATATCCGGGTCCGCCTACAAAATATTTCAATCGTATCTTTCAAATCGTCATCAAATAGTTAAAATACACGATACTCAAAGTGATCCTCAATTAATAACATACGGCGTTCCTCAGGGCTCTATACTTGGTCCGCTATTATTTTTAATTTATATTAATGACATACATAACATAGGTTTACTAGGAGACATAACATTATATGCTGACGACACTAGTCTATTTTATTCTGACCGTTCCATCAATATCATTGTTAAAAAGGCCCAACATGATCTTGATCTACTGTATGACTGGTTGCAATCAAACTTACTCACCATAAATACATCCAAAACCAACTATATAGTATTCACAGCGAAAAATAAAAAAATTGGTTCATACAACCCTTTAACTATTAATGGTCAAACAATTAACAAAATAAATAAAGAAAAATATCTTGGTTTAACCCTTGACAATCAGCTAAATTGGAAACCACATATTGAAAATGTACGAAATAAACTAATATCCCTTACAGGAGCAATCCGTGGAATGGCCAAATGTCTTTCAAATAAGGTGCGGTACATAATTTATAACTCTATGGTAAAGTCACAGATAGATTACCTGATTGAAATCTGGGGAACAGCGGCTAAGACAAACTTACAAAAATTACAAACAAGTCAAAACAAAATTATTAAAACTTTATTCAGGTACAACTACTTAACGCCCACTAGTAAAGTCTATAAAGAAACAAAGTTAATGAATTTAGCACAAACATATAAGTACAATTCATGTATCCTTATACGAAAAATCCTAACGAGGGATATTCATACGCAAATAACATTCACTAAAAAATTAAACGTACAAAAAATTAAAACAAGACAAGCCAATAATATTTGTTTAATGAGAGCTAGAACACAATATGGGATAAAAAATATAATGAATGAAGGGGCACTAATGTACAACAGATTACCTAAAGATATTAAAGAAACACAATCATTAAATATGTTCAAAAAATTGTTAAAGCAACATGTTTTGAAAGATTTTTCATAATTAAGATATTGTTGAATGTAAAATATCTACAAAACTTCATAATGCCATTAAAATCGCTGCCGCCTGTAACCGTGAGCACAGCCTTAGTACATTCGACCATTATTGTTCTAAGAATTCATGCCACTGGACTTTGCGCGGTGCGGCGCGGCAATGCTAACATTTTATTTAGCGGATGTTTTTACTATTGTTGTTCGAAAGTGTAATTTTTAATTAATTAGTATAAATGCGTTTGTAAACTATGAGCTACGGCACAATAAGTGTTTATTTTTAAGTTATTATATATCTCAGTAAGTGAATGTAATTCTTTTGAGATAATAAATATTCTGAAACCGTAATATGTGAAACCACACATTTCGGGATATGTCCACAACAATGTCACGTTACAGTGCCGGCGAAAAATTAAATTAACAGTGACACGCGGTTACTTCGGAGCTAGGAACACTGGAAAAGGCATTCAAATACTCATTAGAAAAAAAAACCAAAGCTACATTAATTTCATATCGTTTCAACCGTTACTATGCGGAAATCCATAAGAAACTTACATACGCACCTCTATGTATGTATAATAAAAAACCACTGGCCGCTACCGGAGCCATCATTGGCGGCAAAATTTAAAAAGTTACTGTGAGATATAATATGGGGTAATAATAAGGTTCTTATTTATATTATGTTATCACGGTCGTTTTGCCGAAATGGTGGTACCAACCTAGAATAGTACTCCCACATCTCTTCCTGTGGGTTCCGTAAGAGTCAGCTAAGGGGTCACGTACCAGAAGGTGGGCAGCAGTGCCTTATGAGGATCAGAAAACATACTGCGCCTGCCAAGCGTGGCGCGTATTGGCAAATCCCCCCTATATGGGGGAGGCAAAGGTCCAGCAGTGGACGTCCTATGGCTGAAATGATCACGGTCGTCTTAAAATAAAATAAATCAATTTTTTTCTTATTCTTTTTATTTTTCTTATTATTTTTGTTTTAGTTGCATATATGACAGGGGGTTCCATAAACCTTACATTTTCTAAGAACATTCAGCCTGGAACACTTAATACTTTCTAACCACCTATCGAGTAAGTACTTGTCTGAAAGTAGACTGTCACAACCCAACTTGAGCTTCGACTGCTAGGTACTATGATTCGTAAACCAGTAAGAACGATACATGTTTAAGATTTAGAGCGCATTATCGTTTTCAATGTGAAGTTATTTCCGTGCTTATCCTTATTAAGATAAGGACTTGACGGTCGCCGTGGCGCAGTGGGAAGTATCAGTGACGTGACTTCTGTGTCTCCGGGACCCTGGGTTTGAATCCCAGCAGGAGCAAACATTTGTGCGATGAATGTAGATGTTTGTCCCGTGTCTTGGGTGTTTGTGTGTTGTGATTGTGTATGTCCATGCCTCCCTCAACACAGGGAATACTAGTGCGAGGGTCTGAGAGGAAAAAAAAAGGATAAGTTTGGAAATAACTTCACGTAGTCAGCTTCACTCGATCAAGACCAAAAACGTAACAATTGCAGCCCGGACGATGACCGTTCAAATTTTAATATTGACAGCTGACATTTACAACGTGATCTTTCCAAATCACAATGGTGTTTATTGTCATTTTCGTGTCTATGGTTGAAAATAAGGGCGATTTTTAATGTTCGATGTTTCATTGCCATGACATGTCAGCTGTGACAGACTGTGGGTGGAGTACACCAAAATTTAAAACGTCCGTTTATCGATTTAACCGTCGGTCAGTGTTTACCAAATACATAGTTAAATAGTTTGACCGACAGTTAAATTGATAATCGGACGTTTATATTTTGGTGAACTCAACCCTAAGTTGGTACCTACTGTGACTTCACTGTTATGTATTCTGTGAATCAGTTTATCGGTTCATTTGTTGTTAACATTGCATAGGTTAACTAAGAAGAATAAGATAAGATGGGTTAACTCGTTTGTCAGCGCCACGCAAACAAAGTACGCGATAAGAACAAACATAAATCCACAAATGGGGGAGGCATATGTGTAGCAGTGGACGTTCTATGGCGATGATGATGATGATAAAGATGAAGAACAAACAATATCTGTTGGTTACGAAGTATCGCTTCCAAAGATCACAGCATCTACGTTTCTGTGCAATAAAGTGCATACGCAGCCCATAAAGTAAGGTTAACAGGTTCGACGCTGTCTGCTGTAGTGATAGCGTTGACAAATATTTTGTATTCGATTTGGGACTAATGAAAAAGTTTACGGCTGGTAAAGTATGGATACAACATTGTATTCACTTTGCAACGAAATGTGTTTGTTGCTATGTTAAGTAGGTTAGGTATCTTCACAAATGAATTTGTTACCTGCTAAGTTCAGTTGTGAAGGGATCATGTTTGTTCTACCTATCTCTATTTTATTATTATTATTAAATATATTGTCAAATGACAAATGAGTCCTATATAAATATTAAGATCTAAACTAAAGTAGCTATTAAGTCATTTAAGTCGAACTAATTTAACTTAAGAAGTATTATATAATAAGTACTTTAATTTGCTAACATTATTGTGCTTAGAATTAACACTTTTACATTTTTTTTTCTTTTTAGCGAGGGAAACCATTTTATACACAAAGGGTTTAATGACTGAAAATAAAATCAAAAATGGTCACGTTCGTCCATAATAGCGCAATGGCCGCAATAAAACGTAAGTAACTGACCTGCCCCAACATATCTCGACTTACGCCAGTCTAACGCAATATACTCAACTTTTAACAGTCTCTGGTAATAAAATAAGTTGACTTATGTCGTTAATCCATTGCGTTTAGTGTGTAGTAGCCAGAAATTCAGACATTGTGTCTACAATACGTTGGAGTACGTAAAGATTTGGGGGGTACTATTGTTACATATTAACAAACGCATGTATCGAACTGGTATGTGAATTAATTTCCTATTTTTAACCGACTTCAAAAAAATGAGGTTGCTCAATTCGACCATATATATGTTTTTATTTTTTTTTATGGGTGTTCGCGGATTATATTATACGTCGTTTATATTATACTTCCGTGATGGTTCTATTTAAATTTCATCAAAATCGGACAAGCGGTTTTTGAGTTTTATTATATTAACTGAAAAGTGCTACGCATACCTCGACGATATTATGGTTGCGGGTGAAGACATCGGAGAACACACACAATGACAATTGATCGCGTGAGTAGCAAAGGTCACTGAAAAGGGTGAAAAAATATATTATACCAAAAGATGGAACACTCAAAAGTGTGAAATAACTTGTCGAAGTCGGTACCATAAGCACAATATTGTGATGATAGTTATTTTTGTGAACTATCATGTATCATCATATCCATTTTCAAAAAAATCAGGCCACACGTATATTTCTATACACAACCAAAAACGAACATCTAGCATAACATTTAGATGCTTGTTGCTTAGTATTATATAATTATTTTGTTTTGGATAGAGCATGAAAATCGGAAAATCTGTCATGTCGATAAATTTAAAAAACTTTAGAAAGGTGATATAGCGCTTATATATCTGACGAATTTCACTTCGTATACTCATCTGACATACAGGGTACATTGGGCACAATAATATGTGCGATGCAAAACCATTACTTTTTAGTTTGAAAATCAATGTTAGTAATTCTGTTGTTAAATTTGAGTAATTAAACAAGTGTTAAATATAACACGTTTTTATGCGGTCTTCTCTGTTACTGATACTGACTCGGTATCAGAGAAGACGCCGCGAAGGAAAGTTACGCTCTTGTCGCCGCTCGGACCTGAACCACTGAAGATGTCGACCGCAGTGATCGACGAAACGTCTGGAACACAAGTTTCACATAGACCACGGCCAAACAGCCCGGAAGCAATACATACAACATGCAACGCCGGCCGTGAAAGCCTTAGTGTGTACAATATTGCAAAACTTTAACAATAGTCCTCATTTAAATCTGTTCGGGTTTTAACACTTTTAAATGAAAACTGATGGTAAAATCTCCATGTTTACAGAACCTGGATTTAATATCACCCAGTTATAAAAGAAAGATAGAAAATATTTTCATTACCTCCGTACGACACGATAAGACATATCTCCTACCATTTTAGCACTTTGTCGCTGTAAGAAATATGGCTTTTCAATGAAGAACTATGAAAGTATTTTAAATAGGTTCGTTTGGTAAGGTACCAAAATAGTAGTCAGTTTTTAGGAATGTCAAAGCACATGATAGCTTCTGTCCGGGCGAAGACATTTACGAAACGTTGCGAAGTTTTTATTATTAGGATGTTAAATGGTTACATTGTTGCTTATATTAATGGAGTTTGTAGTAGATATGGACGTTAAGGTTTAATGCCTCTGTGAAGGATGTTGGTACGACAGAGTAGAAGGAATGAACTTTAATGTTTACAATACAAGCGAAAAAGGTACTTCTCTATGTAGTTCAAATATGAGCCTAACAAAAAGTTTCCGTGTTGTCAACAAAATATGGTTTTATAGTGAATACATAATAAAAATATAAACGATTGTCCACTACCTTACTTGATGGTAAGTGACGATGTGGTCGAAGATGCCATTACGCTAGACCTAGAATGCTTACTGGCTTTCAAGGACTGCTGTCTGAACACATTATGACATGTGTTTGGTGACAGTTTTTCAAACTTGAGGGTGACCTACCAGGTTGGTACCTATACACACCGTATATAGTATACTTAATTTCTTTACGAAAGATAATTTTATTCAAGAAAGTAACCAATATAGTCAAGCGTAAGCAAGTAAATCAAGTAGTGGTCCTTGGATACATTACGTCATAGATTATACTCATGACCTTAAGGCCATACATTTTTCAAGTGCAGATGTCGGACTGGTAAGCACGATGTAAAATGCCTCTCAATAAGTTAGCCACTCAAAAAGATCTGAAGAAAAAATGCCAAGCGAATGCTAGGTTGTTCCCTCATAGTTTTACTAAGGATTATTAGGAGGAACAACTAACTAGCACTAGAGTTCGTACAGCTGCTAATACAATAATGATGATGACAACAAAAAAGTTATTGAAATTATGGATCAATAACAGCCAAGTTGTGTCGGCTGTGAACATGACAAACACTCTATTAAGTTCAATCCACACCCCATGTTATCGGTAAAGGTGATATCGTATCAAATCCACAGCATAGTGTTATAGTACTTTCTAATACTCGCATACATAGGGAACCACGGTCAAACGGGAAGAACTGTAAACAAACACACGAGTATCTTCAGGCAGCTGTCCTTGAGAGCTAGTTAACATTCTATGTCTGAGGTGATTCCACCTTTGACCACATCAATTGTCACCATGTGAGATAGTAGTCAATTTATAACGTATTTGATAGAACATCTGAGTTCGTCAATGAATACGCGGGCAAATGGCCAAATAAATATTTTCCAGCCATTTCTATTGCTCTACAACTATATCCATTTATTACGTTTTTCAATTCACAAAAACCATATTACTATCGGTAGAACACAATCGCAGGTTCCATTAGTGTTCTTTTACAAGACACGATTTATGGGACATCCCGCCAAAGCACGTAGAAATTTTTACTCTCTGCTAAATATTACTTGGTTTCTTGTCTCGCTGGGAAAAATTGTGTCTGTTTAGAGTGGGGAGTAAGTTTAAGAAGAAATTATTCGGTTTTGTTTGAGTTATGCCGAATTCGCTGTCATGTTTTTATTATAATCAATTGTTTGTTACTTGTCCTTCTAAAATATATTTTTGTTATTCTGTTTCTTCTTTTCCATCTCTAAATTTTATTGTTTCTTATTAACTCTACATTTTTTTAATCCTCAACGTCTTGCTTACAAATATATGTCATTATATTTATGTATGATCATAAAACAGTTTTTTATGCGTGAAGTAAATATGTAAAGTAAATATAACATTTCAAACATGCCTATTAAAACAACTGAAAAGTGTTACTGATAAATGAAACAGAATAATACGATTATTTCTTATTATCAGTAAGTATTATCTTTTTAATAACTCAAAACTTCTTATCAATAATTTATAAAAAAAATATTTAACAACATTTTACACATTTTTTTTATTTAAACATATAACTAGCATGTATATCGGTAATCATCTTTTCAAGTCGTTATTTTTATACTAAATAAAAAATTAAAGTGCATAATTTTAAAAAAATGCAGACACATAATTTTGGCGCCAGAAACCCTATATTTGTTTTTTATACATAACTTCTCATTTGAAATGTTAATATTATGTGAGTATAACAATTAAAATCCGTATCTATTATTTACATTAGAAACTATCATCTATCTGTGTCGTAGTTGTACTAGATAACTGACTGATTATATCGAGTTCAATTTGAGCGAAAAATAAAAGTCGAAAATGTTTACTCTCAAATGCAACTACTATATGAATGCGAAAGTAATTCGAGCTTCGGTCACTGATAACATTCGGCCGCACTTATCCAGCTCTACTCGTAAATAATATTCTTTTCAAGGAAGCTTATTGCGCTCCCGCTTGTTTGGGGATGAAACAAATAGTTTCGTATGTAAGGAAGACCGTAAAATACGTGGATTCGACGTGAGACGGTCACTATTGTCAGAAAACCTTTGTCAAATAGAAAACCTAGTGGTCCATAGAGAACGTACGATTACCAAGTGAATTCTTTCAAGCTTTACAAAATTCATATCTCTTGAGTTTATCTAGTATATTATTGCTAGTTGATTTTCCTAGTTACTTCTAGATTATTTTTAATGTTTTAGGAGTGTTTGCTCATAACCTATCTTTATAATGTATCATGAAAAATATTTTCGAATGAAGCCTGTAATTCATAATAGTAGTAATAGATTTGTGGAGCATAATACGTCGCTAATATATTAAGATACTTATATTTGTTGCCAAACTAAATTTTGAAAAAACTATTTGAATTAACTAAATTTTATTCACACTTATGCATGAAAAATAGTATTCGATGAAATCTAAAGACGATAAAGTGAATTTGTGTTTATTATCTATAATAAAAAGAAACAGTGGCGAAAACTCCTCGTCATTCGACCAAGTAAACAGGCTGCCTGACGATAAGTCGTCTTCGACTACGTACATTTGATATATCACACATGCGTCGCCGACTCTTCAGATTCTATTCAATCTTGTCTTGATGTTGTACGCTTTCAAGATTTCTGAGGGAGACGCTCTCAACTTTCACCAATAATAAGTGAAATTGGATCAATGAAAACATTACTAAACTATGCAATTTCTGACATCTTATTATACTTATTAACATGTCGTTTGAATAAGGGTATTTCAAAAGATACGGACTCCGATTTTTAAAAGAAGCACTCACTACAAGAACCGTTTTTGCTCTTTTGTAATACATTATCATCTCAGCCATAGCACGTCCACTGCTGGACACAAGCCTCTCCTAATGTACGCCACTGAGCCTAATCTTCGGCTTTTATTCTCCATACGCAGCCACCTCACGGTATCGTCGCTTCACCTAAAAACACATATAATGCATTTATTACGAAAAGCTATACAGTTTCTGTTCCTGTACCCACTTTAATTAGAATCTTTATATCTAGAAGGAAAAAGGAGTTTTATATGCTTTACAAGTCACTCCAATTAAATGCAGCAAAATAAAAAATGTATATCTCGCGTCTATACCTGTCTTAATATTATAAATAAATTTATCAGTCTTTGAACTACATTCACGTGTGAAACTATGTCACAAAAAATATAAAAAACAATACTCGAATCACCACGGATCTTATCAAAGAATTAATGATGCACAACAAATAATTGTCCATCAACATCAAACCAATGGAGATTCCTTTATCAACTTTTTGTGCCACCGGATAAAGATCTTCGAGTAGTATTGTCTAATATCCTTATAGAATAAAGAGTCTGACGTACAATGAATATTCTGAATATATTATGATCTGTGAACTCCATGTCGTCTGTTCTTTGTCACGGTCGGGTGTGTGGTTCGTTGAACTGGGGGATTAAAATTGTTTAAAGATAAAAAGGTTGACTCATTTCAATTCTAGTAATGTTTGGTATTTATTGTTGTATGGTATTTACAACCGATTGTTTAAAGCTGTCTTAAAATATATCTGCTTTCCTGACAGCGCTAGAAGGGAGTTTTGTTTTTCCAGTGTATGTACCGGCGTCGATCAGGAAAACTGTATTTTAATTTTGAAAAGTGACTGTGTATATATAAGCGATAAGGTTGAACCTTTTTAACCGGTAGAATATTAATGCACAGAAAAATCAAAC
Source organism: Apeira syringaria (assembly GCA_934044485.1). Classification (NCBI taxonomy): domain Eukaryota; kingdom Metazoa; phylum Arthropoda; class Insecta; order Lepidoptera; family Geometridae; genus Apeira; species Apeira syringaria. Next base: position 21,907,362 of record OW203660.1, on the reverse strand, counting down.
TTGTTGTTTTACGATGTCAAATGATTTTCAACCGTAGTGTGGCAGATATTTTCTTATCACGTTCTGTAGCGTAAAAGACTGGATTTTAGATTTAAAAGTTTGGATAGTGTCGTCGTAATTGTGAGACTGTCAGTCTTTTAAATAAATGTACTTTAGATAATTTATTTTTCAAACCATATCCTACATAGATTATCTACAATATTATAAAACCACAATACTATTTATAAAATACAGCATTATAAATTATATCGGTTGACAAAAATTAAGAAAAATATTACATACCTAAATCATCACTTGAATACAATCTACATTCGAATCTGTTAGGCTTAAATATTTGACTTATGCATAAGTATTATTACATTTCTGTTCATGTTCTCTCTCTTAAAACGTAATAAGTCTATCTCCTAACAAAAAATCTATTCAAAGCTTCAATGACAATCATAGTCATAATGCATTCACATCAATCTGCTGACATATTGTGATACAATTCCGTCACGTACAATTAATATTATTTTGACGGCAGAATCCTTTGTCAAGTACCAGTCAAATGGAAGATAATAAGGTTCCGTATAAAATAAAACACTAAGAATCTTAATTATATTTGCTTTTATATTTTAATATATTTACTTTTTACTCACTTTTACGCTATGGACGTAGTGTACGCTCTGAAACGGCAAGGGCGCACCCTCTACGGTTTCGGCGGTTAAATTGTGTCTGTGTGGTGTACCACCTACCTACCTATCTATGCGTGTTTGTGAAAAAAAAAAAATTGCAGCGTTAACAAGTAATTTACATAAGTACACAATATATAAGATAGCACATATATATATTATAAACACAGTAAATTTCTTCAAGTAAACGGTGATCTTCACACTAGGCAAGCCTGTATCGTGAAGATCTATATACGATTCTTAATTTGTGATCTGTGTGTTCAAAGCACGCGCACGCAACGCAAAGACCAATCCAAAAAAGAAAAAAGGCCCTTTTCAGGGCCGCATATATTTCATTAATACCATATCTATTTCTACCGCCACGCAGCGACAAGGTGGACAGACGACCTGACTAAGATCGCAGGCAAGGGCTAGATGCGGGCTGCTTCCAACCGGTCCTTGTCGAAATCAAGGGGAGGCTTATGTGCTGAGATGATGATAAAGATGAACGACCATATATTATCACTGATAAAAATATTATTGTGAAATATACTAATGCAACATTTGTATTCAATTCGAAGGCTTTTATCTTATAAGGAACTGCGCTTTCTCGTACCTGTTTAATCGCTGATAGTTGGAATGCAGCGTAAGGTATAAAGTATATTAAACTATCGTTTACACGATTGATGTCTATCTACTTTTATTATATTTTAAACTACCTTCTTTTTGTATTTTTAGTAAATCTACCTATGATACTGTATGCAAGTATATTTATTAAAAATAAAAAGTTGTCTGAAAAAATACGCTAATTTGAATTCAGTTAGAATAAAACTAATTTAAGTTACTTGTTTTTTCTATAATATTTGCATATACTATCTGTTTCTTTATACATTAGCAGATTTTTTTTTTCACAGAAGGTCTTCAGTTACCAAACTAGGCAGGGCCTGTAATATGGTAACTGATAAATATACTTATATACATATACACACCCAGACACAGGTCAAACAGACATGTTCATACACACAAATGTTTGACCTGTCCGGGAATCGAACCTGGGACAAGCGGCTCAGAAGGCAGAGTGCTACCAACTGCGCCAACCGGCTAGCAGGGTATGAAATTTTCAAAACCACAATTAGATACATAACGAAACAATTATATTAGTTTTACTTTGAATTAATGTTGAACCCAAATATTAAAATGTGGCCCAAATATATCTCCTTGTGAAACATTCCTCAGTTTCATTGTTTGCGACCCTTCCTTATCCGAGTAAGTATATCATTTATTCATGGTCATTATTTGACCATTTCTAGATTAATGATGTGTTATCATTGTTCTTATGTGTTAAAAGATCGTTAAATGTTTGGAGAGGTGTGAAATAAGATACTTAATAGGTGTAACGTATTTCTTTGTTGCTTTTACTGAGCTTTGACCCTATAATAGCTTTAGTTCCGTACTGACATACGATTCTCACATAATAAATTGCGCTTATAATAATTGCTAGCTGAATCACGCGGCTTTACTCTCGTGGTTACCTATGATTGTTGCTATAGTCATGTCATTATTTTTTGTCATATTCATATTTTTTCTGAATTATAGTTCTCTGCTGTATTGATCTAGAGAAAGGGCTGGATGTGTGCCGCTTCCAACCGGTCCTTGTGGGGATCGATGGGGAGACCTATGTCCAGCACTAGACGTCTTATGGCTGATATGATAATGACGATGATAAATTGACCACTATAGCACCTGATTGTCAGTGACGATGTGGTCGAAGATGTTATCACGCTAGACCTAGAATGCGTATTGGATAAAATATCATTTGTAAAGCAATTGGAGAACTATTTTATTCACTGAAATCTGTTTTAGGTATTTATCCAACTTTTTATTGAACATAACCTGTTCATTAGCAATATATTGACGGTCGCCGTGGCGCAGTGGTTAGTGTCAGTGACATGACCTCTGCATCTCCGGGACCCTGGGTTCGAATCCTGGCAGGGGAAAATATTTGTGCGATGAGTCCCGTCCCGTGTCTTGGATGTTTGTGTGTTGTGATTGTGTGTGTCCGTGCCTCGCGCGATACAGGGAATCCTAGTGCGGGGATCTGAGTGTAAAAAACACATAACAAAAACAAAAATTATTCTAAAATCTTAGATCGTTCTCGACAATATGTTTAATTTTTTTAGTCTTCAGTGAATAAATACGTATCATTAATTTAGTATGTATAAAATAGCTATATAATATATATAGCCTTATGTATAAAATCTGTTAGTGTTAGTAGTCTGTTAGTTTTACAATAGTAGCACTTTTATGACAGAACGGAAACCGTATATAAGAGTGCTATGTAAATTTTCCATTATCGATTTTAACGGACTTGTATGACAATAACAATTTGTTTGGCAAATTCCAGCCTAAATAACTCTTTCGGTATTTGAACTCTTGGTCGATAGATCATTCGTTCGATCTATTCTTTGATTAATGTATACATGAAAATATGTAATCAGTGCAAATACATAAAGCACAGTATTTTTTTAAATAAAAATACTAACCCACGTTTTGTGAGGCAGATGCAGAAAACTTTAAAAAGTCTATTTTGAAATACCTACAGATGTAGCCTACTTGTAGTTTGTCCATTGATACTATTTTAACGATATTGTTACTTTACAAAACCTGGCAATACACAGTTTTACTCACGCACGAATACCTATAACTAGTATATAAATCCATGGTTTTACTTCGTTTTTCACGAAGAATAAAAATGATATTATCTTTTAGGGACTCAACGTGAAATACGAATAAAAAACAAAAAGGTCCTTTCTCAGGACCAAACTTTCCTTTTCCTTTTCTAAACAGTCTGGTAAAGATTAAAACATAGTGAATTTTGGATTTATAGTTCAATGTTACATTTGGCCCGTTACATTTTACAAACCTGCCTGTAAATTCCTTTTGATTAAAGTTTCTTTTCTCTGACTTTTATGGTATTATTTCACAGGTGTTAAAATCTGGATAAACTTCCAAACAGGCTCAAGAACCTAAAAATATTATTGCCAAAATTCTCACAGCATTGTTTGCTATAACCTCACACCAAATTAAAACTGCGTCCAAATTAATAACTTTCTCATCAAACACTTCAATAGGAACATTTTTATCGACCATTAAAAATTCAAGTGCTTCAATAAGAACAAGACTATCAAAATGTACTTCTGGTAGCGTCTTATTGTTAGTTTTGATTTTTTGCGCGTTTGTCACTAGTGTTTCTTCAATGGGCTTGGACCCTTTGTAGCTAAACGTAATAGCTCCAAAACCAGTTTTGGCAATAATCAACTATGTTGCAATGTTTATTAAACAAGGTAATAAGCATGATCTTTTGAATAGTCACGTTCTGTTATGGAACCCGTTTTATTTGTATCTTTTGATTTGTATCTTTGATAAGTTTGCTACATTTATGCCCCCTGTCTTATACGGACCGATTTGAACCAGGTTTTACAATGAGTGACATTTAGCTTAGTTAAAACTGTTACAATTTCTTTTAAATAATTACTTAACGTACTTATGTGATTTGGCTATGAACACGCTTGTCAATTAATATAGTTTATCAAATAATAGTTTTTATGAAACACCATATATCAATATGGTGGTCAAATACAATGCAATAGTAAAAATACAAATGTTTCCTTATTTAATGAAAGTTACACACGCTAAATAACTGAAAACAAATGAAAACTCCTTTTAAGTAGTTTTTGTAATATTTGTGTCAGTAAAAAAATAACGCTTATAGATTTTTCTAGTGGCTATTTTATTTATGTCATAAGCAATTTCAATACGGATCTGCTTGCTTATAACTCTTTTCCGAATATGGTTAGGCACTTAATAAATACAACACCGCAGAGGAGGTTGTCGAAGAAATTCGGTGGTTTTTTATATTTTTTTATATTTATCAACATTCACACAAGGTCTTCAGGTCCCAATCCAGGCAGAGCCTGTGCTATGGTAATCTGATGACTGATATACATACTTATATATGTATACACACCCAAACACAGGTCAAACAGACATGTTCATACAAACAAATGTTTGACCTGTCCGGGAATCGAACCCGGGACCGGTTATTTTTCGACCTCCGGCAAGATACGTCTTTCAAATGTTTTAAAACCCGGTGCAGTCGAATACATAATGGAGGCATTTTTCTTTTCCCTGACTAATTTTGAAACAGTTCCACTACTACGTATACTAACTATATATACTAACAAAAAAATGTATTGATTTTTTTGTTTTATTCGTTTTCCAATAAAAACATTTGATTTTGTTTTTTAATATACTGTTGCAATAATAACATAAAACATTTTGTGTGTTTCTTATGGAGTTACTCATTTTCAGAGAATTCAACACATAGGTGTTTTATCTAATTGTCCTTATGAATCCAACTGAATTTGAAAACCAAAATTTTGATATGTTTTAGATTAATGACTTTGCTTTCTGACGATACCTATTAAATATGTATATAGTTTAAAATTTAGCAAGTATATAATATTAAAACTGACGTTCATGATTACTTTACACTGTTTTTAACGGGTATAACGTGGTACTTACGCGTAGTTGATATCACGATCGACAATTCTTCCGGAAGAAGGCTTCAAAAGGCTTCTTCCGGAAGCCTTAGCCTAAGGCTAAGGCTTCCGGAAGAAGCCGAAACAATTGTCGATCGTGATATCGACTACGCGTAAGTACCACGTTATACCCGTTAAAAACAGTGTAAAGTTTAGCAAGTATCTTTTAGATTGTAAATATTTAATATGTTTATGTTTATTCAAAATATGCAAAGTAATATCTAGTCACTAGTGCGTTGACAAAAAAAGGAACCCTTCCCGTCACCCCTTTCTCACCGTAACTCTTACTTGACCCATAAACAAATACCCAAAGAATAGCCAGTAATGAGCTCTGTTACATTAATTCTAGACCATAAACTATATAATTTATTACCTCCAAGCTAGTCCTATAAAATGAGACATGGTTCTTTTGCGTCACCTTTCTTTCTTTGAGAGACAATGTTGTTGAGTTACGCGAACAAATTTTTGTTAAGTTATTGGTCATGGTGAAACTTGGGATGGTGTAGAGTCGCTGTGTTTGATTATGTTGATTAAAATAAAACTGTTTTATTATAAATTATGTTTTTATTTTGTAGATATGCGCGGCTGTTTTTTTACAATATCAACTTATATGCTATCTAATATTTTGTCCATTAGTAGCGGTTTACTAAGTTTTAAATAAAATATAAATTATTGCAGATATTTTTGGTAAAAATTAAACCCCATGTTATACTCAAAATAATGAAGGTACATATTTATACATTTCCTTTAATGATTTATCTTTTTTTTATAATTTAGTTATATTATTAATTTTTCTAAAGTATTTTTTAATAAATTAGAAAACGTAAAATGGCCATAAAACATGGTCTCACTTTTATAACATGACAGGCCTTAAATATTTTTAATGTATTTATTATAATTGTAATCTAAAAAACCGAATAGAACTCACGTGGTAAGTACTGGAAAATTACTCTCCGACCAGTTTCGAACTTATTATTTATTATATTTACATATTTTATTTTATTTTTTTGGTTCAGCCTCTTCTCACTTATTGAGAGCTAAAAAATGTTAATTCGTTCTCAAGGACATATAGACAGCCTGAAAAGTTGAACAAACTATGTCTTAGGGAAGAATGATATAATGGGATAGTGAGTATTGAATTTTACTAAATGTGTAAGAACAGAAAATGAATGGACGAAATCAACGGGTAAAACAGATTTATAAACATTTAGCTCGGTCAACTCTACAGCAACATCAAAATTGTAAAACAGGACCGGACATCTAAATCCAACTGTCCATCCATAAACATAAAAAAATAATAGATATGCCTCTAAATTGTCCGACGTTATTCAAAAGATCCGTTTGCAAGACATAATTGACCATAAATAACGAAGATTACACATGTTTAGTTCACCCTTATAATAGAAAATAGGGGTCAAAATAGACAAAAATCTTTTTGTTACGTCCAAAATAATTTGCAGTAGTTTAAAAATAATGGGATCTTAACAAATGCGAATATAGTGGTTATATACAGTTTTAACAGGCAACTTATAACTATGCGTATATATGGTAATAAGATTGCCATTATTATACCTGGCTACACTACATATATGTAGATACTTATCTCGAACCGGTCTACCGGACCGACGACACGTTTCGGACATGTTTTGAAGCGATGATAGCTCAGCAGAGAGAGCGTCGGCTGTCAAACTGAGGGCCACTGGTTTGATCCCTAACAACGCCTTGAGCTTCCGGTAAAGGAACACAGTTATCAAATTTCCAGCATGGTGTTAGGGTACTTTCGAGTACCCGCCTGGCTAGCTATACAACCTTTAAGTTTGAATTACTGTCACCAAACACACAGTGTATTCAGGCAGCAGTCTTTGAGAGCCAGTGAGCATTGTAGGTCTAGCTTGTTTAAATCTTCGACCACATCGTCACTGACCATCAAGTGAGCTAGTGGTCAAAGGTCAATCTATAGAGTATATAAAAAAATGTATGATAATAGCTTTCAGAAGTGTGATTTTGCTTGGAGTTCACGTACCTTACCACCATGCTGGGAATTCGATAAGGGATCATTCATCGGAAGCTCCAGCCGTTAGTGGGTATGGAAACAGCGTTCTACAGTTTGAAAGGCGACGCTACCATCGCTTCAAAATTGGATGCTTAAATGTTATGGTAGTAAATGTAGTATTGTAATTATATACATACTTATTCATATTCTATTGCAATAATTGCAATGACCCTAAACATTTTTAAGATGTATTAGAAAAAAAAGAATAATATACCATAATATAATTCGACTTTAAATTTTAAGGTTTTTCAACTTTCGTATCTCTTTTGCTATATGATTTATCGACAAAAACATAAATATAGATATTGACACCAATGCAATTGACAACTCGCCAAATATAAAATATTATTTATTTATTTACGGTATAATTTACAATTGCCACGGCGTAACAGTTTAACAAAATACACAAGTAAAACTTACACGGACTTAAAAAATTGGATCTTGAATTGAAAGTTCACATCAGATTTTGTCTATCGTATCCACCCCATTTTGACCTTTGGTAACACACACACACAAAAGCTAAATTTATCTGATCACCTTTTGAACCTTGTTTCCAATTTACGTCATATATATTTCCATTTTCGTGTGAAGATTAAACACAGGTGTTTAGATTATTTTAAGCATTAACCGTTTTTTTGTTTGGTTTGTAACGATTTTTAATTCTACTATCTAATGCTACTGTCAGTAGCGCCCGTGGAATATTTTAGACAAAGAATTTCTACGAACTAAATCTTTTGTACGTAACATTTTTTTAAATTTTTCTTTACTTTTTATAAGCTTGCGTTTGACAACTTCGGCACAGTTACATGCGCCATGTTCACGAGTAAACTGTAGTTTCTGCGGGTAGATGTTCTTTACTGATGATTCAAAAGTACCCTACTTCCATGCTGGGAATTTGATAATGGCGTTACCATCACTGGGAGCTCAACCTGTTGGGGGAATCGAACCAGCATCCGTTAGTTTGACAGCCGGCACTCCCACCACTATCATCGCTTCAAACTTTGTTAATGACATTCAATATTATAAAAATTACTTTATGCCTTTTTTTTTATTATAAGTATTTATTCCCCGCCTCCCCCATATAGGGGGGATTTGCCAATTCTCGCCACGCTTGGCAGGCAGGATGGCGAGTGCAGTAAGATTTCCGACCCTCAGAAGGCGCTGCTGCCCACCTCCTGGTACGTGATCCCTTAGCCGACTCTTACGGCACCCACGGGAAGTGATGGGGGAGTACTATTCTAAGCCGGTACCACCACGGCACGCAATTATTTATTGCTAATGCTTAATTAGCAGAGATCCGAGGATCAAACTCGAACCGACAAAAAAAATCAATTTGGAAACCAAACTGGCACTTACAGGAACCGAGTAATAATAGTATTATTAATTATTATGTATCTAACCTAGCAAACGATATTCTGCTATATAAATTATCGAAATGTCAAAGAGACACGACACTTCATTTAAATTACTTCACGTCACTGATCGTCGGTTAAATTACTTAGATATATATGTTCATACGAAAATACTACGATCGCGATAAAGAAATGGAGAGCGGGCGTAAGAGGTTCAAAAATACTTAAGCACCTCAGATCTACGAATTATATACAAAATTTTCATAATAATGAAGGAGTTCGATTACAAACACTCTGATACGAGATTTTATGTGAATGTATAAAACACGGGAATTACTCAGTCAGAGGGTTCCAACTATAGTTTCAACCACATTCCGTGGTCTTTTTCAAGGGGAATACGGAGCGCTCGCGGACGCGGTCGCCGTTCACCGCGGTACTGGAACTATAGTCAGAATCGTCTGACTTATTACGTGAGTAATTCCCGTGTTTTATACATTCATGTGTCAAGACCACGTCAGTTTTACTAACGTGATTTTATATATTTGATATAGTATTTTTTTTATCACACTCAGACCCCCGCACTAGGACTCCCAGTGTCGCGGGAGGCATGGACACACACAATCACAACACAAACAACCAAGACCCGGGACAAACACCTATACTCATCGCACAAATGTTTGCCCCTGCCAGGATTCGAACCCAGGGTCCCGGAGACACAGAAGTCATGTCACTGACACTGACCACTGCGCCACGGCGACCATCGAATATTATATAATAGCTGCTAACAATTGTACCAATATCGCAGCGAAGAATTTCTATCTCGACAGCCCCCTGTGACGTCCAGACTCGCAGATGGGATGGTATTTCAATTAGAGTCGTTTGTCTCTGTTTGTCTCTCTGATTAGACGCGTACCTTTCATTAAAACAAGTAATACGACATAGTAGGTACATAATCTATAGTATATTATGAAATGTGTTCGTAGAAGTCTGCTTTTTGTTTTACTTGTGCTATAACGAATATTAGTCGCAAAATTTTTGGTAGAATCTAAACGTATAAAATATAAAATTTCGTATAAAAAGTGTCTGGGAATGCCGAATGCTATTATGACATTGGCGTAAAATTTGACCAAAATCAACTTAATCAGCTCGTACGTATCGTTTTTACTGGAGATACACAGTTCAACGTATTTGCAATGACGTATTACAGATGTATGATGGCCGTTGGGGCCGAAAGGTTCTCGGGTGGAGACCACGGACTGGCAAGCGCAGCATAGGACGGCCACCGACCAGGTGGACAGACGACCTGACTAAGATCGCAGGCAAGGGCTGGATGCGGGCCGCTTCCAACCGGTCCTTGTGGAAATCAATGGGGGAGGCCTATATCCAGCAGTGGACGTCCTATGGCTGAGATGATGATGATGATGATTACAGATGTACATAGGCGACAATGATTGTTTAATACCTTACACTAAACTTCTTGTCAACTTTGCGTAACAATCTACATTTTATTTCTTTAATTTATAAATTCATAATATACCTGTTACCTACAAAAGACAACAAAAATATTACCTATATTCGACATGCATGTATTGTTGCGTACTTACTGTGCATAATGTAGAATTTCCTAAATAATCTCACATGAAGAAATTTTACGAATTCGTCGTTAATAAGATTGATAACTTACTAAACCTATTTTAATCACTTTTAATGAACTATTTGAAAAGGTGTAAGTAATAAAACCGAAGTCTAATAACCCACATAAAGACCACAAGTCTAAGTTATAACCTAAACATAAAAAAACAAAACTGCTCGTTGGTACCGTTGTAACCTCAGCTCGGTGAGTCATCGCTGAATTAGACTAGTGATGGGACATCATCGATAATTTTTATTATAAAACGCACTGAAATAATATATTTTAATAATACATATATGTGAAAGTTTGCACGTATTTGCATGAAATTGAGTATAAAATTGTATTTTCATAGATAGTCCTAAGTCTTTGATAAGGTCAAAAGGCTCTTTTCTTATAAGAGAACACTTGACGGTTGAACGTGCCTTCTGAAGCACAGCAAAACTCAGCTAGTAGCTCCAGTTGTCCATAAAAAATTTTGAGTCCAATCTCTCGTTGCTTAACCCAGTAATCGTAAAAGGTCTTTAAGGTAAAATCTGCTACGACTTCGCTTACCTAAAATTTATTGCTTAATTTTATCGATTAATAACGATTTCTATAGTTCCTTTTTTAGTTTAGAATCTAAACTTCTCAAGAATTTAAAGAAAATTAAACCTTAAAATATTACAAAATAACAAAAACTTTTTACAATCATCCTAAAGCCTACCCACTTTTCAATAAAATTACACACACAGTTTTATTGGTGAGCCAATTCTGTATCAATTTACAGAGTTAGAATGGTTGATAATAATAAATAATGTACAATTTATAAGTAATTGTAATCCTCGAACCGTCTAGGACTCACGTGGTAAATACTATAAAATTACTCTGCGACCAGTTGTCGGTATAAGTAGGTGATTATGGGCACTATCTTATTTGAAGTGATGTGACGATATGGTTTTAAAGAACAACAATTCAAACTTGGGTTTATGCGAGACATACTGGTACTCAAGGGCAGGAAGCAGGGATTTGGTGACAGTTTGCCTGACTTGATATTAATTGTCATCAATCCATGATGATGATGATGATGATAGTAATTGCTAAGAGATAGGTATCAGAAACTACCCGCCTATCATACCGTGGGGTGGATAAAGATGCTGAAAAAGCTCGAGCTGAAGATGGGAAAAAAGCCAGCAACCGTCAAATTGTAAGCCGACGCTCGGAAACTCGAGCCTTTCATCGCTTCAAAAAATGCAATACAACGTTTCATGTTATATCTCAATGACATTATAATTGCTTGAAAATACCGTGAGGTATTAAACTAATTGGCATTTACATTGAAAAGCTAAATGACATGTTTGCACAAAAAATCCAATGTTCTGTATCATTTAGTCATCAGTTATGCAAAAATGTGGGCCTGAGGTGTCATTAAATTGACGTATAGTTTGTATTGTCACGTCCATAACAACTGCAATAATAACATAATTGCTCTTTTCATCGATGAGGTTGAACCAAGACATCGCAATGTCTTCTAGTGGATTGTTATAAATTTGTTTTGTTTATATAAATTATTATATATATATATAAATTTGGATTGTTTCGTACCTCTATATAGACGATGAAGAAACTTTAATATACACTAATAACTATATTATATACAAAGTATATTATAACATTGCGATTTCTCTCTTATGCCTAGATTAAATAAAAATACCAATAAATTTCAACTTAAAAAATCAAAGTAAAGGTTTCTTTAAAAAAATAGTATTGGAATTGATGCGTAAAAAGTGTACCATATAAATATATAAAGTATTAGCGATAAATTATTGTACGGAATTAACCAAAGATTTAAAAAAACGATTAATATTTTTAAATGCCATAGTAGGTACTTAAATTATTTTACTTCTAAATAATGCTTTCATCAAATCAAAAAAACCGTAGTCAAAACTCGATAAATAATTCACAGCGTATCGATAAAAAGGCAATATACTAGCTAGTCTTCTGCCGTGCGGTAAAGGGTGACCGACGTAGTGTCGCCGCGGTAACCGGGGGCGTTACGGTTGAATAGGGTTGTCAGTTACCTGTCTATATTATTTATCCTTCGCAATAAATAAATTTATTTTTAATATTCAACTATTGTGTTGAATGACCTATTTTTGTGATTTTTTGTTTCAAGATCACAAACCTGGAACTGCATTTTAAGATACATATCGTAATTATAGCAAAAAAATATATCCCACGGTTACATGTTTCGTTCTAGATGTGACAAGCTATGATGGATAAATAGGGTACCCAAACTGCTAATGATTTTCATGATGAAATAATTATTACAAGTATGCGTACATGTAAGTTGCATGTAGTAGTGCATGAGTATTGTATGTATGTCGATCGATACTTAGAGTTAACCTTTCTAAGAATTATTATCTAAGAACCGGCTAGAACTTACGTGATATTCGCTGGAAAATTTCTCTAATTAACTATTTTAGATAATAATGTCGAACGAAACTCGCGATCGTTTTGAATCTCAAATTTCTGCGAATTTTTGAATATACTCTATATTAATTTATTACAATAATCTTACATTCATGTTTTCTCTTCAACTAAATGAAGAATTTAACCATGGATGTGATCATAGTTAAATCAGCCACATGCTGCGCGAAACACTTAATTGGCCTTTTACTATGCGCCTGTGAAATGTGAAGAAGTGAAGAAAAATTTCTTCCTTGGTATTTTTGACAGGGCGGAATTTTGCAAGAGTGGAGATAGTAGTCTTGAAATGGTTGATAACGTATTTCTGCCCACAACATAGTCTAGCCGTATATTATTTAATATGGGGAAGTTATGTACGTTTTCCATTCGTATTCTACACTACTTTTACAACTTTATCACATTTTATATAATATCATAGAAAGCTAAAAGACTGAGCCTTACTTTTTATGATACAACAGATCACTATATATAACAGATGACTAAAGTTTTTTGGTTAACAAAAACAAATTAACATTCACTATCATAATATAGGTACATACATTTAGAAGAATGTAAGCTACCTACATGAAAATATATATTACTTTATTTGTCAGGTATGTTTATACTTCTAATGTGTTATTTTATTTAGGTATAGAAGTTTGTGCATAATAAACATTTTTCTTTCTTTATTTTTTGCGACATTATTCATAATAATAAAATATGCGTCACATTATGGCAGCCCTATTCAGAAAGGGGACATAGGGGGAAATATGCTCTTCGCACGGGGGAGCCTATTGTCCACGTTAGCGGCGATACATCAACGTTGAATATCAATGCAGCACATCTATCGTTCTGGTTTAGCCTCATCGGATATAATTCAGCAATTCGGGAGTTGATGACGTGATTATTAAGATCTATGGACGTGTGTTTAGTAGTCATATTTCCTTCTGAATAGAGATACTACGTTGTATTCAATCTTACCCCATGTTGTCTTCAACATAACTTCGACAACTTTGGGGCTTCTCTACTATGTGCTTATTCGATATTATGTAGTTGAGTATGTATGTCTTAAAAAAATTGTAATAACGTAGGTTATATATTTTGTTATTGATACTTAGTTTTGGTTTTGACCCATTATGAATGTATAAAACGCGGGAATTACTCACGTAGTAAGTCAGAGGGTTCCGACTATAGTTTCGAGGAGAGTACGAAGCGCTCGCGGATGCGGTCGCAGTTCTCCATGTATTTATGTATGCTACTACACAATAAATGTATTAGAATGCCACTGCTGGGACACGGGCTTCCTTCGCACAGAAGAGAAAGATATTTATTTTTATATTTATATTCGTTTATTTTATAAACATGGGTTTACAGTGGTCACAAAAGTAGTGAGAATCTGTAATCCAGCACGCTGGCGGATTGGCTAGTGACCAGCCCAATGTCAGAGTGTTCGAACCATCCAACTTCCTCAGACGCAGCCAAATGATTGCTTTTCTGCCAACAACTGGGACTGATGGCTTACTTGATGTCTGATGGCTGACTTGACGTGTCCTATGAAGCGTGAAAGCACTCCCTTGAAATCTGTATGATGTGAACGGGTTCTTTACACAGGTGATTGCGTACACTTTGGTACGAGCTGATACGACATGCAATCACATGAAAACTCCTTGTAACATAGGGTCTTTATCCCAGCATATAAGGCGTAAGGAATTTATTCAGTCTTCTCGTGACCACGACCAATGCAACTTGGTCGAAACGTCGAGGTAAAAAAATTACTAAATGTTTTTCTCGCGATTAAGCCCCGTTTGATTTAATAACAATGTGTTCGAATCGCGAAAGTCTAAAAAAAAAATTAAAAAAAAATTACGAATTTATTCCTGCTGGTCATTTTTTTCTTATACACCCCGATCTAGGATTCCGAATGTCACGGGAGGCATGGACACAAATAATAACGTCACAACAAACATCCAAGACCCGGTACAAATAGGGCAAACGTTTATGTGATGAGCATAGATATGCTCATCACATAAATGTTTGCCCCTTGCGGGATTCGAACCCAGGGTCACCGTGGACCAGAACTTATGCGACTTACGTCACGGCGAGCATCAAATTGATCAGTCTGACAAAGAGAAAAGACAATCCTCGATTAAAAAACATACCATATAGTATAGTGGCCGTACCGTACAGATCTATGCTTTAAAAGTAACATTTGAAATAAAATGCATTCATCCCATAAACATTTGAAGTTATTGTAATTTTGTATTTTTATACGTTTGTTACCTAAACTATTTAATTTTAATTTAAACTCCGTTATTTATAATTTTGTTTTTAAATTGTTAATAATATACATTTATAAAAGCTATACCCCAATTTCATGAAAACCGGCTCTCTCGCGTACACTCCTCGCATCGCAGTTAGCGAAAAAGCTAACCAACTTATTTATGTAAGTGTTCCCGTTTTCCATCTCATAAAATGTCTGTAAACAACGTCAATTTATATCGTTTCCAAATTTTCTTATCCTGATATGATGATGATGAAGGTTAGGTCCTTATCTTAAGGTTAGGCGTCGCTTTTTAATACGTAGTTTTTTAGTACATAATATTATGTTAATTTATATTAATATATTATTATGTTCTTTTCTATTTTTATAATATCCATTAGGAGTCTACAGTTTGTATTAAACACCCACACCTATGATAATGTACAACGAGTATCCTAAGGAGTAAGTTGAAAATCAGCGCTGCAACACTTCATTGTGATTGTAGCATTATGCTGAACAAACTCCTTTTGTGCACTAGACCACATATCCTTATGTGCATATTATTGTTATATATTATAACGTATATTTAGAGCAAACATATTATAATTCAATGCCTTTATTATGTACTTACTAACCCTACATGTATTTCTAGTTATTAGTGCACAATAAACGTTCTTTAATAAATAAACTTCTTCTATTCTATAATATCGATACAAAAATATAACATGTATTTTACATACGCACAGATCAGATAGCAATTACAGAATGGCAACATCGCAAATTCTTACAAATCCTGCTGAAGCTTTCTTAGCAAACATTCATTAAATTTTAAAGCGCTCGCTCCTCCTTCGATAACAGTTTTCTAGTTATGATAATAACGTCACTGAATGTTCCCGTCCTAGTTTTAAGTAGAGATGTAAGCTTAACCGGAGAATAATATTTGTTCTAAGTTCAGTCTACACAATGTGCTATAAAAATATTTCTGCTGTGCAGAAAAATATAAAAGTAAAATGTATGTTAATATTATTTATTATTCGTAGTGCATAAGAGTGATTCATGTATATATATATCATTTAATACATGGTTAGAAGAGTTATCTTTTTTGATCGAACTTGCTTTTACTAACTAAAATTGAAAAAGCCCTTTTGCTGTTAAGATGAATCTCAAAGTGATATGACGCTTGTATAATACATAAATATTAAATCTACACTAATATTATAAAGAAGAAAGATTTGATTGTTTGTTTGCATTGAATAGGTTCCAAAACTACTAAATCGATTTGAAAAATTCTTTCACTGTTGGGAAGCTACACTATTCCTGAGTGACATAGGCTATTCTATTCTTTTATTTTGATTTTTTTACCTGTGCGAAGCCTGGGTGGACCGCTAGTATTATAAAAATAAATAACATTATAAAATCCGATGCTTATTTAAACTGCGCTACTTTCACATAAAGTATGCAGTCATTTAATTGTTTGTTTTTAAAAACTAACCGCAAATAATTGAAACTGTTGTAATGTTGGTATAGATATAAAACGAATTTGATTTTATCATATGCAGGATAAGAGATATTGAGCTGTAAATAAAAAAAAAATAGGCAAACCTAAAGTACATATTATACTTCTATCTAATTTTCTTAGTGCTTTTAACAATATAGACTTTTCAAATGTCACTTATGGCATGTGACAGTTATGTCACGTGCCATGCCAACAGTTGTTTGACAGCTGGCGCGATTGAGAGAATGTTGATTAATTAGGTAAATACATTTGAAATCTATACTCATAGTTGAGACAGGAGAACGTTGGGTCAACTTCTACACACCACTAATGTCACAATCCCACTATAATATTATAAATGTCAAAGTTTGGATGGATGGGTGGATGTTTATTACTTAATCACGCTAGAACGGATGGACGAATCTGGATGAAATTTGTCGCAGAGATAGATTATAGTCTAGAATAGCACATAGGCTATTTTTTATACAGTAAAATGTATGATTCCCGTAAAATAATTGATGTAGCGGGAAAACCGTAATCAAAGCGGGTGAAGCCGAGGTGCGCCAC
Organism: Apeira syringaria; assembly: GCA_934044485.1. Classification (NCBI taxonomy): domain Eukaryota; kingdom Metazoa; phylum Arthropoda; class Insecta; order Lepidoptera; family Geometridae; genus Apeira; species Apeira syringaria. The sequence continues at coordinate 21,890,306 of OW203660.1, read as the reverse complement.
TAGTAATATTATTAATGTGAAAGTTTGGATGTTTGGATGACTGTTTGTTACTCAACCACGCCAGAACAGCTGGACAGATTTGGATGAAATTTGGTAAGTAGATATTTACTTCAAATCCCGGAATAACACATAGACTAGTTTTCATCATCATCATCATATTCAATCATCACCACGCGGGTAAAATTGCAGGGCGTAGCTAGTATGAGAAATGTGAAAGTTTGGATGAATGGAACGGCTACACCAATTTCGATGAAATTTTATATGTAGAATGTAGATACTTCAGGTCCTGGAATAACACATAGAGTACATACTTTTCATCATTATCGTCATTATCGTCATCACCACGCGGGTAAAACCGCGAGGCACATCTTGTACAAAATAAAACGCACAAATACAGAGTAGTGGACTCTCGAACGGAAGGGCAAATACTGATAAGGGCCGCAATACTTACTTTCCTTTCCTTTTTATAAGAAACATTTCATTCTTTTGTATTCCTAAAACATAACCGCTTATTTTTATAGAGATAATCCGCTTTGATTTATTCGCTCTAACTCGGTGATATATTGGAAAAGTTTCTGATTAGAATTTGGGTGATTTGTCAATAAGAAAAAGCTTTTTTGGATATAACTTTTTCCTAATATATATAATAAAATTTATTTATTATCAATACTTATTTACGGATACGTATACTTATTATATAAAGGTATGTTTGGGCCTTCTAAGCAGAGTCAAAGTCGAACAACAAGCTATGGAGAGGGCTATGCTCGGGATTTCTCTACGGTATCGGATCAGAAATGAGGAGATCCGTAGGAGAACGAAAGTCACCGATATAGCCCAGCGGATAAGCAAATTGAAGTGGCAGTGGGCACGGCACATAGCTCAAAGTACTGATGGCCGCTAAGCCGAAATGTTCTCGAATGGAGACCACGGACTGAAGCGCAGTATAGGACGGCCACCGACCAGTTGGACAGACGAAATGACTAAGATCGGCAAGGGCTGAATGCGGGCCGCTTCCGACCAGTCCTGTAGAAATCAATGAGTGAGGCCTATGTCCAGCAATGGACGTCCTAAGGCTTAGATGATGATGATGATAAGGATGATATATATGTATTAGCCGGCTTTATTCACGTTTATAGTCGAAGTAGTTGGACCTAGATTTCGAGAATGTTATTAAATAGTTGTGTCTTAGGTGTATGCATTAACCTTTGATATAATATATTGAAATCATCTCTCGGCTAAAAAAAATCTTTATTCTCATTAATATGCATAAAAAACACTTAAAGCAACATTTATTTTAACATTATTATAAAGTCGGGTTCTTGGATCTTTTCTAAGAATAACAGAGCTGCAGGTAAAATAGCAGCTTAAATAACCGAACCGATTAAGCAGTTTTATTTTAAGACTAGTTGCGGTTGTACCCGCGTGGTGATGATGAAAATAAGCCTATGTGTTAATCCAGGGTATAAGCTATCTCCATACCAAATTTCATCGTAATCGGTGCAATCGTTTAAGCGTAAAGAGGTAACAAACATACACACATACACACTTACACAATAAATAAAAATACAAACTTTCGCATTTATAATTTTAGTAGGCTCAAGGTAATTGAGTTGTTTTTATGCATTAAACTGTTACGCCAATTGAGATCGATTCTCAGCTATACAAATGTTGTATTGTCTTTTTACATAAAAAAATGAAAACAATGTTTTTTAACAGTTTTTATACAATCGCCTTCCTCCATTTTACTCATCGATAACAAATAGTTTATGTAATCTACTGGCTTCAATCACCAGGCGATTAAGCCGTCCAGAACTTGAGGCATCAATTACAAGGTTATCTAGCGGCAGCATGCTACATAAATCAAACCTGTCAGATTGGTTGGCGTACTGCTATACATGTAAATCCCGTATCCCGGTATTAAATCCCATATCCTGGTATTCCCGATATTGGTGTTTTGGAGGGATTTAAACGATGTATAGCTTTCGGGAGATCCGGCTTTGCCTTAACCCTGGCATTATCTGATGATTGCGAGGAAAGAACATGCACAAAGCTGACACGTAAGCTGTTACAGTGTTAGGTGTGTATACACATATTTTTATTACATACAATCCATTACAATAGAAAAAGGTATTACATACTGCAGTATGTATGTGTATTCGCTCGAATAGTCATGTCTATGTCGGTGACTTTCATAGCTGTTCTTATGTATGCCATATCAATATTACATATATGATTCATTTTTGTTTGAAGGAAATTATTCGTCTTCCAGTGATGAACTAGATTCGAACCCACGACTATAAAACTCCATCCCCGTCGCTTTGCCAACTAAGCTTTAGTAGTTTTTTCATATTTTGCATGAGGTTCCCCCAGAATGACGTTCAATACAATAAACCAAAAACCAATAAAATTATTGTAATGTTCAGGTCACGCCTATTAAGTTTTCGAACGCGTCTTTTTGAACACAATAATATGTCAAAAAATTTACATTACATTATTACCCTTTCAGAAGAACTTTTTTATGCTGTATCAGTACTCACTTGACTGATTGATGTGGTCGAAGATGTTATCACGCTAGACCTAGTATGCTTCCTGGCTCTCAAGGCCTGCTGCCTGAACACACTATGACGTCACCTTTCAGAAGATATTGGTAAAGATTCTCTTATCCAAACAAACTAAACTAAAACTGTGGAAAACAGCATAATTCTTCTTATACGGTTAGGATAAAGTCCAAATTAGTTTTACACTCATCACTGACAATATTAAAATTAGATCACTTTGTAAAAATTGCGGGTAGTTTAAGGTAAAATAAGTCGTCATTTCATTGTTGGCAACTAAAACTACCAGCAATTGATTAAATCTTGCCTAATATCAGAGATAGCGATGTAAGCAGTTATGCAAATATGAATTATAGTGTAAATAAATAAGAGCTTTTTGATGTCGGTTCGACTGGTCGGTTAGCGCAGTTGGTAGCACTCTGCCTTCTGAGCCGCTGGTCCCGGGTTCGATTCCCGGACAGGTCAAACATTTGTGTGTATGAACATGTCTGTTTGACCTGTGTCTGGGTGTGTATATGTATTTAAGTATATATATCAGTCATCAGGTTACCATAGTACAGGCTCTGCCTAGTTTGGGACCTGAAGACCTTGTGTGAATGTTGTCCCATATGATAAAAAAAATGTTATTATAAAAAAAAATGTAAAACGAAATTGAGAGTTGACATTTGTGTGATTAAAAAATGCATTATTTCATAAGTGCTGATACGAATTTAAATTTTAATAGCTAAATCTCTACTAGGATTAACAGTCTTGATACAATGTAACTGGACAAAGGAGCAGGATTCGCGATCAAGTTATGACCAAGACTTAACAGTCCACGGGGTGCAGTTAAGCAGATTCAATTATAACTTCACTCCTTAGATGGTCAAAGACTAGTGAACAGATGTGGTGTTGTGTATATTTGTCACTATTTTTTTTCAAGAAAACGGCTACATTTGTTAGACTGGTGAGTGTAAAAAAAAATCAAGCATTGTTAAGCCAAGCTAATGGAATGGTAAATATAATTTTCTGTGGTCTGCCTGAGAAGGCTGTTTCTGAGTGCTGAGTAATTATTTCAGATCTCATGATTCGAAAAATTTACTTGGGGCTGTTGATTGCGATTGGGATCTTTAAAACATCATAAATAGGTTTAGTCTAAAATCTTCTGCTTGCTTTAAAATTAATATACATATAGCATCCGACCAGTCGAAATAAAAAAGGTCAAAATAAAATATAATGAACTTGCGTATATTACTAGAATCCTCCCAAATCTGGGCGTATGTGCAGCGTCAACTTTAATTTATTTATTTATTAATTTTTAACCGCCTTAAAAAAAAATGAGGTTTTCGATTCGACCCGTTCTAAGCGGATTTTGAGTTCCAGTTCAATAACTGAAAAGTAAAGAAATATATGTATACTACTTAGACGACATTCCAATGGCGGGTGAAGAAATCGATGCACATACACAATGACAATTGATTCCGTGAGTAGCAAAGGTCACTGAAAGAGGATAAAAAAAATACCAAAAATGGATCCGACGTCAACACTCAAAAGTGTGAAATAACTTGTCGAAGTCGGTACCATGACCACAATATTTTGATAATAGTTACTTTTGAACTATCATGGTACCAACTTTAACAATTTATTTCACACTTTTGCGTGTTGAAGTCGGTTATATTTTTTTGTATTTTTTTTACTCTACTATAAAAAAGGAGATTTATTTCTCTTTACTTGTGGCATGAACAAGTTGCATAAGATCGTTGTATTCGTATTTTTTCGTATCGCTATCCTAGAAACAATTCAAGGCAACTATCACACTATTTACTATGAACTATCTATTTTAGAATATAAAACAAATATAACAGCTGGTTTAGAGTCCATTGATTTACGCTGGGATACTTATGAGCTGCTATAGTGCTATTGCGATATTTATCCGCGTTCCGATCTGAGGTCGAGGTCCATATATATTTTATCAGTTGACAATTAGCGCAAGTCATTTCTTAATATAATTTTTTCTTACATTATTCCAGTACGAACAGATGTATGTCAGGATTCAAGCAAATTGGATTTGATTCGAAGAAAGGGATTATTATATAGACTGATAAGAAAAGTCGTACTCAAGTTTTTTATTTCTAATTGGAACAGTTATTAAAGAAATTATTTTTATAACATTATCGCATACATGCGCTGGAAGGCTACCTAATAATTGTATAGTAGATCAAATCATACAATTATTTTATATATATATAACCTTAGACCTAGAATGATATATCTAAAATTGTATTTTACCTGATGTCATCGGTCAATCTTAAATATAATATACCACAAATGGTCACAAGCTTGCAAGAAGAAACTAAGTGCTCAAGTAGGCCACTTTAGAGATTACAACCTTATAGTACGAGTATTTATGAAGTTTCTTAGTAAGGAACGATCTATGTCCTATAAATAGTTGCCGAATAGTTGCCGAAATGACTGGCCGGTTGGCGCAGTTGGTAGCACTCTGCCTTCTGAGCCGCTGATCCCGGGTTCGATTCCCGGACAGGTCAAACATTTGTGTGCTTGAACATGTCTGTTTGACCTGTGTCTGGGTGTGTATATGTATATAAGTATATATATCAGTCATCAGGTTACCATAGTACAGGCTCTGCCTAGTTTGGGACGTGAAGACCTTGTGTGAAAGTTAAAAAAAAAAAAAAAGTTTGAATAGCGGAGGTTTTATCGTCACAATATTGTGCTCATGGTACCGACTTCAACAAGTTATTTCACACTTTTGAGTGTTGACGTCGGTTGCATTTTTTGTTAAAAAAAATTATACATTTATAATGTAGTATTGAAAATTGACAAATGTCAAACCTCCGCTATTCAAACTATTTATAGGTTTTATTATTTATAGGGTTTGTTAAAAAAATTTTTTTTCACCCTTTTCAGTGACCTTTGCTACTCACGGGATAAATTGTCGTTGTGTGTTCTCCGATGTCTTCAACCGCGACAATAACATCATCAAGATACGCGTAGCACTTTTCAGTTGTTTGAGTATAACTCAAAAACCGCTTGTCCGATTTTGATTTTGAAATTTAAATGGGACCACCACGGAAGTATACTCTATCTAACAAAATAAGAATAATCAAATCGGTGCATAAACGAGAAAGTTATCCGCGAACACACATAAAAAAAAACATATATACGGTCGAATTGAGTAACCGCCTTTTTTTGAAGTCGTTTAAAAATACGGGAATCACTCACTTAATAAGTCAGAGTGTTCCGAATCAGTAGGCAAACGTAGCCGAATGTGGTTGAAACTATAATCGGAACACTCTGACTTATTACGTGAGTAATTTCCGTGTTTTATACATTCATAATGTGTCCAAAATCACGCCAGTTTCGTTAATACCCTCTTTCCTGAGTTGTACTCTTTGAGGAGATCTCCTGACTGCATATATCGCCCAGTTGACTCATAACCCGCGTTTCCAGTTAACTTTGCGATGCGGTGTTCAAGAAATAAGCGTGGAGTAAACCATAAGATATGAGCAAGAAATAATTAAATTAAATAGTTTTTTTTTTAATTTCATCGTTTTTAATAATATTTAAGGAAATATTTTTGCCTTTGGCAATTACTGTCTATATTCTGAATAGTTATATTATAAGTACTTCAAAAAATATAAAAAAAGACTTCAGTGACATCTTACAAAAAAAAATATTTTAATTAAAACAAAAATGCTTTAGTAGCGACTAAATAATTAATGTTCATTTCAAAAACACAACTTAAATAAAATATTATGATACATACAACTAACATTATAATATTAAACTAGTCTATTAAATCGCAACCAGTGTGCAATGTATCAAAATGCTAGCAGCATTGCCACGTTGAATAGAATTGCTTGCTGCGATTTGGTTGATTAAAATTATGAATCAACCGATGCTCATATAATGTTTTTTTTTATAATTGCAATATTTCAAGATAATGGCAAACTAGTTATAGATTGAATGAACTCTCAAATGTACGGCTTACTTTATGGAATCAATTCTATTTGCGTTAATATGATTAATAATAATAATATGGAACAACATTTACACAAGGTCTTCAGGTCCCAAACTAGGCAGAGCCTGTACTATGGTAACCTGATGACTGATATATACATATATACATACTTATATATATACTTATATACATATACACACCCAAACACAGGTCTAACAGACATGTTCATACACACAAATGTTTGACCTGTCCGGGAATCGAACCCGGGACCAGCGGCTCAGAAGGCAGAGTGCTACCAACTGCGCCAACCGGCCAGTCAATTAAATCGCTAGGCTTTACATCTTGGACCACTCCAGCTCAGTTAATTGCTGCTAAAACGAGGACACAAGGATTGATTTGTGAGAAACCGATCGTTAAAGTGCGAATAAATAATGATTATTCCAATTCATAACGACGTTCACGTCTTATTATATTTAAAACTGAATTCACTAATAACAGTTTAATTTATTTAGATGTAGATTGTGAAGGCGCTGTACAAATGGTAACTTATAAAAATAACTACATATTCTTATCAACTGAGTTTTATTTTTCAGTTTGGGTAGATACCCAAACTGAAAAATAATATTATGTAAAATATTTCTGTATAAAGGAGTGTCCAGGAGTTAAAATACGGTTCATTCATTCATAGGACATCCACTGTTGGACATAAGCTTCCCCATATAGGAGGGATTTAACCTATACTCACCACGCTTAGCAGGCGGGTTGGCGAGCGCAGTATAGTTTCCTATCCTCAGAAGGCGCTGCTGCCCACCTCCTGGTACGTGATTCCTTAGCCGGCTCTTACGGCACCCACGGAAAGAGATGGGGGAGTACTATTCCTGGACAGTACTACCACCACGGCACCACCCGGTACCACCACGGCAATACCAAAATTAGAAGAAGAAAATACCAGAAAGTATTAACCTATGGAGATGATAATAACAAAGCGTTAGTTATTATCATCTCCATAGGTTAATACTTTCTAAAACGTAATATAAATAAATTAAAAAGCGTATATCATCCAAAATAATCAGAATATTCACACAAAATTGACGATTGCCGTGGCGCAGTGGTCAGTGTCAGTGACTTGACTTCTGTGTCTCCGGAACCCTGGATTCGAATCCCGGCGAGGCAAACACAGGATCAACTATCATTGTGTATGTTGCCCGATTTTTCCACCTACAATAAGGAAGTGTTCCAGATAGACGTAACACTTTTCAGTTATACGAGTGTAACTCAAAAATCGCTATACCGATTTTGATGAAATTAAATTGGGACTACCTCAGATATATACTCTATCAAACAAAAAAGCATCATCAATATCGGTCCATAAACGAAGAAGTTATCCACGAACACAGTTAAAAAAGTTAAAATAAAATATATACGGTCGAATTAAGAATCCTCCTCCTTTTTTGAAGTCGGTTCAAACATTCTCTTTCCCTAGTATTTCGATTTTGAATTTTAATATTCTCTGAATGTTCTTTAGTAGATCCTACGTACCAAAATTGAAACCGATGCTTCTAACTTTACTTTAAACTTGGAGGCCTTTTTAAAATCCTTAAACGTAAAGAGGCCTTAAACGTTTAAAAATCCTGGCTACTTTTAAAATTAAAAGTATCTCAGATAATATCCACACAATAGTACATCTGAAACAGCAAATAGCTAATACAACAGATGTTCTGACATATCGTGAACGAAAATTAATCCAACAATTGCAGAACAACTAATCCCTCTTGTGAATCACTTGTCACCAGAAACCACTCATGCGCATTTATTTGTGAATTGGGATGGCGGTAATATAGCGCTTTAGGCGCTTTAAAGTAAATTAGGTCTTTAGGTGCGATTTTAAATTTAATCAATTAAGTAGGTGATAATAATGTAATATATGTGCTAATAATAACAATGTAATATAATACAGTAAAACTGATTTTTTATGCATGGAATCGATATTTTACAATTGTATTTCTTATTTCTATTTATTTTTGTATTCAATACTACTAATTACAATTTATATTCTAGTTTAAAATGTTATTTAAGTTTTACGGGAATAAAGGCTATACTATACTATATAAATTAAAGAACTTGCGTTGCAACGAAATTGTAGAGCAACAAAATTTTAAATCGCATGTTGGCTTATGAGGCATTTTTTTCGTGGCGCGGATCACTTGAAGATGCCAAATTCTGGCATATTCAAGTGTTCTTAGGTTGCCTGTCACCTTGTCGGTGGAAGCCCTAAGCTGCGCTTGCCAGTCCGTGATGTTTTTTCAACTCTCGACCCCAACTGTCATCAGACGCTCACTACAACTTCAACTTACTTGTATGGTATAGCCTAAAGATAACTTAATATTCGCGGGAAAAACAATCAGTAATTTATTTAATAATAATAATTTATTTGGGCACAAAAAAACTTTAATCTAGGTTACATCGAGTTTAGGCGAAGCTAACTTATTCTTTTATTAATATAAGCTATAAACTCGGAGGGCACTGTGCTCCACACTAGGTTGGACCTGTGTCGTGGAGTATAGGCTCTTCCTTACAGTCCTACGAAAGTTTGAAAAAGTATACTACTTATGTACAAAAAAAAAAAAAATACTATCAGTTTGATTACATTAAGTTACCTAAATACTAATAAAGCGCTTTAAGCTTATTTCAATATAAATCTATTACAGAATGGTATTGCAATAAGCAATTTTTTCGCTCGAAAACACCCACACAATGGATATCAGATTGACACTTGCGGCAAGTGTTAAAAATGTCACCCAATTGAAATGAGGGTGTATTTTTTGTGTTCTTTCGTCAAATATACTGGTAATGACGCTTGAGGTTTAGAAAGAAATTGTACCTACATGTTGAGTACGGAATAAAAAAAGAATAATAGTAAAAAGTAATAGTAAAGTTTAATAGTAAAACTTTAAAAAATGTAACACATTATAATTATGTAAATATGGGATGAAACAATTATTGTTTCATGTAGAAATACGATCTTTTATAGATCATATTTTACTGGTAAAAAAATTAAAAAGGTATGTGATTATAAAAGTGTTCAATATCTGAAGTGACTCAATGAGTGCAAAATAGATTTAAAAAAATTGAAGACATTAATACTAATTTACATAATTTCTGATTATATTCATACTTAGCACAAAGTAAGATAGAGGTCAAACACTGGAATCAACAAAAAAAAAGTTCAATACCTGATATATACTATTCGAAATTGTATTAAAAATACTACTATAAAATCTTATCCTTCATAAAGCTTGAATAATAGAGACTCTTAAACCGGTTTTTCTCCTAAGAAGTATTCACAGAGCCGTTTACCTTGTCTGTTTACTTTGGAAATAGATAATAAGGCTTTATTTACACCACTTTTTCCTATTTCATTTTCAGCTTCAGCCGACACGTAAAGCAAACGTAATTAGGCGGTGTCCTCACAAGAGAACAAATAGAATATCATTCGTTGTTTGTTCAACAAACGGTCGTGATCTTTGTCTTTACTAACGATGTGAACTAGGGCTTAGAGAGATAATATTTTCCTTGGTAAGTGGCTTTTTTTCTGTTTACTATTTCTCACTTTTAAAAGCTCTATTATTTGCTGTATAGAACTAGCGTTTGATCAGTATCTCACTAGATGGTCAGTGACGTTGTGGTCGAAGATCTTACCACGCTAGACCTACAATGCTTACTGGCTCTCAAGGACTGCTGTCTGAACATACTTTGTGTTTGGTGACAGTTTTTCAAACTTGAGGGTAGCAGCTAGCCAGGCGGGTACTCGAAACTATTTTACTACCATGCTGGGAATCCGATATAAGTGTTATATTATATCCTTCATTCAATTTATAGGTGTTATGAGATAGATTCGTTTTCCATACAAAAAGCAATCATATATTCATTTATTTTGAGTTTTGTTTTAAGAGAAACTTCTAATGCTACTTCGAACAAGGTTTCGTTGAACGTTCAACGCTTTTATTTTCATTTCCACATTACGAAGTTTCACTTCTTCCGCGCGGAGAGACTCCACGCACTATTTTTTAAAAATAATAACGGATAATATAATATGAGACCATAATATATTTTCCATTTAGACGTTATTCGCTCACCTCACTCGAGAACGTTCAATCCCTTTCCACCTTCGAATGTGCCCACTACTACTACACACTATTTCAATTGCTAAGAAAAAATATAAGTCTGATGAATATACAATCAAAGCTCAACTTTTAAATGTGCATTAATTTCTATTCCCAATGCATCTCCACTAAAATAATTTCTAATATACAACATAGTGCTACTAACATGATAACTGCAATTAAATTACCGTCAACAATAACAAATGAACATCGCATTAATCAAAACAATTACATGACAAATTACGACAATGATCATAGAAACAAGAAACAATTTAATGTCCATCATGAACCTCTTTATTCAAATACATTTTTAATTTGGTAATTGCACCTCCATGGCAACATTAATGGCGGTGAATTAAATTTGATCACGTGACAAATGTCGAAGTGACAGATGCTGGAAAACAAGATGGCGTTAGTGGTTTCCTTTTATATTCCGAGTATGTGATATTTGTCTTTAGGTTATATTTTACACATACGATAGAGTAAATTTTATACATAAATCACAAATGAGGTAGTTAATTCCCTGACACTAAAATGTATTAAAATATTAAGCGCTAATTTATTCAATTTTACATTTCTCTATTTGGATTTTAATTTCATTCATTCGTGCTTCACCGTAGACCGCATCATCATTTAACATCAGGTGAGATAGTGGTCAAACGCCTGCCTATTCCCAATAAAAAATATTACCATGATAATAAAAATCGGTTTTAATTACTCATTGTATTTTTAAATGTCTCTGATGGTAAACTTAATTTAGAAATTTTGAAGATCTCAAGAATGAGTGTGGTGTGTTTGTCTATAAGAGTTGCTGTCAAATTTGTTAAAGCTAAAAACGAGAATAGTTGTAGTAAGTAAGTCAGTTTGTAGCGTCATACCAAACTGTCAGATTTGGCTAGTCATAAGTTGTAAGAGATACTGAAAAACGGAACAAAAGCATTATATTCTGGTATCCCAGAAAGAAACAGCAATGTCCAGAAGTAATGCTTGCAGATAGAAAGATGATACTAAAGTATCTAGGTACAAGGAAAACATGGTTCATAATAGCACTAAACAAGAAATGAAGGAAGAAGCCTGCCAAGGCTGGACAAATGCCTTTTGGAGATTCAAAATTCAAATTCAAATTCAAAATTCGTTTATTTGAGTAAAATAAGGCTTATGCTACAGTAACAATTTGTCTACCTGGGTCCCAAACTAGGCTCGTAACCTGTGGCATGGGATCCAGGCCTCTTACGTCTAAATTACAGGAGTACTGCCTGAATACTGTAGTGATTAAAGAGATAACGTGGTTTATCCAATAGTTTCATCATTTGTTGTCTTGAGTGTGAGTCTGTGTGTATGTGTGGGGTGTGTGTGTGTATGTGTGGAGTGTGTGTGTGTGTATGTATGTGTGGTGTGTGTGTGTGTGTATGTATGTGTGGTGTGTGTGTATGTGTGTTTTAGTGTATGTGTGTGTACATATTGTATAAAAAAAAAAAAAAAAAAAAAAAAATTATGATGTAGGATTGGTGTCGATGTATTTTTGTATTTTATGAAATTGGTGTCAGTAGCATTTCAGTGTCAGCGTAGTTTAGAGTAAGTAATATCTTATATATTTTCTTTTTAGTTTCGTATGGAGATAATTAATAGATTTTACAGTCTTTATTGATTTTATTATAAAGGTAAGGTTGATTTAGATGTTCTTTAGTACGCTTTTTGCACCAATGTAAGCAATTTTTTTTAAATACGTTCTCTTCACGTAACGAATCTATCGCATTTTACGCATAAATTTAATTCCGCGCTTTTGTCTCATGTAAATGATTAAATAAAATTCAGGTCTCAAAGTTAATGCCTGGAATATGTATGAGATATTTTATGCCTGGGAGGTTTATGCTAGATACAAATTACAGACATAATGACATACCCAAAAATATCTATTAGGTCAAAGAGCGCCATGTGTGCAAAATGACTAATATTAGGGCTTGGCCACAATTTCACACTTTATTATATATTCAAAATTAATACAATAGATAAGTGACATACTATACAGTATAATATATACAGCTAAATAAAATAATAGCACATCGAGGGGATGCTACAAATAATTAATTAAAGACCTTGGCATCGCGTGACTCATTTGACATAAATACATATTTGCAACCGAGCAAATGGTGTAATGTGCCTGTATTATTGGGAAGTAATTGAATAGCTGTTATGGAATGTTATGATATTAATGTTGTAATGCAGCATTTGGTTAAAATCGGTTATAACCGGATTCGCATCTATAGTTATGGCCAATACTTCTCCATTCGGGAACTGGAAACGCATTGAGCTGATTAAGCTTACGCTGATTAATTTGTTTGTTGGTATTCCATATGCATTGTGCATGTTCCGTAACTGCATTGGATTGGAACTGAACCGAAGATTTAATGAAAGAAAATATTTTATTCGGGTTTTTATACCTGCATTACAGAACAACGAAGTGTTGAAAACCTTGTTTTTAAAAGTGGCAAAATCGGCCACAGTCTAAATTTAACCGTTGACCATTCACTAGACTACTTATTTAAAGTTAAACTTATGATTAATACACTATAACAATAACAATTATGACATAAATGAATAGTGGTAAATAACACATAAACTACCAGTTGGGTTTGTTTTTATTGTTTTCTGTATGCGCAACTTTTTAATACTACCGAATCCATAATATTTTCACAGTATCAAATTAAATTATTATGAAATTGGATGATACTGATTAAATTATTGATAATTTAAAACTACTATTACATAAAACAAGTATAATAATATGCAGCCAATGACCTTCTTAGAAAATAACTGTACGTAGCAGTCACTTAATATATTACAAAAAAAAACATTATTTATTGCAAGCGTTTCTCGTATTACATTTGCAGAATGTAAAACCTGATGAGCAGTTCTACAGAGATATTAATCCTGCTAATATTATAAATGCGAAAGTTTGTGTGCATCTGAGTATGTGTGTATGTTTGTTACTTCTTCACGCTCGAACGGCTACACCCATTTCGATGAAATTTGGTATGGAGATAGTTTAAACCCTCGATTAACATAATTATAGGCTACTTTATCCCGGAAGGTACAGTTCCCTTGGGATAATTGAGGTAGCGGGAAAACCGTAATCCACGCGGGTGAAACCGCGGGGCGGTGGTACTAGTAGACAATATTTAGTTTTAATTCCGCGACTTTTAATTATTCCAGCAATCTTACGTAACCGGAAACTCTTCTTGATACGTAAGCGTCGTCCTTTTAGAACTTGCTAACCTTTTAGGCACATATTTATGCTATATATCTAGGTAGGTAGTAGTAATAGTAACTCATATTTTTTTTAAATGCCTGTTTTTTCTTATCACATTTTCATAAATGTCAGTACCTATTTACACGACAGTTAGAAATGAACAATCGCTTCCACATCAACACATGAACCACAGCCTTAATGTTTATAGTTTTGAGAGAAGAGTGAAAAGCACTTAGAGTAATTAGATTGCGGAAAAGGTTAGGACTGTGCCAATGAAACTGGTTTTAAACGGAGAATGATACAGGGTGTTACGAAAATCATGGAGATATCCCAAAATGACAGAAACATGGGATGTTTGCTTGTTAACATTGCTTCACTCTTGAATTTATTTGGTAAGTAGTAAATTTTCTATTTTATTACTTTCATAGTCACTAACTGAGAACTCGTTATCATGTCGGGTAGGACGGTACCGAAATGGAGAAAGAAAGAAATAAAAAAAGAAACACCTGTTTCTAAACATACTTTTATCAATGTTTTGCTCGGGTTATCGCTTTGGGATTAGTCTTTGTATTTTGTGATTCTTGATAATGCGTATGGCCTAATTGAGATAATTGTTTCCTGAGGGTACTGTCATGTTCAATCCACTTACCAGGGCTATTAGAAATCTCAATAAAATTGACGCTGAGTACAGTGACTTAGACATGTTCACATGTTCTTTGATGAATTCCACAGATGCAGCTTTTAAGTGTATTAGTTCTTAATTTACCTACATTGTTGAATTGGTGAACAACTTTAAGGACTCTGTAAATTTAATATAAATAAATAAAAAATAAATAAATGTTTTCATCATTTCCACTCCCAAAAATAATTTTGGGAGTCGAAATGATACAAATATTGAAATAAATTTTCATTCCCGAATAACGATTTTATGTAAACATTTTTGTACCTCGTAGCTTTAATAAATTGTAAAGACAAATTTAACAATGTAGCGATACAAATGCTTGGCTATTGACAGATTTAGTAGTTTTAAGTAATTTTAAGTAAATTAAGAGTTAGTTTAGGCCTGTGTTATATTTTATATTATGAGTGATGTTCTAAAAACCAGTACAAATCATAAAGATACCACATATATCGACGATGTTAGTTTACTTAACGCCATAGTTCTTTTGAAAAAAAATAGTCATTCATCACCCAGGTTTTAATAAACGCTAAAGCCTTACAAACAAACATTCAGTGCAATATTAAATTCTACATTCAATTTTGCATGTTTTTGAAAAGTTTTAGCATGTAAACAACAGCGTAAAACTGAAAACAACCATGAGTATTAGAATACATACTGAAATGGAGAAGAAACAAAAGTTTAATTTTTAACTTATGCTTTTGAAATGCTATCTGTAAAAAAATTTTTTAACAATAAATGGAACCGACTTCAATACTCAAAAGTGTGAAATAACTTGTTGAAGTCGATACCATGATAGTTCAAAAGTTGCAATTATTTAAATATTGTGGTCATGGTACCGACTTCTACAAGTTATTTTCACACTTACGAGTGTTGAAGTAGGTTCAATTTTTTGGTAAACTTTTTTTTCACCGTTTCCAGAGACCTGGGTTACTCACGGTATCAATTATCATTCACCCTCGTGGAAATCATCCAGATAGACTATAACACTTTTCAGTTATTGGAGTGTAACTCAAATAAGATTTAAAGGGAACTACCTCGAAAGTCTATATTCTATCAAACAAAAAAATTGAGAATCTGTTCGTAAACGACGAAGTTATCCGCGATCACACATAAAAAAATATACGGTCGAATTGAATAACCTCCTTCTTTTTTTGAAGTCGGTTAAAAAGTAAGGTAATGTGTGTTCATGTTCGAACTTGTTTGAACTATTTTACAATACTTAGCAACGTTCGCAACCTTTAGCTCTATAGAATAAAGTTTAAATTTGCCTGTACATACACTTAGAAAATTTCTTACAGGCTTACTAAACTAGGAATACTTAATTTATCGCAATTTATCAGTCATTATTTTTGATAAAATATAACAGGAACAAACAAACGCACATTTTTATATTTGACATAAACCATAAACATCTGTTATGAATATGAAAAAAATACGTTTAACTTTCGTAACTTAAAATAATATTTATTTTGCTATCGCAGAAACCATCATAAAAGTGTTACTAAGAATTGTCATCATCAATTCGTAGCTCTTGTCTTTTAAGTTTATAAATTTCTTGATTCATCGACACATTCGGGTCAGTATGGAACAGATTCACCGACAATTTCGATGTTTCAGTGATCGATCACTGAAACACTTACAGAAGTGGGCAGATATTGTTGGGCGTCTATTCATTTCCCTACCGTATATAAACCAGGCAATATGCGAAGACCTGTCTACACGTTTTCTAACTTTAACCGGTTAATTAAACGCCACTCATGTTTGTAGAATTTCTGTTTTCTCGTGCATTTCGAATTAAATAAATTGGATATTTGAAAACATGTGAGCGTTATTGTTTTGCAGTTCTGTTGTCTGTAGTCCTGGCGTGTTTGGAAATTGTAGAATTAAGTTAATTAGGGAATTTGGTATTTTAATTAAAAGGTTTGCTAAATATTATACTGAGAAGATTTCTACTGGTATTTTGAGCATAATTTGTAATTACCTGAATATATAGTATAATATGGAGGTTTAATAGTAACTTTGCTACCACTCTCGAGTTTTAACTACCGTTATACACAGAGCCAGTCAATACTTTAGGTCTAGCGCGGTTCGTGTACAACGATATTGATCATAAATATTGAGTACCACCATCAAAAATGAGACAGTGCTCAAAAGTATGTCAATTAGCAGAAAATAAAATAATATAACAAATTTTGCCGATTTGCAGCCGTGTTGGTCGGTGCACTATAGGCATTCTTCTGATCAAAGTGCTTGTCTAATTTCATACTTATCTTGTCAGTTATCTTTCCATGATTGATTTTGTTCTAAGTATACAGTCCATACATTTACAAAAAATGTTTTCATTCCAGAAGTTTAAGGTAATATAAAATAAGGGTAAGAAACACTTAAGTATCTCTTACTCTTCAACAAAAAACACTTAGAATGCCGATAGAATAAGAAATTGTATAACATCAGATTATAACTTTAGACGATGTTGTCACATATTATATACAGGTTAAGGGTCAACCTAGGTAAATTTTCGTAAAGCGTATGAATTAAATTATTTTGTAAACACTCTGTATATAACAGTCCACTACATCACTGTCCCTCGAGTATAGCGGGTTAGATCCACCATTTTTTGCCGTAAATCTAATTTATTTGTATTAGTTAATGACTTATACGCGTACTTCGAATGTCCGCAATAACTCTTTTGTAGTTGGAAGGAATAGTTTTGGTACTTAGTAATATTTCTTTAACAATGTTTACCAATCTATTTATTATTGTAAGTTATACGCTGAGGCATCATTGAATCAAAATCAACGAGGTCAAAGAACTTTTTAGCGGCTCACACTGTAGCGAAAAACACAAAACCAATTATTGTTAAAAGCCGTAGGTTCGCAATTTCTCTCTGGAGCAGAGCTCTTCGATAAGTGGCAATAAGGTTAATTTCAGTGTTTGCTGCTGTAATGCTTATTCTTATGCTATAAGCCATCTTTTCGTAAGCTTGAACTACACCAATATTGCTTATTCAAACTTACCGAAATGGTGTTAAATGAGATAGTATTTATATGGTAACGATAAAGTTCATCATAGTGTGACACTTATACAAGACAATACTAAAAATAGATGTTTTTAATGACATACCAAGTATAACGTGACGACTTATTTCACCTAAAACTTTAGGTTAGCCACCATGTTATTTGGTGTCGACTAAAACTACCCTCAATTGAATACAAGTTGTCTAATAATTAGCGATAGCATTGTAGAGAACATGAATAGTACGAGACCTTTTTCTATTTTAGAACATGTAATTAGTTTATGTGATTAACAGAATCATGATCTTTGTCTTCTGAAAATCTTCAAAAGTATCAAAACCTTACAATCTGCGCGGATAGACTTCACTGTATTGCACAGCAATTATTTTAAGTTTTGTTTCGTGTTCGGCCATTTCGCGGTTTGCCCGATGTCCCGAGTTTGCTCGACGGTGAAGAATTTTAATGGGTTTAATGACTTTGGTTTTTAAATGAATTTTATTCGTTTTTATTTAAGAATTAAAAAAGTTATTTATTGATCAAATAACCAATTTGTACAAGAAACGTCCGATTGATGAATAAACGGTTCCCGTCTTTTATAGTAGATTTTTTTCTATAAAGATCAAGTTGGCTAACTTGAGTTGGCGCGGATTGGCTCAATGTCAGAGTTTCTGGACCTTGTCGGGGCCTATCAATTGTTTTCTTAAGCATAACGAAGACCAACATCTTAACGTACTCTATCAAACACAAAAACACTTTGTTGAAAATGTCACTAGCATTCTATCATCTAAAGGCGAATGGTTTCTGCTGAAGAGTCAGAATCGGTGCTCAGTGACATGATTTCCGGTTCTCCGGGGCCCTGGGTTCGAATCCCGGCAGGCGCAAGCATTTGTACAATGAGTGTAGGTGTCTGTCCCGCTTTTTGGATGTCTATGTGTTGTGATTGTGTGTGTGTCTGCCTCCCGCGACACAGGAAATTCTAGTGCGGGGGGATGAAATGTATGTTCAACCCAGTTCATCAGTTCTTATAACGTTCACCACCTATTTTAAGATTTTTTTCATTATGGTTTTTCTATTCTTTTTGTATGCTTGAACAATCACACGTTAAAAACTAATTAAGTGGTAAAACACCACTCAGAAAGTACAATCATAAAGTCAATTAGAAAATCAAATCGCAACATTCGAACAAAAACATCTAAAGCCCTCGAGGCGACATGTGGCCTTTTAAGTGGCGGTGACAATACTACAAATAAAGTTACGTTTTATAAGAACCAAATTTATTAATTTACTATACGATTTAAAGCCCTTAAATAACTATCAAATTAAACAATATTCAACCTTAACTTCCAAAATATAGAACACAAATTTCTATGGAGTAGCAAAAAAGAGTTTCAAAATCATTCATATTAAATATAGACTCTACAGTATTAGTATACGGACTATATTTGCGTGTGGATTAAAAAAAGAATTTTAGTTCAATCGATGGAAATAAACCCATATTCAAATAATGCTAGGGTGGCGTATCGGTTAAAACGTATGTAATTATTGAACGTATTAGGGGTCGGTTCTAAAACATTTCGAGCGTGTTGTGTTTAATGAATTTAGTTCGATGAGCGAATACAATTGCTTGAAATATTTGTGATAAAATTGGAGATTATGTTGGCAAGTAAGATTAAAATGACAAACACTTAAATTAAATTATGTAAAAATATTAAATTGTGACATGAATACATTTGTGTTACAGTTTAATTCAATTCTTCATCCGTTCTACGTTAATAAATAATTTTAATTTCAATTGAACAATCCTAATAAGCCCACCATATTCCCACGGCTGTGACAAGAGCCTTTCTTTGAGAAAGATGAGTATATTTAGGGTTAGTATTGGCACGGTAGCTGGTGGCCAGAACAATTCTGGATTGTTCATAATTATTTGTAGATATTATAAATATTTTGTAAATTTATTTGGGTCACATTCAAGAATACATCTATCTATTTTGAAAAAAATAAAATAGTTCGTATTCGTTACGTGAATGAGTAGGATATTTTTAATTTTTACGTACTAAATTAATAAAATAACTTAGTTATTCTATTTTGACTCATATTTCTAAGCATGTGTGTCGCTTCCCTTTTATACTATCATGTGATCTATCAATGTAAATCAAAAAAGTTCAAATTACTAGTGAATAGGTACTTTCTAAGTTTGTGTGCTATACCTTCGACTGCATTGTCACTTATCATCAGGTGAGAAAGCGGTCAAACGTATTATCTTAAAACAAAAATTTAAACTTATTAAATAGAGATCCATTGTGATTGATTTTAAATCAATAAATATTCTCTGACTGAATAGTAGAACTTTTCAATAATCTTTAACTCTTTAAAAAATGGTACTATCGCTGAGTTGGTAAAGCGACCAGACGGTATTCTATAGTCGTGGGTTCAAGTCTAGTCAAGAGTAACTGAATAGTTATAGAAAAAAAAGCGTAGTCCTTAACTTGCTGAGGAATATACACATGTACACGTGAAATTTATAATTTATTGTTAACATAAAAATTATAATTATTTGTTGAAATATAATTATCATGAACACATAGTTATTATGACACGATATCTTCACTGCCAAATCTAAATATTCTATTTAAAAAAAGCTAGTAGGTAACTCAAAGCCACCCATCCACCCATTTCTACAGCCACCACAACACCCCTAAGCCCAAAGCAGAACAATGCAGTGTTAAGGGGTGCACACACGACGGACACGGCACGTGACCGCCACGCGGCCGTAGAGCGATGGGCACCGGAAAATTGATGTGTGTGAGTTTTCTCAAAGATATGGAGTAGTACAACATATTTGAAATTATTATTTAGAAAAAAAAAACATTGTTTCTTCGGACAGTTTTTTAATATTCTGTGAGCGGTTTCACAAGCTACAAGTAGAAAATTATTCACAGTAGAGAACCATCAGGATTGTGCAGGTTTTAATTTTGCTCCATTGATTACTCTTCCAACTTAACCACTACCGATTTATTTATAGGTCTGAATTTAATTGGCCTATATGTGTTTAGGAAATTTATTTTGCAATAGATATATATAAGTATGAGCTATTATTTTATTATCAAAAATTATATATAAATTTCATAACGTAGGTGAATTAGGTAAGCTTTTAGTCAGTGTGTACTTTACAGTAACCTGAGAAAAAAAAAACTTGTTGGAATATATACCACCATTCAGGATCCCGTGGCTGATTGAAGAATCGTGTAGGGGAGGGGTTTGAACCTAGTGATGTGCGTTATATAATTTTGGGTGAAGACCAATCACTGACATATATATTGCTAGAACGCCACCCGACAACATTGAAAAACCTACCAGGTGAAGATTGGAGAGACAAAAGCTTGATACAGGTCACTTCCACTTAGTAGTTGTGATGATGAATAGAGGTGGTCTATGGTGGTCCAATATATATTGGACTGAAACACCAATATTTCAGTCATTGGACGTCTACAGATATAGATGCATGTAATTTTTGGCTTATGAGGTATGAAAAACATACAATTTTTCATGCATTGATCTAATGATTTGAAAAATAATGTTCTACAATTTAAACCACTAAATCAAACTATTAATCCTAACAATACATATACAAGAAAAAATAAATGATAAATTGTTTAAATTTTGTGACTACCGTCTCTATACACGCCACTGTTCCGCACTTCTACATCTTCCATTTACGTACGTTTGATTCGATCCTGATTTTGTCAAAGCCATCATAAAAACAGTGTGCCGGTCGTCAATTGTTTTTATACAATTTGAACACACACACACACTGTTTCTTACACATTTATACACTTATACACTCATTTAGACATGGTGTGTGTCTACTCTTATTTGCTTTGATTTGCGAGTGACACTTTTTGTTGTTTTCTTTTTAGATGTTTTGTCGTGATGTTTTTGTATTATCTATGTGTTGTTGTTATAGGAGCGTGTCACAGTTTTGATTATGTGTCAAATTTATTTTGAAATGCGATGTTAATGTTAAGTCGTGTGAATGTTATGATTGGTGGGTGTTAATACGAATTAATTTGAATAAAGAATAACACGTTTCTCTAATAAATAAGACAATTCTAATGGTATAAGTAATAGTTGGCTGTTTAGTTCTTGGTCATATTAAAAAACCGAGAAATCTTCATGCGGCCCTTCCTAGGGTTACTTTAACCCTGAACGCTTATATGTTGGTTAAATATATTCATTGGGTCTGTAATGCATTTAATAAAATAAATAAAACCCTGAACGCTTACATGTTGGTCGAATATATTCAGTTGGTATGTTAAGCACTATATAAATAAATAATAATATGTATTAGTGAAATATATACATACATTTGTCATTGCAAAACATATCAATAAATATTTTAAAATCTGTTTACAAAATTAACTATTAAATAACCATAGGGTCTATATGGCCCGTGTGTAAGTAACAACATATGAAGAATATAATTGAGCAACATTATAATATGCACAAGCATACCTAATCATTACAAACAAATTCCGCTGCTGGGAATAAGCCTTCCACACAGAACGTATTAGTAACCATAGCCGCCGTTGCCTAGCGTGGTAGAAATCTCGCTAGGCAATGCTGGCTGCTGGATATACTAGATACGCTTAACATACCCTCGGAAGCGCTTAGTTGAAAATGTCACTAGCGCTCGCTCATCTAAGGTGTGACCGAGGATTACGTTGCTCAATCCAATTGACTGATTCAAATTGGAGATAAAAAGTCAAATAATAGCGAACCAACGCGGCAACGTCGCTGCGAGCAACATTGGTGAATAATTAAATAAACTTTATTTCTACAATATGTCTATAAGCTCTCAAAAAATTTGTCTATTTACAAACTTAACCCTAAAACACCCACTGGGTCTATTAGGCCCGTGCGTCACGCAGCATCCCGGGACGCCGTCCATTGACATAGTAAACTGCAATTACTCTTGCTCGTGCGCGCCCCCTTGGGCTACTTGTATGTTATTCTTCATACAAATGTATTGAACCGAGTGATGTTAAGTTTGTATTTGATTTTTGTCCTGAGGCGATTATAAATAATTCAATTGTATATGAGGCTACGTTTAAATAATAAAAGGTTTGAAGATGGCCCGGATTTTAAAGCGAAAAGTCGCTTTAGAATAAAATTACCCTTAGAAAGTTTTCGATGTATGTATTGGTCAGGCAAGTCTTTATTAAGTAATAAATAACACGTACTTATAATTGAAATGAAACTTATGGGGTTTGCTGTTTGTCAAGTTGTTTTAGAAAATAGACAATTTAAAAATATAAATGTTTTATTTTTAACTCATTCTTTTTAGTGATACATTATTTTTTGGAAGTCGGTGAAAACTACGAAATTAGGTTGCAAATTTTATTGATTTAATTTTGACCAGACTTGTCAAAATAGCTTGTCGCACGAAGCGTATTGCTTCCACAATCATAGTGCGTACAGCCGCATTTTACTAAATCTATGCTTCAACATACAATAATAATATGAAAAATAGCAATTTTTTAACAGGCGTGTTCTTTCGTTGACCGCTTTATCACTTGAAACCATATCAAAATTGAAATAAACATTTCTTACGTCTGATATTACATTTCTTTATAACCATTACGTTAACCTCAACTTGAAATCGCATTTACCTGAATTCACGCTAAAATTGCAACATTCTCCATACCAATAAAATTTTATTGTACGATTCGAAAGAGTTAACCCGAAAATCACTGCAACGTTCTAGAAAATGTCAGACCATAAAAATATTTTCGGTTCCCGTTTCGTGAGTATAAAATGTTCCCATATATTGCTTTGCTTATCCCATAAAGCTTCAACGACAGACAAAACCAAAAATGTTATAAATAGAGTGTGTTCCATTCGCAATAATTGTCGAAAAATACGTTAATTTTGCACACAGTACATACGAATATTCCGTCCAGAAACTATGAAATGGACACGGAATATAATAATATGTGCAAACTGAACAAAATAATTCTAAACTTTTGTGAATGGAACGTGCCCCGTGTTTGTCTTCGCGTCATTGTCATTGAAAAATGCTAGTACATCAATGATATTGTATTAGTAAAACATCATTGTAGTACATACACAGAATATAAGCAATACCTTTTATCTCGCGATCAAGCCCCGATTGATTTATTAAAAATATATTATTTGTCCTTGCGTCTTATTTATCACTGTCATTTATATTTTTATTCACGATAGGCAGGCGTTTAACCACTGTTTCATCTGATGTTAAGTGATGAAGCGGTCTTCGATGGATCACGTCTGCTTAGCGAACCGCTGGTTTACCTAATAACAACAATATTGTATTTAGCGGTCGGTGAGTGACAGCTGTGTACCTCGCAGACGCTGGTGCGATCCATATAGGTATATACACAGAAAAGTGGTAGTGTACTGACTAGTGCTCAGCTAGCTACCAACCTTAACTTTGGAAAACTGTCAATGTTGGAAAGCTATTTTATCACAAACTCAACACAAGACGCTCAACAGAACGTTAACTTATTTTGGCTTTTGTTTACTTTTAATATGCGTCCCAATTTAATACTCAATGTATTACTAGTTTAAGAATGTATTTCAGTTGTTTTATCTAATCTCATAATGAAATGTAAAGATTAAAAAATCAAAAACAGAACGTGAATGACAGTCTCATTAGACAATATATCGAAATAAATTTAAAAAGTTAACATTTTGATGCAGCTCTTCTATGACAACTGTATCGAAATGTTAACTTTTTTACCATTAAGATACAACATCAGCGAGGAGGTTGCGATGCGTTTTTTCTACATATAGTCTGTGGACGCGATGGTACACGCATGCGCGACCAGCAAATGTATTTTGGCGCTAAACGTTTGCAAATACATGCAAACATATGCTGTGATTTTACGTAAATTTCATTATATATTTCATAAGATTAGATAAAGTAGTATATGAAACTGCACGTAATTTGGTCTTAAAACACTCGTATTTTATGAACCCTTATTATGATACAGTTTCATAAACTATACTATAGGTACTTTAATACAGACATGTACTATTTGTTTCGTATACACAGGTATGTAAATAAAAAAAAAAACTGTACTACACTATTTTACGGGTTTATAATTTATATAATTTTTTTAGTGCGAAGTTTACTTTTATAGCAGAAAAAATACACGTTCCACGAATGTTATTCCAGTACCAATCCTCATGTTTATGAAGTGTTTCATTTTTTGCAAGGGTCGTTTCCACTAAAGTTGTTCTGATGCGCCTCAGGTTACGTCCCACATCGTGCATTCTCCCATGCGTAATAGAATAACAATTTGAAGCAACAAATAGACAAACAAAACGTTTGGATTATGAATTCGACGATTGTGTTTTGGTTCCGTTAAATAAAAGCGACTGTGAGTAAATATCGTCGCACCTTTTAGCGCGGCCTTTGAGGTAATGCGTGTGTCAGTAAGTTTTAAGAATAATAAGAAACTTAAGATTAAACCCACTTGTAATATAAATGTCAAAGTTTGGATGGATGGATGCTTGGAGGGATGTTTGTTACTCAATCACGTCAGAACGGCTGAACGAATCTGGATTAAATTTGGCATAGAGATAGATTATAGTCTGGAATAGCACATAGGCTACTTTAATCCCGGTAAAATGTATGATTCCGTGGTATAATTGATGTAGCGGGAAAACCGTCATGTACGCGGGTGGAACCGCGGGGCGCTACTAGTACCACATATGTGTACATATACTTGATTACGTAAATTTTATCTATATGTAAGTTGATTCTAACATGAACTGTTGAAACGAATGAAACCCCCTCCCCCATCCCCTCAGCGGCCCTTATTTTAAAAGCATGCCGTAAAATAGTGAAATTGTATACATACAAATAATATAATCATATATATACCTACTACAAATATTATGTCCAAAGTAAACTTCTTAGAATACTTTTTTATATAGATTCGACGAATCGCATGTATCTTGAGGTAATTGCAATTAAATATCTCGGTAAAATTTAATTTAAGTGTGTCAATTGACACCTGTGTAAATTATGAATGTCGCGAAAAGTCATGGGTGCACGTTTATACACATAGGTATTAATAATATTAGTAATAATTTACTGATTAGTAATAATTAGTATCAGTTTTCACAAGCGTGTCGATAAATACATAACCACTTAGAATAAGCATGATTAGCGTTATTATTCTAAGCATAACCATATATTTTCTTAGGTATAGGTCTGACAGCTGACTTTGTTTTATGTAATAAGCGACAAACAAGCAGTCCACCTAATGGTAAGCGGTAACCATCGCCAAGGAACATGTGTATACCGTTAGTACTGTTATAGATCCGTGGTTGGACCCTTAAGAGCTATAGCGATTTACAACACACAAATAAGAAGTCAATTGATCTCCAAAAACAAATCGCTCGATCCCCTAACACAATTAACTCAATATTTTATTCATTACGCACTTCTAAATTTGTTATTGTTAATGTTTTTTTTTAACAACGCCCGCGGCGATCGCGTGGCTTAACATTTAACAAAATATTTAATAAAATGTTGCTAGTGTTCGAAAATTAGCAGAGGGGCTAGACGTGGGAATTATTGGTTTCAATTTGACTTGTGTTTTATTTTTATTGGTAATTTAACCTCTTTGCTACCGTGAACAAATAGTTTTGTGGAAACCGATGAAGCGTTGTATAGCGGCGGTGACGTGATTGTGATCATGTATAATATATAAGTATCGTCGTCATCAATTCCACCGAATTTAGGTCCGGTACTTTTTGGGTACTACTCACATAAATAGCTACCACCTAAATGAAGAAAAATGTTCATCAGTTACACAGAATGTTAAAAAAATAGCTCTATTATATTCTAGACTTAGCGTGATTCCACCTATACCAGACCCCCACATCGTCATTGATCAAGTGAAATGGTGGTCCCACTTTAAAACTTTATATCATAAAATTCAGTAGTTTAAGGAAGTCGCTAGCTAGGTTGAGGGCCGAGTTCCCAATAACGAGTATTTTCGACATATATCGAGCTAGTCTCCGAGGAGCTGGTCTCCGAGCCAATTGCCCACGTTTACTACTGCACTTAGAGGTGGTACATTCTTGGATATATTTTAATTCAACCAGATTAAAAAAAAAAGGAAGTTAAATGTAAAATATGTAAATGTAACTTTAAGTTCAGTTGACTTCTATAAAATGTATCTCTTATCCTTTTCAAAGTTATACAAGTTATTTAGTACTAGTGAGGTGAAAGTTGTTGTGTTTTACTCATGGGTAATGTATTTTAGCGTTTTAAAAAACAACTCCACATGTAAAAGAAATATTATGTAAAATAAGTCAGTGCTATATTTATTCTGACCGTAACTACATGCAATTATTGAATAAATCTCTTATTACATTAGAAATAGAATTGTACGGAGTTATTTGAATAATAATTTTACAGTATTAATATTATAATTCTTCCTAAGCTGAAATTCTTTAAAATAAATATTGTATTTTAAAGAATTTCAGCTAGTTTGAGTGATCAACAGAAATACGACTATTGCCCTGCAATTTATAGAAGTTGGCAGAGCAAATGTGAGTGTGTGAAAAAAAAACACTTATTTTTATGACTGATAGAGCTGTAAGGTTAGCAATCAAAGACCAAGGGTTGCAAATATTTTATTTCATTTACATTTCACAACAGAAAAACAAAAAAGCAATTTTTGAAATTTTTGTACCTGTCTGTATTGCTAATCTCTAAACCTGCTACAAATCAGACAAAAGTGATGAAAAACTGTATTTGAATATAATACAAATTCAGTTCTAGGTACAAATAGTTAAGATTTATAATTAATTGCAACAGTAACCATGTAAGTATAATCTAGTCAACAATATAAAATTTTCTACAAAATGTGTTAACATTACAATCCAACAACTCACACAATGGAATACAACTTTCCTCGACAAATCACTTTACAATTCTGCTCATAATACCACCAACAATGTGAAACTGAAGAGGCTTTAACCCTCTAATGATCACCAATGGTCTCACAGGCCCTTGGACATCAAAACAAACATCGGCAGTCACGTGACCACCGACAAATTGCTAACGATAGAAAGTACGAAATATGTCAATTATAATTAATAGGGAGAATCAGATTATTGGAAATAAGTGAACACAGTACCGTAGTTCTTACTATGCGTTGACATCTCGTTTGGCTATGTTGGATATGCAGATAATTTTTTATAAAAGTTCGAGGCAACGAAGTTCAAAAATAATTTATCAATTATTATTTTATCTATAAAATATGTCGGCTAAAGATTTAAGTAAAAATCAACATAAGAATAGGTTTGAACAATAAAATTCTATTCAAACTTTTAGAAGCGAAAATCTCAAATTATTTTCACGTCTTTAGAAACACAATTCTATTAATTTTGTTAATTACGGCTCAGCTTACGTAGGTTTATCAGATAAGTTTAATATTTCGACTGATATCAGTGCATCAATGGAAACTTGACCGAGAGCGCATACAATTCATATAAAGGTGACTCGGAAAGTCACAAAACGTAAGTTAAATAAATCTTGTGTAAAACTATAAACTCTTACGCAAACAATAGTTCTGACTGGTTTAGAATGTGTTGCCCAATCAGAAGTCAATACCTAAATATAAAAATGGAATTCTTTAATCAAGTGTCACTGCATTTTTTATATTTTTTCAGAGCTATGATACTGTTTTTTTTTTCTATATGTTATTGATATCGTATTGTCCAGATTTTGGCATAGTGGACGATAACAAGGGAGTCGAGAGAGCATTGTTAAGATCGTGATAGTAATTGTTGTTCAGGTTTATATTATGAGGATGGTATGGTATGTTTAGAGATTTTGGGCGCGTAGCATTGAGATATTAGTAAGTAATTATTAGTATTAGCTAGCAGCGGAGTTTACATACTTATGAGATCTTACATATCCTAAACAATTACTTTGGTTAAGCATTAAACCTTTCGCTCATATCTTAGATGGGTGATCGCTAGTGGTTTTTTTAACTGAATACCATACTTTTGTAGGGTACATAAAGCGACAGCTCAACTGCCACTAGACACAGGTCCTAGGAGTTATCTCAGGTATAACGTCGTTAAGTTATATTGGAGACACTTGCGCGGTTTGAAAACTCTCATGTTTGGCTGGCCTATACGCTAACCCACATTTTCAAAAACATTAAATAATATTTAATTACGACTAAGACATTATACAATACATGGTTTTATGTATTAGGCTTGCTAAGAAGTGCTTATCAAGTGGCACTAAATGGCTAGAAGTACTAGTACAATCAAAAGGATATCTAAAATTTATGACATTAAGATACAAATATAATTATAAAAATATTGTTTAGAGAGAGAGAGAGAGAGAGAGACTCCGTTTCTCCGTGATCATGGTGCGTGGAACCGCGCCGAAATATTGGGAACTCAATCAAAATGTAAATCATGGTGCGTATCCCGTGTTAAACAATATTTTTATTGTGAAAAGCCATAAAGCTTAAAACAAATATAATTGTATTTAATATAGGTATTTGTTATAAATATGCAATTTATATTTAAAGCTAGCAATCTAATCCAATTGGCACCGTATCCGAACGCTTGCAAGACTAGTATAAATACTTTAAACATCAATTGAAATTTAATTCAACTATTACATTTCACATCGCATAATTGAACACCAATTGTCGCCAAACACTCAACCCTTGACATCAAGTAGGGTGTCCTCAAAGACAATATTTGTTAAGGACACGGTCCCGTGGACCATGGACCTCTTAAAGGTCCATCGGGACAACACGTGTCTAATAACGTGGGAATAGGGATGTATTCATTTGTGGGTACTTGAAATGACGTGTGAATTGTAAATTTAGGTGAAGGTAGTAAGTACTTGATAGCACTTAAAAGGAAGTTTACTGAAGTAAATGTATCAGGAACATAAAATGTTTGAATTATTGGATTGATTACAATGATAATTATTATTAGAAAATAAAGATCGGGTATTCGCTTCTCGGCTGTGGAATGCATAAACTAGTTTCATGCACCCAATTTTCTTTAGTCTTAATCGGACCGGCAGCTGTGCAGCACGTGTGGTTCTCACTAAATAATTTTGTAATTTGACAGAGATAATGGTGTGTTCCTATGCTTTCAAAACGTCGGATTAATTTGAAAGTTTGCACATTTATCAGAGACTAATAACGATATAGTAATTTAAGCAGCTTGTTTCATCATCCTTAACACGATCTCCAGGATTAGATTTTTACTACAGCTAAGTGAGACAGTTGTCAAACGCAAACTTATAATATGTAAAAAAAAAAAAAAAAAACCAAGCCTTGTTTTTTTTTTTTAAATATATGTAAAACACAGTAGTATTTGTAATTATTAAATGCTCAACTGTTTTGATAGATTTTAACACTTCAAGAGCATTTTGAATCGGCGATTCGTGTACACTCCCAGTGGTGCATTTTCAACCTGTTTCTAAAAAAAAAAGTATCCTTAATTCAGCGTCATTTATATCACTTACCTTAGAACTCTATCATTTGTAAACTGAAAATAATCTTCATAGGGTTCATCTAGAAAAGTTAGAAAAAAAAATTGAAAAGTTCTGAAGATTATTTCTATTTATTTCTATGTATTCTATGTATGGTATAACATTTACTTGAAAATAAAGAGAATTCTTTAATAAATATTAATCATTTGAAGGCTTCGATCAGGGTTTGAAGTACTCTTCAGCAAGTGTTTCCTTTCAAACAAAGAAATTTCTGAGTTATCAGAAAAATAACATACAATCGGTTTGAAAACCTTTCCTGTTTTGAAGTCGGTTAAGAGTAGAGCGAGTATTTAGTTTCCAATGTAAACCCAAGTTCCCGTAACTAAGCGACAAAATTATTCTCTCGTTTATCTGTACCAAAACAAACGGAGCGCCGCCGCCCCCGGCCATGACGTTGATCTGCAAGATACTAATCCATGCCTGACATATATGCTAATACTACGTCGCTATAGCTTCTACCATGGAAATGGCTCGGCATCTTGCTACTACGCGGTCCGGGGAGCTCCGAGACGTCATCTCATTCAAAATACCGCAATGCCTGTAAACGAAGTTCTTCGAACAGTGTGTGTTATAGCAGTAATTGCGGAAGTGAAATGTCGTCCCTGACTATGGGCCTTCTGAGCAGGCTCAGAGTCGCACAACGAGTAATGGAGAGGGCTATGCTTGGGGTTTCTCTACGCGGTCGAATCAGAAATGAGGAGAACCGTAGAAGAACGAAAATCACCGATATAGCCCAGTGGATTAGCAAGTTGAAGTGGCAGTAGGCAGAGCACATGGATCGAAGAAATGATGGCCGTTGGGGTTGAAAAGTTCTCGAATGGAGACCACGGACGGTCAAGCGCAGCATAGGACGGCCACCGACCAGGTGGACAGATGACCTGACTAAGATCGCAGGCAGGGCGGCATGCGGGCCGCTTCCAACCGTTCCTTGTGGAAATCAACTAGACATATGCCTCCCCCATAGACACAGGATTTGCCAATACTCGCCACGCTTGGCAGGCGGGTTGGCGAGCGCAGTAAAGAAAGAGAGCATATTATATTGATCACAAAAAAAACAGTATGATTTCCGATCATCAGAAGACGTACGGCACCCACGGGGTGGGGAGATGAGGGAGCATTATTCTAGGCCGGTACTACCACGAATACTTTGACATCTTGTAGCGCATCTACGAACCGCTACATTTGTGTAGCACATAAGAATATTGTCGTAGACCTCCTACACTGCTTCAAGATCCTAATCATATTCTAAGTGGGAAAGCTTGTGTGTGTTTGTATGTTGGTATGTTTATTACCACTCATCGGAAAACTGCTCAACGTATTGGCATACAATTTAGTAAAATAGAGGTCTAAAGAATTTTCGATACTTTTTGCAGTAAACACGGAAACTTTGGTCTTAGCAGGGTTAGGCTAAACTAAGTTCGGCTTCTTCCAATCAGAGACCTGTTCTGTCTCAATTTCAGAATCAAGCTTTTTTCTACTATTGCGAGGGATATTTGCTGGTTCGGTATATTGTGCATAGCTATGTATGTATATACTATGTGCATAACTTTATATTATAGCAGTCCGCTCCGGCTTCGCAAATATACAAAATTTACAAATTAAAAATTATAAGGTTCCTTAATTGTTTATAGAAATAAATATAGCCTATGTTACTCAAGGTGAATGTAGCTTTCCAATGGTGAAAGAATTTTTCAAATCGGTATGGTAGTTTTGGAGTTTATTCATTACAAACATACACATGCACAAAAATACAATTTTTTCCTCTTTCATATTAGCTTAAG
This sequence comes from Apeira syringaria, assembly GCA_934044485.1. NCBI lineage: Eukaryota > Metazoa > Arthropoda > Insecta > Lepidoptera > Geometridae > Apeira > Apeira syringaria. Next base: position 21,858,302 of record OW203660.1, on the reverse strand, counting down.
TCATAGCATAAGTAATAAACATAAGGATTCCTATTTTTTATCACTAGGGGATAGTGGAGCTTCCCAGCAGTGAAATAATTTTACAAAATAGGTCTATTCGATGCAAACAAAGAAATAATATAATCTTTCCTTTATATAATATACTAGCTGTGCCCCACGGTTTCACCCATTAAGATTACGGTTTTGCCGCTACCTCAATTATCTCACGGGAACCAAACTTTCTTAGAGGAAATCTCAAAATTCTTTCTTAGGGGATGCCTACGTCAAAGTAGCTTTATGCATGATAAGTCTCAGCCCGCTCGGTTTAAAATTGACAAGGTTTCATACAAAATTTCATCCCCTATTTTATCCCCTTGGTGGTAGATTTAATTAAAATCCTTTCTTGGCGGATGTCTACGTTATAACATCTAGCTGCACGCCAAATTTCAGACCGATCCGTCCAGTGATTTGGGCTGTGCATTGATAGATCACTATGTCAGTCAGTCAGTCACCTTTGAGTTATATATATATAGAAGTAAAGACAAAATACTTAAGTCACTTCTAGTATTCCAATTCTACATCCCCACCTAAACTGTAACAGACGCCGGGGTCAATTTCTGAGCGAAGTTATCTCTAATATCAACGGATTAGCCGTTTGCGTTATTTGAGGCTTTATACCTGTTATACAGAGGTTATGTACATGCTTGGTTGTACTTTCAGTTTGGAAATGTAGAACGTATGATGTCTTTGATGTAATCACACTAAGGATTTATGAAAATAGGAGGCTATATTAACGTGGAAGATTATCTGTCTAACTTTGTCACACTGCAATGCGACATCCATACATGGTAGACGTTCCACCGCACCAAGCGTTTTGCTTCCACATTCATAGTGCGTACAGCTAACGAGTGAAATTCATTGCCTAAGTCTGTGTTTCCACATGAATACAATCTTGGCATCTTCAAGTCACGAGTGAGCAGGTATCTTCTAGGCAGGCGTGAATCATCGTAGACCGCATCATCACTTAACATCAGGTGAGATAGTGGTCAAACGCTTGCCTATTGTTAATAAAAAAAAAATGTACTTTTCTTCGGTCGTTTTGTTTTATGTAGTTGACATTAATGTTATGTGGCTGAACTTTGCTCGGGTCTACAAGATAATGCTTTGAGGTAAAGCAGAATAATTTGCTTTAACAATTTTCCCTATATTTTATACTAGCTGCACCCCGCAGGTTTACCCGCGTAGCGATGATTGATGATAAAAATATATGTTATTATATCCTATATACCTATATGTTAATCCAGGCTCTAAACTATCTGCATACCGAATTTCACCGAAATCGGTGTAGCCGTTTTAGCGTAAAGAAGTAACATACATACCAAACTTTCACCTTTATAATATTAGTAGGATTTTATTAGGCTGGTTTTTGCCCAAAAACTCAATTGACTTAGTGACGATGTGATCACGCTGGACCTGAAATGTTGAATGGCTCCCAAGAACGACTTTTTATTTTCAGTTTTACACTACACTACTTACACTTTCTCACTTGACGGTCAGTAACGACGTATGCGAAGATGTTATCATTCTAGAACTAGAATACTTACTGGCTCTCAAGGATTGCTGCCTGAACACACGATGTGTTTGGTGACAGTTTTTCAAACTTGAGGGTGGTAGCTGACCAGGCTACCCGCCTGGCTAGCTACCACCCTCAAGTTTGAAAGTACCACCATGCTGGGAATTTGATAACGGTGTTACCTACACCAGAAGCTCAAGCTATTGTCGGGGATCGATCCAGTGTCTGTCGGTTTGACAGCCGACGCTCCGCCGCTGAGCTATCATCACCGTAAAATAACTGTCTTGTGTTCGTGTGTGTAAGTTTAGACAAAAATTGCGGAGCAGAGTACACATACAGTAACAACATTTTTGGAAAAATAAAAACAAGAATGACATATCTTTTTATTCAGCGTTAACCCTCTCCCTAGTAATAGTTGCGACACTGAGCTATACAAATTTACAAGCATCGCTTTTCATGTTGTGACGCAGATTCTAATGAACTTGGTGTAGTTCTCAACATTTTGTTACCTCTTTTTATGCATTATATATGACACATTTTTTCAATGTGCAATCAAGCAGAAGGGCCGCCTGATGGTAAGCGTCACCTATGAAAGGATCTTGAGGTAACGTCCCGTCTCCGGAAGAAGCCGAAAAAATTGTCGATCGTGATATCGACTACGCATAAGTGGCACGTTGTACCCGTATAAACAGTTTAAAGTAATTATGAACGTAAGTTTTAATAATATTATCATGATCATAATGATGATAATTTTATGTAATTGTCGAGGAGCATATTATGCCCAGCTAGTGCCGCAGTAAAGCAGTGTAATAAAAATAAAAATACGAAAATGTTGAACAGTTTGAGCATCTTAGTCGTTCGCTCAAACTAAACAGTTTAAGCTCTCGTTAACGATATCGATAATAAATACGACTGCGGTTTTTAACGAACGAAACGGTTCCATGTTTTATGATATTTTTTTGCAATATAAAATAATATATTCGTAACAGTATGGCGACTTGCGTGACATTTTTTATCCTGCTCATTATGCATCTACAATGTAACCTCTCTTCTATCATGAACAGTTGATTTCATGCAAAATCTGATAAAAGATCAGAATAAAAGGCCCGCTTATATTGCAATTACACAAATTATCAAGATTCAATTACACGTGCACGTATGAAAATTTCAACACTCAATTCAAACTCAAAAGTGTGAAATAACTGGTTGAAGCCGGTAACCATGATAGTTCAAAAGTAATCAAATTATCTATTATCAAAATATTGTGCTCATGGTACCGACTTCGACAAGTTATTTCACAGTTTTGAGTGTTGAAGTCGTTTTCATTTTTTGGTAAATTTTTATTTCACCTTTTTTTTCAAATGTCACTAAGACTTTTGCTACTCACGGGATCAATTGTCATTGTGAATGTTCACCGATTTTTTCGCCCGCAACTAGAAAGTCGTCCAAGTAGACGTAACATTTTTCAGTTATAGGAGTGTAACTCAAAAACCGCTTGTGTGATCTTGATGAAATCTAAATGGGGCTCGGACCTCGGAAGTGTAATCTATCTAATTAAAAAGAACAATCAAATTCGGTTCATAAACGTGAAGTTATCCGCGAACGCACATAAAAAAGAATATATATACAGTCGAATTGAATAACCTTCTTCTCCTTCCTCATTTTTTGAAATCGGTTAAAAAAAATGCTGGCTGGTTTGCATGTACACTGAGAAGCGTATGGATCGAATTGGTAAAAAAAAAAGGGGATGCGATGGTGATTCTGTCCAAATAGTCAAAAAGCAAATATCCTTAGGTTCCATTTATGGACCACTTTTGTACCGGGGCAGTTCGTTCATACTTCTCCCTGTCCAGGCATCAAGCTTAAGCTGAGGTTCGAACTACAGTATGGTGCCTTTCAGCTAGTTGCCTTGTCCTCTCCTAGTGGCACATCGCCTTTAGCACGCGCCTTAAGCGGTGCGCCTTCCGCCGCACAACAACTCGGGTGGATATTTTCTTCAAAACACAAATCATTTTCTGGAACCTCCCTTTTGTACTAAAGTATATAATGACGTCACCATCTAAACCAATAAATTCCAGCACTCAACTGCATACGCTATCCGACATTAATTCGTAGGAAGTCACTCGTAAACTTTTACGATATAGACTATCGAGTTCCGAAACGCTGCGAAAGGGTTCCGCAGCATGGTTTATTACCTTGATCTGCTTCATGACCTGAGTGTACAATAAACTATTGTTGAGGAGTGTGTCAGTTTTATATCAAGTCCGTGTTAGGGTAAGGAAAGAAAAATATAGTTTTTATTCTGGTACCACCGTTCGATGTTTTATAGTAACGTACTGTTATAGTTTCTATTGTTTTATGTTATTTTTATTGCCTTTAAATATTGTCGCCTTAGATCGCTTTAATTTCGCTAAAAACGTATTCATGAAGTTTATAAAGATATTTGAATTCAATTACTTCGATATGTCATATATATATATACATACATATATTCACGTCCCTTTCCTGTAAAGCAAGGCCACCACAGCCTTCCTAATACTAGTCTCCGACACACTTATTTCGTTCCATCTACGCTCATAAAATCTTTCATACAAGAGCGTCGGTTTTGAATACTCTTATCAGAAACAAATAAAAAAATATTGTTTAAAAAACAAAAAATACCCGACTGCGTCAATATCTGTCATCTTTATTAAATGAAATGAACAACTGAAAAGATAGAAACAAGATTTTAATTTCCATATTTTATTTTGGTTTTGAATAATCTTAGTTGACAGTGTTCACAAACGCAGTCGGAGGCATTACACGCTCACAGCTCAGTTCTTATCATTTTGTTGGTGATATAGGTAGAGCAACAAAATCTAGGAGTGAGCAGATAATGCCTCCGACTGTGGACACTGTCAACTAAGATCATTCAAAACAAAATAAAATATGCGCCATTAATCCTTCATATTGATTTTTTTTTATTTTGATGTACCCAGTGTCACTCTCACGACCAAGACGAATCTATTGATACCACATGAAAATACGACTAGCCTTTTAGCCTCTAGGGCGTGCCAACGAAATATACATACATACATACATACACTCGAAAAACATAACCCTCCTTCTTTCGCAGTCGGGTAAAAAGTGGCTTATCTATATAACGCCAAAAATAACAAAATATCGCTAAGCAACCTGCTACCTTGGAAAAGGACGTCAGCGGAGATTCCGAAATTACCATCACTGTAACCACAAACATAGTGGTCGTGGTCGCCAAGAGTCTATGACCAAGAACAGATTAACTATGGAGGATTTGCTGTTTAAAATCACGCAAAAAGGTAATGTAAAATTGTCATAGGTGTTTATGTCTTGTCAAAATTTAGCCCGTTTCGCCTCCTTCTTAGATCCGGGGCTATAACTGGCACCAATATGCATCAGGTGTATGGTTAGTCTAAAGTCATTGATCGCCATTTCCTCACTGACACATTTACCCGTATTTTACATCTCAACAATGGTTACCGTTACCATAGATTACATGACAGTGTCCAACTAAGCTGATAAAATACCTTTCCCCAGTTTCCAGATAAAATACGACTTTCTCAAGAATGGTTCGCACTCAAATAGATTGCACCATTTTAATCTGTAAAATTGAGAGAAGAGATTCTTAGATTGCATCTAATATGTAAATGTCAATGATATTGTTAGAAAAAGAAGATGGGCTACTAGCTCCTCTAGCATTGACCGCACATATTAGGTTCATGCACCTAATTCGCTTCAGTCTCAATAGGGCCGGCAGTTGTGCAGCATGTGTGGTTTTCACTAAATATTTTTGACGTGATAACGTTTTATAAATTGATGAATACCAGCAACACTCATGAAAAATAGTAACGTTCCGCGTAACGTTCCACCTGAGTTTTGTATCACATAAAATAATCAAGGTCAAAGTCAACGTCAAAGTCAAAGTCAAAGTCAAAGTCAAAGTCGAAGTCAAAGTCAAAGTCATAAATGATTATGACGTTATCACGTAAAACTATCGTCCGTAAACCGACTTTACAGACAACCAATTTTTTTAATTAGGTAGAAAAAATGCTTTCCTATGTATTCACAAGATGCATAGATAGTTCATTTAAAACGAATAATAATTGTATGCCTTTAGTTGAATCTAGTCTAGCCTATAGTTACTTGATCTTGGAGCCTACCATATCTTTCTATTTTAATAATTTTATTGGTAAATGCTGAAAAAGTCCTCGTAACTATATTTATAATTACTAGCTGACCTGGCAATCGGTGTTCAGCCATATAAATTATCGAAATGTCTAAGCGACACGATAATTCATTTAAATTACTTAACGTGAATGAATTGTTGAAATGTTAATATAAAACATACTAAAATCACTACAAAAATATGGGAGATAGGGGTAGGAGGGTGAAAAATAATTTACGACATTATTATCTGACGTAAAGAATATACACAAAACAACATAAAAATCGGTCAAGCCATGTCGGAGGAGTTTGGTCATAAGCACTGTGACATGATAATTTTGTATAATAAAGATAGAAAGATTTTCATTTGCCCATTTGATTTGGACTGCTATAGAGCTTTTCCGGAATTCCATAGGCCATAGCTACGTAAAAGATGAAAGGCGGAAGTTTAAGGGAAAGTTAAAACCACGTCAACACTTAACATCAAGTGGGATAGTGGTCAAACGCAAGGTAAAATTAAATTTATAAAATTGTACTACTCCACGGCTTATTACATAGAAATAAAAGCATTATGTTCATGAACCAAAACTATATTGAATTAAACTTGATGCGCCAAACAAAGTCTGACTTTTACTGGTTTTCTGACTTACTTGTTTTATATTTATTATTTTTATATACTACCGGCTTCACTTACTATTATTGCAGAGTATTTTAACCTTGTTGTGGCCGTTGCGGGCATATCCGATGCCTTTCATCAGGTGAGCTAATGAGGTCTTTCGTAGTTTCGGAGCCTATTCAATGCAAACAAACACACAAACAAACAATCTAATTTTTCCTCTTTATAATATTAGTATAGATATCAACGCAAGCATGTGCTACCAAACAGGTCTAATTAAAAGTTTCAAAATATTAGATGCCTTTGGCACAATATAATATTTTAAAAAAGATCAAACCTGAAAAAGGTGTGGTATGGAGACGAAAAATTATTACCGAAGATTCAAAGAATTTAATTTAAATCATAATTATATGGTAAATTAGGTTGAAATCGTACTGTTCGGAAGTATTCTTAATAAAAGACGTGGAACTTCCTGACATGAACATAAAACATAACAATTGACAAAATTAAAATAGCACGTGTTGCCACTTACAAATAAAAATATTGCCAAAATCTACAATTGCATTTTTTATCAATCTTTTCTGGATCCTTAAAACTGCCACAAAATACACTTTATGCAGTCGAGACAAGGGTGAAGTTTTATTGGATATATATTAAGAATGGTTTTAGGTGCAAAGTGGGTGGGGTCCAATAAATTTTAAATCCATTAGTAGTGAGTACACATGTTCGGGGTCTGTATTACACTCCATTTAACTTTATGAGGTTTAAATTCGTTGAATTGTTACGCACTTTAATTTGAAATGGTGTCTATTGTACAACATAATACTTTTTTAAATAATTATATTTAAAATTTGTATTTATAATATTATTTTCTTTATATATATTCTTACGTTAAATTTTATTTTATAACTATTTTAAAATGCAATTAAATTATTATATAAAACGTGATCGCGCCGCAGGCAGCGTCCGCTGGTCGTCAGGGCTGTAGAATGAATAATGTGATATCTATGTATGTATCTATAAACTATGTAGCATGTCAATAATTGTCAAATGTGTCTGACCCTTAACCTAAGTATGTGGCGAGAGCCTTTCCAAATATTGGTCGAGGTTTTATCTCTATCAGGTCATTCGACTAGGTATAATGAGAGTCAAATCAATTATATTTATGATTATTAGTAGTTAGTATGACATAACTTTCAATTATAATCACTGAGTACATAATTATCATCACTAAGAAGCAAGTCAAAAACACTTAAGTAAAATATAATTTACACAGTCAATTAGTCAAGTTAATTTATCAATTTTTTTCAACGGATCAGCATTGCAATTCAACGTGGCAATGCTGCTAGCATTCTGGGCACATTGCCAAAAGGTAGCGGGATCGAGCATTTGACTTATCTTATCTAACAATAGCTAGTGTATTGCTCAAATGTTTTTTTAGTAGCTGTAGTATAATTGTAATTAGTATTTTATTTTAACAATGGCATCGGCCCATTGAAAAAAAATAGAGGATAAATCGTAGTTTATAGTATTTTATATATGCATTTTTAACTTATACTATCGATGGAAATGAAAATTTAAAAGCATTTTATGATGGTCGCCCTGGCTAAATCTTCAGTGACATGACTTCTGGCGCCCAGGGCCCTGAGTTCAAATCCTGGCAGGGGCAAACATTTATATGATGAGCATTGATATTTGAATCAAGTCTTAGATGTTTGCTGTTATGTAGCTGTGTGCGCATATTCTCCCGTGCCACAAAGAGCCCAAAAGCGGGGTGAAAAAAAGAATACTGCAAAAGAATATAGAAAATATATTAGTTAATTTAGGTACTCTTAACATGTGACTTGATTATACAATGCTTCCATAAAAGCATATATACAATGCATTCTTGGTCTAGCGTGATACCATCTTCGACCACATCTTTACTGACCATCAAGATAGTGGTCAAACGTTATATCTATACAGCATAAAAAAAAACATTTTGCAGAAAGGGTTATTTTTTAGCGTATTATATACATATATCCTTTAGCTTCCTCACTAGGTAAGACTGTATTGAGAAAACCTGGACTGTGCACAATAAAATGAAATCCCTCGTCACAGAAATTAGAAATGATTAAGAAGCTAAAATATCCAAATCGTTTCCACACTTCCTTAATCTTCGCGATGAGTATTAAATCGTGTCAGGAAAACAGAAGAAAAAGTATTCAGCAAGTTAATACACTTTACTAACACCCATTCATCCACTCTAATTCAATAAACACTTTTAACGGTCCCACACTCAATAATTTTGTTTTTCCCTCGGGTCACTCCAATTTTGGTAATATCCTTTCGTCAAAATTCGATTTACGGAAAAAACTACTATTTTTCTCCCCTTTCTGCAATCATCCGAGCGTAAAAAGCATTAGTGTCAGTAGCATCGTATTGCACTGACTTTTAACCCCTTGGTATCTGGTCGGGTATAAAATACCCATAAATTACTTTTTGTCGATTGTCAATTTTTTTCATGATTGATTGTGCCTTATAGTTTTCTTAATCGATTGTTTGTGGCGAAATTACGGTTGGGTTATTTTTGAATAATAGATTTTAGAGAAAGGTAAAATAAAAATATATATTGATCGATACACCCCTTCGATTGTATGAGACTTAACCATTGATTTTATTTTATGATGTGGTAATGTTTTGATAATAACATTTACTAGCTGTTACAAAAAATAGCGGTTGATCAATAAATAAACTGAGAAAATGAGTCATAAATATTAAATTTATGATCCACACCCGTATTAGAACGCTTATTAGCAAAAACACATAAATATGTCAAGATAGAGTAGCCAAAGCAAAATAGCAGATATTTTCTAAAATTGACCCCTTGTTGGGGCACCGGAACAAATTTTATAACATTTACACTTGAACTCGATGAAATGTTAAAAATTCATTGTCCGTGAATTTAGGGGTCATATTGTACACGGTCACACGTAAGTTAGATATTCTATGATGTATTGGTAAAAATAATATAACATAATGCTATCTGGAACAAACTTAGCTTTTCTTTGTGACGCCCAAGCATAATAATGAAAAATTTCGCCAAAATATATTGACTAACCGGTTGGCGCAGTTGGTAGCACTCTGCCTTCTGAGCCGCTGGTCCCGGGTTCGATTCCCGGACAGGTCAAACATTTGTGTGCATGAACATGTCTGTTTGACCTGTGTCTGGGTGTGTATATGTATATAAGTATATATATATCAGTCATCAGGTTACCATAGTACAGGCTCTGCCTAGTTTGGGACCTGAAGACCTTGTGAGAATGTTGATAAATAAAATAAAAATAAAATAAAATAAAAATATCTAATAATATCTTTTCATATAAATATGCATTATACGACTGTGCATTTTGATACAGAATATATATTTTTTAACATATATAATGTATTTAGAAATACTTACTACTTACGCATGAGTCGAATTAAAAATGAGAAAAATCATATTAAGACATCGTACTGATAAAATAGTTGAACCAGTTGACCGCCGCAACCAAAATTGCTATACACCTCAAAATTGTACGACTTAAAATAGTTTTGTATAAAAATATATTTTAGAATATCTTAACCAATGGTTAGAGGCAGAATAAACAATTAGAATTTAACTTTAAAAGTCACTAATGTAACTCTTATTTTACAAACAATTAAACCTTTTTGACCAATGCTAATTTACGACGTCACGGGTACTATTAAGACGTGGCTACAAATCTGTTGACCACGTGTGGTCGTATAGACCGATACGGGTAATAATCTGAATTTGAATTTCATGCTGTGATTGGAGGGTTAGGTCGGTCAAGTCTATTAATGGTTTAAAGTTTGTCTTTGACAAAATCTTTTATATATAGAAAAAAAATATGTTTTTTTCGAATTCATTTATTTGAATTAGGATTTCTAATATACTAGCCTTTTTTTCACTACTTAACCACGGAACATTTTCTTAAAATACTCTACAAGTTCGCTTCAAGTGCGCCTGTAAAATTTGAAGAGCTCCTTTTCTTCAGGATCCCATCATCAGATCCTACTTGATGACTATAGGATGACCCTGGACTTAGAAAATTCGTTTTGTTTGAAAAGGTGGCGCCTTTTAAACAAAAAAAGTTATCTAATTGTTCACCGAGGAAATGGAAATTAAAGCATATAAATAAACAAAGATTTAAAGGTAATTCCAGATATTTCTCTTTTTTTGAAGTCAGTTAAAAACCCACATGATATCAAAAACGTCATGTGGCTGTCTGTCACTTTAATAGATAATAGGAAGATCACATCGCGTACTAATTAATTAGTTTTAATTATTCTGACCCTTCTTTAAAAGGGTTATTCTGACCACATGATAGTTTTAAACCATGAATTAGTCAAATTGATATGTCTATTAATTTGATGAGCTTCCGTGTTATCTGAGTTGTGATCATATTTTATGTAGTAAATTTATCTTGATCGTATTTCGCTCTTAATTTTTTTTTTTTTTTTTTTTTTTTACATTTTATAAGTTTGCGTTTGACAACTGTCTCACCTGTTAAGCGATGACGTTATCTATTGAATTACATAAAGCAATACTTTTTTTTCAAGGTAAAGTTAAAATACTTTATAGTATAAATGTTTTCAAAAATACATTACACTTGTATATTATTAACTTTACATTACAAAATACATGCAGGTTTCCCCTTGCACCAGGTTACCCTGTATGGCGGGAGATATGGACACACACAATCATATGACACGACATCCAAGACCCGAGAATCAACATCTATGCTCATCACAGAAATGTTCACCCCAGCCGGGATTCGAACCCAGGGTTCGCGGTTCTAAAGTAAACTGTCTCTAATCATTGAGCTAAGACTACCGCCTGACGATGATCTCTTTGTGTACTGAAAACAAATTTTCAAAAAACAGTTTTTCCTCTTTTTAATGAGATAAATTATTTAAAAAAAATCGCAATAACATTCAATTCATTTAGCTATTGCCAGCATTCTCAGAATTTTAGCAGCATTAGCAGCTTATAGTAGCAGAGTAGCGTAGTCTTTCTGAGCTATTATTAAGAAGATGACTAAAACAAACATTTGGCTCTTGAAATCAAATGAATCTTTACAAAACCTTTATAAAATATTCTACATTCGCTATCAGGAATCTCCAGGCTAAATATAGTTCATTTGTCATTGTCAATACTGTCCATTTGTAACGTATTTAATATTAAATTATTTTATGAACACGGAAGCTTTATCTAAACACCATTTGAGTGTATTGTAAAAATGACATCAACTGTTATACGATAACTGTCAATAGCAGTCAATTGTCAACTGTCGAAGTGTCCAATGTCAATGCTTAATGGTTTGTCAAAACATATAATCTGTTAATGACTTTAAACTGTGGAGTTTATTGGTTTTGAGTGATGTATGGTGTGATGAAAGATGTTTGGTGATTCCCAGACATTTGAAGCAAAATTTTGACATATTTTAAAGATGTCATTTATTCTTAATGTATTTATTACGCATCAGCTCTCTATTTGAGTAGACTTGTAACTTGTACTTGAGTACTACTCGCATATCGCTGGGACAGTCCATATTAATTAATGTAATTATTTATGAATAATACAATTTAAATATATGCATTAGTAATTATAAAATGATTTATGATTAATAAAATAAAATTTGATGTATTAGTAATTATAATATTAAAAAAAATTTAATAAATGATTTAATAAAAATTATTAATATTGCAAGTTTATATGTAATAGTTTCATATTTCGACTTGTATAAATATTTTGTTAATATCATCATGTAATTAAAATTAAGTTCATGTGAGTTCATACGTTTTAAAATTTTATATAGCATATCGATTGGTTCTCACTTCATCCAATTACATATTACAATGAAAATATTTTATGACGCCCAATAAAACCCACTGACATTATTGAAGTGGAAAACTGGAACATAAAACTTTAAGTAGTTTGGACTCTCTCGAAAATATGAAGGATGTTCAGATCGTAAAGTGGGTAAATAATACAAAATACAATAAGTGGAGATATTGAAGACGCTAGGGTGTAATGATTGCGATACACCGGGAGATTAATTTCATTAAAGTCGGGAGAAAGAACAAAATAAAAATTGAATAATTTATGAAAAGTAGCTTGGCTGTTAAAAATTATGGTGTAATGTGTAGAAATTATTTGAAGATATTGGCGTTTGAATGTTAAAAATAAGAGCTATTTAATTTTTAAATCCTTAAGCTAGTTTACGTTGTAAACAGAATCACGACAATTGTTACGACTCTTGTAAATATGAAGGCGTTTGAACACTATTTTATCGAATGTTAAATATAAATAAATAATGTAATATCTGATTAAATATAAAATCAAATATATTATTATCATCAAAATGTGATTTTTTATTCTCTAATTTTGTATTGTATCTTTTCACCCTTTAATTTTGTATTACCTAAATACTTTTATTTCATCTGATATAATGTTAGTATAGTAATAAAATAGTATACTACCACTAACAACTATCGTTTTCAAAACATTAATGATTGCGTGGTAGAAAGAACGCTGCAACTTGTCACAATTATTCAAAACTATTAGTATTGTTAATATACATTTGTATCATCATGTACGCAACACTTCAATATTAAATAGCCTCATTTGCTTAAATAAATAAAAAACTTCTCTACGGCGCTCTTCACGAAAAACTTTTCCTCACATTGGCAGTTACACTTTTCGCTATTTTGATATTATTTCCTTCTTTATCAATGGTTATAACAATATTTTGATTAATTAATATAATTATAATTATGAATTTGCCTGCCCACTGCAAATATTTAATATTAAAATATTTAATATTTGTAGTAGGCAGGGCACATAGCTCAAAGAACAGATGGCCGTTGGGGCCGAAAAGTTCTAGAATGGAGACCACGGACTGGCAAGCGCAGCATAGGACGGCCACCGACCAGGTGGACAGACGACCTGACTAAGATCGCAAGCAAGGGCTGGATGCGGGCCGCTTCCAACAGGTCCTTGTGAAAATCAATGGGGGAGGCATATGTCCAGCAGTGGACGTCCTATGGCTGAGATGATGATGATGATGATAATAATATTCAAAATCTACGTAGCTATAACAAAAAAACTCATCGCGTCACATAAAACTTTTCAGTTGATTGAAATAAAATAAATAAATCATATTTTGACCTGTGTTATATATTGTTCAATGATGTTTTTAAATGAAAAAGCTCCCAGCACATAATATTTTATAGAGTAGTTACCAGTACCAGTTTTTAACTGGTAAATAAAAAAAATTAAGGGAAAAAATATTAACGTAGTTAAATAAAAATATTTGACACTTATTGTTTAACCAAAAAGTGCTCAAAGCGACTAAACAAAAGGAAAATTACATTAGTTTTATGAACGTAATTTGCTATAGTCGGCCCGCCAGTAATTGCGTGTCACGTGTAGTTCTCACTTTTATTGTCATAATTAGACAGATAATACCTTGCACTGCTGCACAAAGAACTCTTATAAAACTAACAACATAATGCGTGCCTGTAGTCGTATCTAGACCAGAATTTAGTTAATTGATCTGGGAGCGTAACTTGTCTTGTTTTAATAACAATATCATAGATCTTTGTCTATTGTTGTGCCACTGTCCTAACTCTCGTTGTCACCACACTAGGCGTCGCGTCGCGAGGACGCCGCAACTAGTCGCAGTCGTAAACATTTACGACCGCACAGGGATTAAACTCGTGTGACTACTGTCAGGTATTTATTAAAAAAGCTGTGTTTGTTTCCACTATTGCTTTTTAAAAATATATATTTTTACGTTGGCTTAAACGTCTGTGTAAATCTACTTTTAAAGGTAGGGTATAATATTATAGTTTTTCTTAAATCTTAGTTGCTTATTATCACTGGTTCTAAGCCTTAAAAAAATAAATACGTTTATTATATAAATAGAAAAGGAAGGGGCTGGATGTGTGCTGCTTCGAACCGGTCCTTGTAGCGAACAATAGGGGAGGCATATGTCCAGCTGTGGACCTTTTATGACTGAAATTATGATGATATATAAATAAGGGACCACTTTTCACATGATTTTTATAATAAGGTGTTATTTTTGGGATTTTAACTAATATTAGTAATCAGTATATCCTAGAAAATGTATATTGGGTGGTTCAAAGGTCAAAATCTTGTTTATATATGTTCCAAAAGGGAATTTTGAGAAAACATAATATATATATTTGGCGCAGTGCCGGACGTCACCGTGTAACATAACATAACTTTTAGCCCGAATATTGGATAGATGTCATAGCATTACAGCACTACACCACAAAACAGACACGTATTGTTTTGTGACTACAGGGTCTTAGTGGGCATAGTGAATCCGCGATAGCTGAACACCTGCTTGAGTCAAGCCTTACCACCGGATTGAGCTTAACCAGCCAAAGAAACTCTCCACAGAACAGCATTACCATCCTAGCATTGTGCGCAAAGCGATTACAATAAGGAAAAAAACATTTGATCCACTGCGAGCTTGTGCCGATTCTGTCAGTATTATATGTTTAGAACAATCACTGGACTGCTTGCACTTTAATAAATCGAATATGAGTATTGAAAGAAACAATAACAACATTCTCAATATGCCGACAGCCGCTATTTTATTCTTCTCGTAACCACCATCAATTTCACTTGAGGGAAACATCAAGGTCAGGTCAGTCATACACATATTTTAATATCTAATTGTGCGAATAAACCCAGTAGTACCCAATCGATTCGCAAAAATTAAAGAAAAAAAATACCTAGTTACAATGCAATGTTAACTACTGCTTAGTGATAACGGATATTAATTTATCAAAGAGTTTTATGTTCATTAACAACATACTTGGCGGAACACGTTAATATTTTGAAGGGAAAATTCGGCTACTAATGGGTTTATAACCCACGACTACAGCTGGATCTGATCTTGAAAGTGTAAAAAATAATCGGGTCGTTAAGTTGGCATTGCTGCACATGAGTCTTTTCTGTTTGAGACGTGAGTATTATTCATATTTGCCATTCTACCCAATGCTAATATTTTAGTACCTACCTACCTGTGATGCAAAATAGAAAAGAAGTTCCATTTTTTTTTTTGTTTGAGGCAGGCAAGAGTTTATATATATGCTAAGATGCTTACTCAAAACTTATCATTTAAAATATACATGTACATTGTACGCACATGTAATTAAATCAATCCTATTAACAATATCTTTTATAACTTTGGTCGGGTACTATAATAAACCATCTGTAAAAAACACAAAACACCGGGAAAATAATCCCGGCTATAAATTAAGCTTTCTTGGACGTTATCACCCAAAAATACAATTCGGTTATTTGTCCAATAACTTGAAAAGGTTTCCCCTAAAAAATATGAAGAGAAACTGTGTTAACAAACAAAAAAGATTTATTCTCAAGTGCCAGATAAGTTCCTTTACGATTTTCCGTGGAATGGCGGAGAAACGATAGATAAATATAGTGAAAAACCCAATAAAAGTATATTGCCTAATCTCTATCCGATATTTTCTTAGCGTTGCGATGAAGGTTTTCCTTTTACAGGATACTGAGGAAACGTCAGTTTTGTGTGGATACGAACTTCATTCCACCAAATCATGTTTATAATATGCCTGCGGGATTTTGGTGTCGGTAAAACCAGCTCTATAGAGACCAAGCTACGACAGCATCAGCTACATAAAAAATATTCATTTGTTCAAAATAGCAAAAGGTCTGAAAGCCCACATCTTACGCGCAACCAACCCAATACTTAACTGTCTTATTGGTAGTGAAATTTAACTCAATTGAGGTTCTTTGACTTTCTTGAGTATCAGTATGTTATTAGTGTTAAATTAATTGAAGAAGGTTATTACTTTAAAATTTCATAATCAAAATAATTTCGCAGAAAACTCTTAATCTTAAAAATTATGTCCCATGGGGACTAATGCCAAGCAGAAAAATAAATAAAAAATCACCATAGAAATTGAATGTTCTCAGTTGTTTTTTTTCTATGAAAATTTTTCCACTCATATTATATTGAGCATCAAAAAAATTTATTCTATGACCAAGCAAAATCAGCTACAAAACGTTACCTTTGTCAAACTCAATAGAAGACAGATTTTGGTTTGAGAGCCAATTTTGCTGTGAACCAGTCTAGCCAAAGATTTATAGTAAATTTTTTTACTGAAAACTGTGTCTGCCTTCTTTAGCTTTGCAAATAGTTGTGATGAATGATTTGCAAATAGATTTGCAAATCATTTTATATTGCACATTGTTGATTACTATTACTAATAATAAAAAGCAATTATTTGCATGAATATTTCTGAATAGAACTGTAATGTCCACACTAAGCTGTCCTCATTCACCCAAGACATTTCCACCTTATGCTTTTATCGGGCACACTCACAACCGTTATTGTAAGCGATGCTTCTGTTATCTTCAATTATTTAGGAGACGTTCTTTCCTCAATGAAATAAACACTCACAATTGGGGAAAAATATTCTAGTTTAATATTTGAGAAAATTATAGATATAATTTATTTTTATGTTTTGATTTGGACTATCTTGGGAAAGTAAACTGTGATATTTTCTTTTTTAGATAGTACGGCGGGTTTTAAGATGAAAGGAAAACGAGAGGATACGCATGGTTGATTATATTAACATAAAAGAAAATATTGAAAATATAATAATAACTAACGATTTTACTAGAATACGACTGGCAACTGCTCCCGGAAGCTGTTTCATACATCACTGTTACTGTTTATTAGTGACCCCGTGGTTTCACCCGCGTGGTGATGAAAGCGGTAGTGATAATGATGATGACCCTATGATATTTAAGAAATAACGTGGCGTTCTTTTAGTACAAGATATTCCGAAATCGGTTCTGTAGATCCAGCAATTACCCCCTACAATATCACAAACTCATAAACTTTACCTGATTATATTAATATTAGTTTATAGATCTCTGTTGATGATAGTTTTAATAATGAAGTAGGCTTTTACTGTTCAGCGCCAACTCTTGATCCTTTGCTGACTGTTAATTTATTTATTTATCACAATTAGACCCCCGCACTAGGATTTCCTATGTCGCGGGAGGCACAGGAGGACACACACAATCCACACAAACCACACGAACACCCAAGACCCGGGACAAACATCTACACTCATCACACGAATGTTTGCCTCTGCCGGCAATCGAACTCACCCTGGGTTCGATTGACCCGGAGACACAGAATACAGAATATGTTTATTGCATATAACTGTGTACATAAGATGGTCAAGGTTACAATGTAAGTTTCAACAGTTTGCCCATTTCGGACGTACAATTTTTGTAGTTTACTTTTCACATACATAATATAAATTTCACATATATAATAATGGAATGTTTACATCTATTTCTAATAACAACTTAAAGGCAGCTGACAACTTAATTACTTTACATCAAAATATTCTGCCAAATTATAAAATGCTTTGGATGCCAGCCAGCTTTTGATTTTATATTTAAATTGATTATTTTTTAATTACTTCAGTTCTAGGGGTAAATGGTTATAAACTTTAATTGCCATGTAATAAGTACTTTTATGAAATGTAGCATTGTTGACTTGTGGTACGCATTTTATCGTCTACTTAACTTCACCTTTGTTCTTGTAAGCATAATAATAGATTAGTGTTTTTTAATTTGGGCATTAGGTTTAAGAATATCTGCGATGCGCCTGGAACGCTTACAAAAATGAAAATTCACGCCTACAAAAAAAATCCATAACCGAAATGAAATTTTCATAGTATACCTTTCATACGATGCAAATAACTATGTGGTGAAAAAAATGGAGTTGTAAGACTAAAGTTCCCTCTATGACGTAGTTTTTGACATTTTACAATTACTTGACATATGCCTTCGCAGCTGCATACAGAGTGTGGGTGACTCATGACGTATGGTTATTGTTTCAAAACTAGAAACACTAACTTTTGCGGATAGGTCGTAATAGCTAGAACTCTTTTTGGGGGCGAAAATTTAGGTAGTGCTTATGAACCAACTGTTGGTGATTATTTGTCTGATAAGAAACACATTGGGCCCAAATGATTCATTGGCGAGCGTGGTGCGCATTTGGGAGCCCTAGGTCACGGGAACTTACTCACCCCTACTCACTCATGAGTCCTAGGTTAACTAGGTACTAATTTACTTTAATGTCAGACTGCTTTACTGTTATGGTTTCACACGAAATATAAGTATATTTTTATAATTAACTTTTTAGCGTCTGTTGTGACCTAACTATAACCTGACACGGCACCAAATGTCTGTAATAATGTACTGTAAGAATTGTACTATAATGATTTTCACAATATTATTTTTTCGCGCTAGTTAGAGGTTAAAGCGGCGGAGATGGATGTTGGAGATGATGTTACAGCATTTTAATTTCCATTACATCCCTTTAATAAAAATATTATTATATTAGTTTATTTATAAGGATAGCCTGAGTTAAAGCGTGATTATATAATAATGATGATTAAATAATGTAGTAATAGTAACGGAACAGTAAGTATATAAACTTGTGTGAGTAGAGAATATGGAAAAGAAAGCTCTTAGCAAACGTATTTTGTCCAGATAGAAGATATTCTGAAAAAAAGGCCAGGAGTAAAAAAAGGCTTTTTAAAAAACGTTTTGCTGATTTATAATTTTACTTTGAGTCCTCGTGGTAGTTTTTATAACAATACTACGAACAGCTGTTAAAAACATAGTTCTGTCATATAAATTAACAAAATGTCAAAGTGACACTTTTTTAATAACTTGTTATAGAGCTATTTTTATTTTTATTTATTGCATTTATAACCAATTTTATTTTATTTATACTTTTATTAGTTTTAGTTTGTTATTTTTGACCATTTATATTTTGTAATTTATGGGTCCTTTTGCCTGCAATAAAGATATTTTATTATATTTTTTTTATTTTTTTATTTACTTCACATCAATTATCAACGTTTATGTATTTGGATATGATTCATATTAAATATATATATAAATATATAGCTATATTCTAAATATTTTTATTCTTCAATAATATTGTCCTGCCCCAACAGTATCCGACTAATTCAATAACTGACCGCTGTCCACTATAGAAAAGGATGGTCATCTAAATCCGCATTTACAGCCAATTTTGCACCAATGCTGTGTATCGTGGGAAATGTCCCAGCTAATATTTGTCAACGCTGCGCAATTGGATGTTGTGAGGATTTTGCTAAACGTTGTGTGTGCTGGTTTCATTATAATTATTTATTTATTTTATTTATTTATTTATTTAATTGACATCCTTTTGAAGGCATAACAGTCGCCCAATTCACCTACACAAATTTAATTCTATAGTACAAATTTATGTGCCAACTGACACCAAAGCACTCCGGTACAAGAATTGTTATTTAAGGTTTAAATTCAAAACTTCTTTCAATATTTTCAGTTGCGTGTGTGTACAATGCTTGCATGTTTGTTAATATGAGTAACAAGTTGACTCACGTTTATGAAAACTTGCCTAGTCACTTAATATGTATGTTTCTCAATGTTACATTTTAATTTATTCAACAATCTCACATACTCAAATATATAATATTAAACCTAATCTTACAAATTATTATTTATTCCATACATTAACAAGGGAACATTAACATAATAAAAAAATAATTTAGAATAGCAATAAAATAATCTAACTTAAAATAAAAACCTTAAAAATTTAATAAAAACTAAATTAAATGTTTCTCAATTGAAATTGTTCATATATAATACTTTTGTTTATATAGATCATCAATATATGTCTTAAAGGTCAGCGCGTTGTCAATGATGCAGCTGATGCTAGCGCCCTTAAGCAATGGATATATATATATATATATATATATATATATATATATATATATATATATGACGATGTGGTCGAAGATGGCTCTCAAGGACTGCTGCCTGGACACTATGTGTTTGGTGACAGTTTTTCAAACTTGTTGATCTTCTTTAAAACAAATAAATAGAACATAGAATGCTTGAGAATTTTATAAACTTTACGAATGCCTAAAACACTAGAATTCCTAACGTAGTAAGTCAGAGGGCTTCGAATATTATATAGTTTGGACCACATTCGGTGGTCTTTCTCAAGGAGAGTACGGAGCCCTTTCGGACGCGGTCACGATTCTCCTTGTAATGCTTATCCTGTTTATAAACTGCGTATATCTGATGTGATTTTCTCAATGATTTCACACAAATAAAAGCTTGTTATCTAGCTTGTCATTCCAAATTTTACACTCTTACATGTCAAAGTGACCATTGGTCAGTTAATCCGATCTGCACCGGGCACCGTGTTCTATCTGCTTTGTCATTAACAATGTTAAGTTCGTGAAAATGTGTGGGAATAAGGATTGTAACGATTTCTCATACACCTTTATTTAGAAATAATCTGTTTACATTAAACGGTTGCAGCAGAGGCTACTGAAAGGAATTTAATATAATATTAGTGAAAATAAAACTGACTTTTGTAGTCATCCGAAATAAAATAAATGAAGCTGATTTTGGAGATCTTAGTAAAGTGGAAAATATTCAAATTATCGCATTGTTATCAGTACACAAACATAACAACAAATTAATCCAATGGTTTAAAGAAGGTGAAAAGATACAGGCAAAGCTAATAAAAGCGTTTAAATAATTTAAAATGACCTGAAATCGGAAAATGGAGTGGAGGGGAGATGGAGTCACAGTCGGGATTATTGTCTAAGGACAGCAATAGTAAGACTTTGAGAGTTTTAAAACCTTAAGTTGAGTTTTAAGAACTTGTAGGTACAAATGCGAGTCGATAAAATAATGAAAATTATAACACATGCCATCAGTTTACAGGTTCGCAAGCTGGTTTTCTTTAGAATGAAGCAAAATTTATTTATTTTTTAAATTATTTATTAACATTCACACAAGGTCTTCAGGTCTCAAGCTAGACAGAGCCTGTGCTATGGTAACCTGATGACTGATATATATACGTATATATACATATATATAAAGGTCAGTCATTTTCAATAATGGAAAATGTTGCTGACGTGTTTGTCGCGGCATTCAATTATTGAAAATTTTAATGTATTTGTCAATCATCAGTACATATTATATAATTGAATTGAACTTATAAATTTAATAGTGCACTCATGCAAGGTAAAATGTTTTATTTCAAATAACAATTTTAAAAGAACTCAATCATAAACCTTGCATCAGTTTTGACGTTATTGCAGTAAGTAGCGCCTTCGCTAAAATAAACACGCAAGCTTTGCCAAAAAATGTTTGGAATACTATTATTTACAATGCAGTATTAAAACACAGCGATAAAAATATCGAAAAGTTGTAACGTAATTTTTTAAGTAAAAAGAACATAGATAATATACGAATTTATTCGTTTATGTTATGTGAAGAAAAAAATCCCCCATATATTATATGATATATATATATATATATATATATATATATATATTCTTGCAAATTAATTAATCATAAGATTATGTAATGAAATCAATATGAATTTTTTTTAACATTTCCGTTTACTGATAATCTGTGATTGCATCAAGTTCACACACTTTCCAACTTCTAAATCTTTGAAAATATTCTTTTGGTTCAGGCAATTACACTTTAAAAATTCTAATTTTTTTCCCCAGTAATTATGGTCTATCTCGCGTCGAGATAGTTTTCGATCCTCGAGTAAATCATATCTTTGTTTTTTGCAACCTATTACCCGCCTAGAAATGCAATCGTATAAACCGTGGTAAGGCATCCGGTCTCCGGTCTATAAAGATATCTGAAATAGCGTATATAATTGGTATCCCGACAAACCAGATATCATTAATACTCAAGTAATACGTTTTAAATTGTATGAATATGGCGTTGTTTATTTTATAAATTATCGAGTTGCACAATTTGGAAAGAACCTGCTTCTATTTAATTAAAATAGTGAGAGTATTAAAAACCCGTTTAACCATGAGTAGATATGACTAATTAAACACGAATAACAGTGGCTACGCGTAATCCGTGTAACTTAAATTAATGGACATTCGCCTTTACTCAGCAGAGATGAAAAACACATTAGCTGTGTATAAGCAAAAAAATAATATATTATAGTGTAAATAGTATAAGATAGTGGTTAACGCTGTACATGTACAGTAAAGAAAGGTATAACCGTTAAACTGTAAGAATCATTCAGCATGGCACAGGGACCCAAAATGAGTCTTGGCCTCCGATAATAATACGTGCCACTTTGTTCGATCTTGAGCCATCTCTTGCCAGTTATCGGCTTGGAGCTCGCGAAGATCCTCCCCAACTTCATCGCTCCAGCGATACCTGGGACGGCCGACGGTGTAACTTAAATTAATGGACATTCGCCTTTACTCGGCAGAGATGAAAAACACATTAGCTGTGTATAAGCAAAAAAATAATATATTATACTTTGCATTACAAAAAATACACACAAAAATATATAAATAACAATTCATACAGCAATAATAAAAGCAACAATCGGAAGAGACCGCGAACGGTCGCTTGATCGTAAAATTTTACGATAACGTTACACACGTGTGATGCGGACCCTACAGTGATATGACGTCACATAAATGACCCCGCAGTGATGGGTCGTCATATTTACGATGTCAGTTTGAATGTGAGTGACAGTCGATTGTGACCGATGTTATAAGTTGAGAATAGTGATGCGCTTTTTATCGATATCTGTACAGAAATAATTTAAAAAAAATAAACTTATAAATAAAATTACGATGACATTTCTTCACGAGTAGTTCTCAGACTCGTCAATAGAAGAATATAAACCCTACGTAGAGTCTTGATGTTAATTAGTGTTTGTTTATATAACTCCCTTTTGATGTTATCTATATTATGGTGATTTACTGAAAATGTTTAAAATGAACATTATTGGAAATGAAAATTATGTGCAATTACATATTATATTCAAAAGATTTATATAACAAATACACAATGATATTCCTTACAATTCATAATTTTAATTAATTGCGATCATGTGGCTGTAATAATAATACTAATAAAATACTAGCTGATATTGTGTAGGTGATATTGAATAATATTTTTTTTCCGGTTACCGGAAACGGTAAGTTCGTTAGGTTTCATACTTAGTAAAAATATATATATTTTTAAATATCAACTTAACACAGGTGATTAAAATAAATGATAAAGATATATATTTTTTGCATACAACATGAGAAATTTAATACACGATAAATACACATACCCAAAATATAGTAAAGTAAATAATTCTGTCGCTTTAATCATGTTGTACCTGTCAGGCGTATACATGTCATATAAAAAGGTGTACCAATTATAATACTAGTTATCGATATTCATGTACCTTATTGAATTAATATGGATATTCATTTTCTGGCAATCCGTGGTAATGGTGTACTTATTGTTTATTGCTAATAAATATTATCTCCTTGTATATATGAATAGTTTCTGAATTAATTCAGGAGCGTGTCTGTCATAAATGCCATTTCATTGTTCATTTGAGAGAATTGTGTGGATTTTGCAGTAATTTGGGGTACTTAGTACGGCACGAAGTAAATATTTATAACTTAAAGTAACTTAACTTACAACTTTACGTTTTGTAACTGAAATGTGAAGGGGACGCCGTTATCAAATCCCAGCGTGGTGGCAGGGTACATTCGTATTATGTAAGTACTAGTGTGTTCAGGCAGCAATCCTTGAAAGCCAAGAAGCATTCTAGATCTAGCGTGATAACATCTACGACCACATCTTCACTGACCATCAAGTGAGATAGTGGTTAACGCTCTACACGTACAGTAAAAAAGGTATAACCGTTAAACTGTAAGATTCATTTAGTATGGCGCCGGGACCCAAAATGAGTCTTGGCTTCCGATAATAATATGTGCCACTTTGTTCTTCTTGGGCGATCTCTTGCCAGTTATCGGCTTGGAGCTCGCGAAGATCCTTCCCAGCTTCATCGCTCCAGCGATACCTGGGACGGCCGACGGGTCGTCGACCAATAGGCCGTCCCAAGTATGCTCGTTTAACAGCATGGGTATCCTTCATTCTTTCTAGATGACCGAGCCAGCGAAGTCTGTGGGCTTTAGTTTCACCTATGATATTGGGCTCGTTCACCATCTCTTCAATTTCAAGGTTTTTTCTTCTCCATGTTCCTTCTTCTGTCTTCAGCGGCCCCAACATCTTTCTAAGCACCTTCCTTTCAGTGATGAGTACTTTGTTTTCTTCTTTTAGCGTCAATGTCTAGGCCTCACAGCCGTACATCGGGACAGGCTGAGCAAGATGAAAAGTGGCCGCATACCTTTAACGCTAAACTCAATTTTTATTCTAAATTTTACAGAAAAATTGACGGCGGCCGTGGCGCAGTAGTTAGTGTCAGTGACATGACTACTGCGTCACAGGGACCCTGGATTGGAATCCCGGCAAGGGCAAACATTTGTGCGATGAATGTTGAATGTTTGTCCCTGGTCTTGGGTAATTTTGTGCTGTGATTGTGTGTGTCCATGCCTCCCGCGAAACAGGAAATCGTAATGCGGACGTCTGAGCGTGATAAAAAAAAATCTGCAGATTACTCAGCTGCAGGAAGGTTAAAATTGAGTCATAAAGTGGAACAGTAAGGGTCAGGATTATGTTAGTGGTGGATATTAAAGCGAACATTAGCTGTTTATTTGCAGCCAACTTGTGGCAACACCGCCCCTTTCCCATACACATAGATTTCTCGACAGAATGGCCATAATCGAATTACGCCCGTTCCATAGGCTTAACCCATTAGAAGCAGAACATGGCCTCTCGATTTGCGACACGGCATAGCCAAATTGAATTGCTTCTGTGCACTTTGAGTCTTATGCACAGGCAAATGGAATCGATAATAATGGCTACGCAAACAGAAACAAGAGTTCTTACGTAAAGTTTGTAAACATTGACACTACTAATTATATAAAAAGTACCACAGATACCACAGCTGGAATTTCAATTAAAATCGAACCTGTCACTGTAAAATCATAATACACGATTTTCGATGTCTGTAGATGAAATGTTATTGTATCGATTTGGACTAGCGATTAGTGAATATGTACAGTGTCACGCAACAGATTATAATGTAAAGCTGTAGGTTTGGGCGCCCAAGATACAGGCTATGCCTAGTTTGGAGCCCGTTGCATAATAGTTAAATTTATTAGATTACTTTAAGTTTATAGAATATGTTTATATTATTAATATAATTTGTGTTTCTGGGAATAAATGATTACTGATTACTGATTACACTCATTATCGTCTTAATCATTTCTCATTATCATCACCAGTTGTCCACTGTTGGTTACAGGCTTCTGTTATTGCACGCCACCCAACGAGAACCACGATCTAGCGCATCTAGATAATCCTAGCTACCCCAAAGATTATCACCTTACCTAGCCTGAGTTACTGTGTTTGTGTCTTTCACTGTGTGTGCCGACTTGCGGTATCCACTACAGAATAGACTGGTTCAAACGCTTATCGGTTCCTTGACTAATATGGCCTATCTTTTTCAACTTCAATTTGATTATCCTGTAGGGTATAATAACCACTTTAATTATCTGTCTGAACACGTCGTTCCTTATTTGTTCTTGCAGAGAATAGCCATTGCTCGATGAGTAATTTTGAATATATGGACTAACTATGCTGTATCCATTGTCCACGTTTCTTCCTAGAAGCCTCTCTAAGAAGCCACTCCTATTAACGTCATGAAATTTAGGAAATACTTAATGAACTCATTCTCCAATCTTAAGGAGACCGTATTATTTTGCAGTATCAAAGACAATTACAGTATGAATGTCCGGTTGGCGCAGTTGGTAGCACTCTGCCTTCTGAGCCACTGGTCCCTGGTTCGATTCCCGTACAGGTCAAACATTTGTGTGCATGAATATGTCTGTTGGACCTATGTCTGGGTGTGTATATGTATATAAGTATATATATCAGTCATCAGGTTACCATAGTACAGGCTCTGCCTCGTTTGGGACCTGAAGATCTTGTGTGAATGTTAATAAAAAAAAAAAGTATTAAACAACTAACGGTTGTCGTGACTTACTCAGTTATCTGACTTCTGATTTCCGAGCCTCTCTCTGGGTACGTATCTCGACTGAGGCCAATATTTAGAAAGAAAGAAAATAAGCTTTATTTGTGACATTACACAAAAGCTCAGACACATTAATTATGATAAACACCAGCAAAGAGAAATAAAAGAAAAAAACAATAATATCACAATAGACAAAAAATGTAGTATAATGTCACAAAATGACCCCAACTCAGCATAATGCCGGGTGTAAGCCAGCGCTGGTCTTCCGTTGGAGCCATTCGGTGATGTCACGCAATGTAGGCATATACACAGCACGTATATCATCATCATCATAACACGTATATAGGCTGACCAAAAACATAAAAACCAAAGGATAACAAACAGATTTATAAAGGTATATAAACACAAAACTCGAGTGTTCATTACTAATTATTAAATATAATATAATACAATGTTGCAAGTTTTACAGTCGCGCTATATTGCACTAGTGTCGTGTTGAAGAGTTTCCTCCAATTTTTGATGTTCAATAATATATTTTTTCAATTCGAATTTAAAGCTTTGAATACTATGCAAGTTCCTAAGCGGCGGTGGTATGTTATTCCAACATTTGCTAGCTGCGTAGCGGAAATTACCTCTGAAAGAGGCCGAACTATGGCATTGCGTGGAGAGCCGTGGTGCACCTTGGCGTGAGTTCTGGGATCTACAGTTGGACATCCATGTCAGATTTAAGTCATGCGCATAGATGTTTGTTCCAGGTCTTGGATTGTACTTGGATGTTTGTGTAAAATTAGATATCCATGCCCCATCGCCAGGCAAGCTATGTGGAGGACACTGATTGGCGTAATACAAATCCTAGTTTTCATTTTTATCTTAGCCATAGGACGTCCACAGCTGGACACAGGCCTCCCCCATTGATTTCCACAAGGACCGGCTGGAAACGGCACGCTTCCAGTCCTTGCTTGCGGTTTCAGTCGAATGGACTAAAGTTTTTCTACTACCTCAATTATCCCACGCGAACTATGCTTTTTCCGGGATATAGAGTATAGACTATGAGTTATTCTAAAGTAGTAGCTACCTTCATTTCAAATTTCATGCAAATCCGTTCAGCCGTTTGCGTTAAGGAGTAACAAACATACAAACGACAAAATTAAATGACAAACGACATATAATACTTTGAATTTATAATATTAGTGTGATGGCTGTTTCGCTATTTATTAATCAATTGAATTAACTGCATTTCTGGAGTTTCTTTTTGGTTTATGTTGAAATTACACATTAGTTTAATTACAACATGAGTTCTAATTACAGAAATGCGAAACAGTTTCATAAGTGGCGAGTACTGTGGCCGATACCATGCTTATGTCATCACCGATGAATTCGTGGCAGCTCTTATTAATAATAAGAGAAAAATGAGGGTAGTTTGGAGGCCTAATGAATTAATTGTAATTTAATAACACAAAGCTCATAGAGCTGTATAGTGTTTATCGCTAAATAAGCTCTGTAAGTAGTCAGAACGAGTTTAATTATATCGAAAATTTCGTAATGTTCTATTTATGTACACAATTCTCTGAAATAAATAATAGCTTTAATTTCCTTTAGCCGTTATTAGCCATTTTGAAAGCAAAACGATTTATTACCAAAATAGCGACATATGCGCTTAATGCTACCACTACTGGCTGACACGTAACGTGTCACGATTCTCAAATTATCACCAAATTATCATCTAATTAGATAGGTTCCGTGCCGTTTTTAACCGACTTAAAAAAGAGGAGGTTTTCAATACGACCCGTATGTTTTTTTTTGTGTTTGTTAGCGCATAACTTCCGACTGGGTGGACCGATTTTGATCGTTCTTATTTTATTTAAAAGCTGGTGCTTCCCGTGTGGTTCCATAAAAATTTTATCAAAATCGGATTAGCTCTTTTTGAGTTACAAGTCAAAAGCTGAAAAATACGTACACGATATTATAGTAGCGGGTGAAGACATCGGTGAACATACCACAATGACAATTGATCCCATGAGTAACAAAGGTCACTAAAAAGTGAAAAAAAATTTTTTTACCAAAAAATGGAACCGACTTCAACACTCAAAAATAAGAAATAACTCGTCGAAGTCGGTACAATGAGCACAATATTTTGATATCAGTTACTTTTGAACTATCATGGTACCGACTTCAAAAAGTTATTTCATACTTTCATCCTACGCCCAAGCTGCCTCCTACGCCCAAGCTGCCGCAAAAGGTTCAACAAAGCACAGCCAGGCTCCCTCTGCTCATGCAGCTGTTAGTACCGACAAAAAATTAGATGATATATTAAAGCTCATAACCTCATTTAATGAAAGATTGAGCAAACTAGAAAATAGTACAACAGGTACCTATAAGATACAACAATGAATACCACACTTAAGATTATGGCGTGGAACTCAAATGGATTGCAAAGTCATCAAAATGAACTGCAGGTAATCCTAGAGTTAGAAAATGTAGATGTTTGTTTAATCTCTGAAACTCATTTTACAAAACAATCGTTTATAACTTTTAGAGGATATAAAGTGTATCATGCACTACATCCAAGTAATACTGCCAGAGGGGGCAGTGCCGTTATTATTAAAGAAAATATCCAACACCATGAAATTGTTAAATATGAAGAAAAAGAAATTCAAGCAGTGGCGATATGTGTGAATAGTAAGAACTATCCTATCAATGTATCGTCAGTTTATTATCCACCTCGACACAAAATTAAAAAAGAGCAGTATATCAGCTGCCTACAGAGGCTTGGCCATAGATTTATTTTAGGAGGTGATTTCAATGCCAAAAACACATTTTGGGGCTCCAGATTAACAACTACAAAAGGTAGGGAGTTGTTAAAGGCTATCAAAGACACGAAATGCACTCCGTTATCCACGGGGACGCCCACTTTTTGGCCAACAGATCCAAAAAAAATACCTGACCTGATAGACTTCTTTATAGTCAAGAATATATCACCAAGTTATTTGCGAATATATAAGAGTTACGATATGAGTTCGGACCACTCTCCTATATACCTAGAAGTAAGTGAGACAATTTTACTTAAGAAAAAACCTTTAGCTCTAGTTAATAAGCTAACAGATTGGGAGAGCTTTAAGACAGATTTAAATAGTTATATAAACCTCATGGTCCCACTCAAGACGCCAGAACACTTGGACCTAGAAGTTAAAATGTTTATTGAACAAATACAACAAGCAGCTTGGAAGAATACACCTGATGGAATAAAACACACCAAAGGGCACATATATCCAGAAACAATAAAACATCTTATAGCCGAAAAAAGGCGGCAGAGAAAAAAGTGGCACGTGTCTAGGAACCTCGCAGATAAAAGTAAGTTAAATAATCTTACTAAAAAGCTTACGAAACTCATACAAGAGTTCAATGATGAAAACACAAAAATGCATCTGCAAGGAATAACAAGTGATAGCAGCACTGATTATTCTTTGTGGAAAGTAACAAAAAGCCTTAAAAGACCTATAAACCATGTTCCATCTCTTAAATGTGAACATGGAAAATGGGCTGTAAGTAACGAGCAAAAAGCTAACAAATTTGCAGAACATTTAGAAACTATATTTACACCCAATGAATCCACAACAAATGAATCGTTTATTTATGATGAGATAGAGCTTTATCACAAAGAAGATGAAGAAATTGACCTAGTCACACCAAAAGAGCTTGTTCGAGAAATAAAACACAATATAAGTCCACGAAAAGCACCAGGTTATGATCTGATTTCAGGTGTAGTACTTCGCAACCTCCCGAAAAAAGGTGTCGTTAAGCTAACAACTCTTATTAATGCATCATTTAGACTAAAATATGTACCAGACCTATGGAAAGTTGCAGAAGTAATTATGATAGCAAAACCGGGGAAACCACCTTACGAAACATCTTCATATAGGCCAATATCCCTGTTACCAGTAATGTCGAAGCTTTTCGAAAAGCTTTTACTCAAACGACTGAAACCAGTTCTAAACTATAACAAACTCATTCCTGACCACCAATTTGGTTTTCGAGAAAAACACTCAACTGTGGAGCAAGTGCATAGAATTACAAATATAATAGAAAAATCTCTTGAAGATAAAAAAGTATGTACAACTGTTTTCCTTGATGTAGCACAAGCTTTCGATAAAGTGTGGCATGAAGGACTTATACACAAACTTAGAATAAAATTACCGAAACAGTTTTCGGATATATTAAAATCGTATATCTCAAATAGAGCATTCCGTGTAAGGCAAGAAGATGCTTACACAGGAATCAAGGAAATAAAAGCTGGAGTACCACAAGGGAGTGTACTAGGTCCGGTCCTGTACCTATTATATACCTGCGATATTCCAAATTTAGAAAATAACATTATTGCTACTTTTGCTGATGATACTGCTATAATGGCAACAGGCAATACCCACAACGAGGCTGTGGACAAGGTACAAATAGCAGTGAATAAGTTCTACGGATGGACTAAGAAATGGCGAATTAAACTAAATGAAACAAAATCTATTCATGTAGATTTCAGTAATAAAAGGCACAGTTATTGTCCTGTGTACATTAATAATAAGAAGATTCCCTACGAAAACTCGGCTAAATATCTCGGGATGACGCTTGATGCAAAACTTAGATGGAAAGTTCACGTCAAGAAAAAAAGACAAGAATTGAATCTGCGATATAAAAAAATGCAATGGCTACTTGGAAGACATTCCGCGCTGTCAACTCATAACAAACTATTACTGTACAGACAAGTATTAATGCCAATATGGACTTACGGCATTCAGCTGTGGGGATGCACCAAACCGAGCAATATCCTAATTATACAA
Organism: Apeira syringaria; assembly: GCA_934044485.1. Taxonomy (NCBI): domain Eukaryota; kingdom Metazoa; phylum Arthropoda; class Insecta; order Lepidoptera; family Geometridae; genus Apeira; species Apeira syringaria. The sequence goes on along the minus strand of OW203660.1, from coordinate 21,827,009 downwards.
AGATTTCAAAATAAAGTATTAAGGGAAATAGTAAACGCACCCTGGTACATAAGAAACAACGACCTCCACCGGGACCTTAAAATAGAGTTCGTTGACAAAGTGATAAAAAACTATGCAGAAGCTCACCAACAAAGACTTCATCATCATGTAAATGTTGAGGCAGTTATGCTCCTTGACCAGACCGATTTAGTGAGAAGACTCAAAAGAACAAAACCGTTCGAATTAGTGTAGTGTTCAGTGACAGTATGCTAGTGTAATGTGGTTAAAATACTGCTCATAGAGAACACATGAATCAAGTGTCTCCCCCTTAAATAGAGACAATAAGAAAAGTGTTAATGGACACATTCTTAGTACAGTAAATTTAGCAAGTTAAGTTAGATTTAAATTACTTATTAGCTTTTTTTAGGCTAGATTGTAATATATTTATAGGACGCATTTGTATGCGTACTATACTAGGAAAAAAAAAAAAAAAAAAAAAAACTTTTGAGTGTTGAAATCGGTTCCATTTTTTTGGTAAATTTTTTTTTTGACAAAAATGAACTGTGAGTTTAGGCTTTGATTTTTTTATACATACTGACATCTACACCCTACAAACTCTAGGAACCGTGTCTATTATTATTTAAAACCTCTTATTTAATTATACAATAAACATTTTGTTTGGATATAACCAATACAAAAAATATAACTATTTACAAATACAAAATGGGACAAACATTCATAGGATCACACCCTGAGATAAGTATACCCAAAAAGCCATAATTGTTTATTGATATGCGAAATAAACGTCCCATAATATGATAGGTACTATTAGATACATATTAATGAATAATCCCCATTACGAGTATGCTATTTATAGTAAATTTAAAACATTAAATAATCGATATCAACTGTTTGGTATAACGTAGCCATTATGTTTTAAGATCGATTCTAGTACCATCATTGGTCAACCAGGGTATCAAGTGTTGTGTACTAATTTTATGCTCGCATACAGTCCGGTGCGCGGTACAAGGCTGACTCGATACCAATAAAACAACGTCTATAATTTGTAGTCTGCTAAGTGTATAGCGGCTATATATTATATATTTTTGACCCTGATATAACATGCACCTCGATCCGATAACTCCCTGTCCTGGTCGATCCGATAACTCCCTGTCCTGGTCGATCCAATAACTCCCTGTCCTGGCGACAGCTCAAGCCGAGGTCCGAACCTCAGTGGTGCCCTTGAGCTAGTCGCCTCGTCCTCTCTTAGTGGCACAGCGCCGTCAGCGCTAGCCTCACTAGGCGGTGCGCCTTCTGCGACCGCGCAAATACCGGGCTGAGCACCATCTGTGCTCGCCCCCCCTCCGGTGAAGCTGTAAATGCCGGTAGAGGCAAACAGCATTAGTCCGTTAGGAAAAAAATATAAAAAAAAATAACATGCACATCACCAGAAAGTTCATGCATTATATGGGCCTTTGTCTCTATTGCATAATAGTGTTGTTTTATACTTTGTAGATCTTAAGTTTAGATAACTACGACCTATATAATAAAATAAACATCTTGATGCTCAGTGACAAAAAAAATGTGTAAAAGACACAAGTGCACTGAAAAAGCTAATTGCGAAAATGGACACAGTAGGTTTCGTGTGTCGGGAACAAATAAATCCTGTCAAAAACATAAATATGAAATGAGAGCCAAATTCAATATTAATTATTATATATGCCTCGGTTTGTTGACTTCAACCAAAGAAGAAGTAAGATCTAAATGGGTGCCAAGTTCAATGGTCAGTCCTGAAATTTATTTATAACAGAATAGCATATTTTATATCAACTAAAATTATCATTTCTTCTCATAACGTAGCCTAATATTATTTGGTCTGACTTATTTAGTTAACACCTAGCAGTGTGAGCGATGATTGCTTTTACTTTCGTATCGTCAAAGTTCACATATTTGTAACCGAAAATAATTTGATCGTTTTTTTATCACGTTTTAAGCGTTTTGAAGTTATTTGTACAATTTACTGTTTCGCTTAGTCAATAAAACAAACCCAGTCTTGCTATCGTGTTTTTTCGGTCAGAAATAAAGTAAAATTTAATGGTAGTAAAGTAACTCGAAAATGTTAGCTTTAGCTGTTAGTTAGCACCGCTTCTCAAAAATATAATTCCTCTCCTTACAATGGTTATCTGGGAGAGATCGCTTCTTAGCGATAAGACCGCCAATTGTGCAACGTTTTTTGTATTTGTTAATGTGTTATTTTATAAATGTTATTTTAAGTTGATGTACTTGTACAATAAAGTGTTATCTATCTATCTATCTATGTACAAATGTAATTTATTCGAAATTAAATACTGTATCTAATTAGCTGTCTCTTATTTAATTGCAATTAAAAACAATCCAACTCATCCCTAACCTTTTTACAAAATGAAAAATAAAAATGTATAACAAATAACTTATATTAATTATATATCAACCAATCACTTAATCTAACATTTCCTCATATTGTTTCTTTTTTGTTCTTTCGATCAAGTTATCATTAATTTATATGTAATCTATTCAATGAATAGCAATTTCAATTATTATTCCAACCACTACTTCACGTTATAACTGAATAATCAAAATTACAACAAGTAAATCTATTAAGGGCCGTGCCGATGACACTACAGAGGCTGGCGGGTGTTTACAAGCAGAGAGGGCGGGACAAATTCTGATTACAAATATTACATGTACATATAGTTTACAGACGATCAACGGTCTCAAAAAAAATTTGTTGTCTGTAAAGTCGGTTTACGGATGATAGATTTACGTGATAACGTCATAATCATTTATGACTTTGACTGACTTTGACTTTGACTTTGACTTTGACTTTGACTTTGACTTTGACTTTGACTGACTTTGACTTTGACTTTGACTTTGATTATCTTATGTAATACAAAACTCAGGTGGAACGTTACGCGGAACGTTACTATTTTTCATGAGTGTTGCTGGTATTCATCAATTTATAAAACGTTATCACGTCAAAAACTAATTATGTTTATAGACTTTTTAATTCCCTTTTTTCTGGTGTAAGGTACAGTTCAGGCGCATATGTCTTTACCGCGAGAATATTTCATAAAGGAAAATATGCTGGCTCGAACATTTTTTTACTAATGAATTAGCAAATGAAGTAATATTTTGTTCAATCAGAATAAACCTTATTGAACGGTTCTCATACGTGGTATTTTTAAATTTATTACAAAGTAAGACTTTAATACTCAAAATTGTCTATTTAGGAAATGGTCAAGCCTTAACAAATCAATTAATCTTATTGACATAAAACTTCGTTATTCTTCGCTGTACTACAGTCGACATAACAAGTCTTCGACGTACATTTTAATATCATTACGTTTTTCCGATAAATATGAATATCTACATTGAACAATATAATCAAAAATCTAAATACTTGGTCACATTTTTCAAAATACTACACGTCTGTTTTGGTTATGATTTCGGAATCTTCAAATATAAATCGTTTACAGTAAAATGCGCTGTAAAAGTGTTATGTGCTCTTCAAAGTTCCTTAATATTCATTGTATTGATGATTGCTTTCAAAAATGAGTATTATAACGAAGCGGTATCGTTTCTGTGGATATCTATTGTTTTGTGTCAATATGTGGTCATTGTTCATATTTTCATTTTCTTTCGATCAACAGCTTCAATGTTGGAGTTTCAAAATGGCATGCAACAAATTGATCTTAAATTGAAATCTTACGATGTGTATAGGCGTGTGGAGAGAATTGTGATACTCTTCTTTTTGACACTGTTCTTTTACAGATTCATAATAGGTACTGGATATTGTGTCAGTAACAAAGACATGTGTATGAAGCCTACTTGGGCTGCAGTTATATTTTATTGGATGGTTGTGTCCCTTGATTGTGTTTTAGTAGTGAACACATACATATTCTATGCGATTTACTGTCGGCTTGCAATTTTCGTTAAGAACTTGAAGAAAGCTGACAATCACTTAATACCATCTTATAATCATTTATACAAAGTAATAGTTGACTTTACGGAACATTTTAAAAATGCCTATGATTTTATGGTACGTATAATCTTATTATGTTATAGATCAATTATCATAATCATTTAAAATGTAATACGTTTATCACGCTAATATTTTATATGAGAAGTTTTGTGTGTATTTATTTATGTTTGTTACCTCTTTGCGCCTTAAAAGCATGATATAATGGAAATTGGAAATGTATGCTGCATTTTTTTAAATATATTTAGTGTTAACTAGGAGTCCGCCCCGGCTTTGCACGGCCAAATAATTCAAAATAAAAATGTGCCGATCCCTAATTTTATTGAAAATAAAATTATAGTAGTAGCCTATGTCACCCGCAGATAGTGTAATAGTGAAATAATTTTTGGAATCGGATCATTATTTTTAGAACCTTTTCAACGCAAACCAACAATCAAATCTTTCCTCTTTATAACATTACCGGGGATTAGTAATTGTATTAGTGTAATTATATGGAACATTGAAGTCACGTCAAATGTCAAGCCAGGCGAAATATAGCCTGTGCCATGACTTACAGCGTTTCCCCTGGAATGTTGCACTCGATGTAGGAACCTTTTAAACTAGATTAACATTGGCTACATTTATCCTAAAATAAATGTGATTTCTCTGGGATATAACAAAATTCTAATAATAATATGTATGTGACAGTATTGTCTATTATGTTTTTACGCCTAAACTAATGTTGATTAATGGTATAGAGGTTAGATAAGGACATAGCCTACTTATTATACTGGAGAGAGGTTCCCGTGGGAAGTACCCATCCCGCTTTCTAATGCAATCTTTACTAGGCCTTCTTTGTCTTTTTGCACGTCCTAAGTCGCGCTGGGATGTTCGTGGCACCAAACTCCTGTAGATCTCAACAGTTCTACATGATAGCTCTCACACTTCACTTATTTGCGTTTCCAATTGCTTATTTTTGACTTTCTGGTTTAGTATTAAAGTATTTAATCTTCTTCTCAGCACTTGGGCATCCACTGCTGGACATATGCCTCCCCCATATAGGGGGGATTTGCCAATTCTCGCCACGCTTGGCAGGCGGGTTGGCGAGCGCAGTATGATTTCCGATCCTCAGAAGGCGCTGCTGCCCACCTCCTGGTACGTGGTCCCTTAGCCGACTCTTACGGCACCCACGGGTAGAGATGGGGGAGTACTATTCTAGGCCGGTACCACCACGGCCGTACATAAAGTATTTAATAATTATATGAAAATAGGCACATTCATTAAAATGTTTGTTTTTTTTGTACAGTATTTCACAGAAATTATTTTTAATACGCCTCAATTGATGCTTGTGATGTATCACGCTATCTGGCGCATGCAAATTAACCAAATGCAGGTAAATGAATAGAAATATATTTAAACACTTATACCTGAATTTTGTTATGATTGTAAAAGCTAGTATACATTTTCCAGCTCTGGAAATTGCCGTTCACACCTCAAAATTTGTCAATTGTTGCATACCTTGTGACAACGCTTGGACCTGCACTTTGCGCTGGAAAACTGTCAACGGAAAGCGAAAATCTTCTAGTAGTACTACACAACAAACGTCTTTTCGAAAATGGTATGTTTTAAAGAATTTTATGGCTCATTGCAATAACATTCTGTTGAACATACGTTCAAAGTTTTTAAAAATAAAATTCGGCTAGATACTGTAAGATAAAACATGCCTTTAGATGTAACAGAAATGGAGGATTACCTAACAGAGTGCTACTATAGCTTAGTTGGCAAAGCGACAGGGTCGTATTCTAAAGTCGTGGGTTCTAGTCGTAAAGATTTGAACATTTAAGTTTCTTTCTCGACAGTCCATGACTTCGGTTTACCCCATCTGGAAAAACTCGTGATGTTACTTCAGTTCAAATATTTGAAGGAATAAATTCGGCTGCTAGTGGGTTCGAGTCCCACTAGCAGTTTTCTGCCTAGCATGATGTTAATGCGATACACAATAAAACCTCTCGTGATGTTATTCTTACGTGTACGTTTTTTGTGGATAAAGCGCTCGTAGATTAGTTTATCATATATAAACCGTCAGTCATATGCGTGACCGTTTTGGCACTTTCAACAAAGCGCATTTGTGCCACTCTGTTTTGGAGGGGTAGTGAACACATAATCATATAGTAGATAGTAGTAAATGGATAACATTTTTGGTGCCATGCTTAAAATTCTACTAAAACATCAATAGAAAAGCATATAAATAAAACCTGCTTTTTATTTTTTTTATAAAAATAATTATTTTTTATTTTCAGATGTCTCAAAAAACCATGACATTCTCAAATTTATTCAATATGTGGAAGCTCGGCCTCTGAAATTCAAAATTTATCAATTGATTCCACTTAACGCAGATCTGATTGTTACAACCATCAGCTTCAGTGTGACCTATCTCATTGTTATGCTACAGATAACACATGTATATTAATTTAGAGACAATAAGTGCTGCAAATGGCTGCCCACAGAATATGGAGACAAACCGTCTACACAGCCAAGTAGTTCCAGAAGTCACGACCTTCAGCCACGAAGACACCGACCACAGAGCTTCAGACGACATTTTCTAAAATTTAATTAAAAATCCATTATCAACTAGCTAGTATAAGTTTTAACTACAAATAAATGTTTAAATATATTTAACTACATTATATTGTAAAAAAGAGACCTATATATAAATAAACAGCATTTAAATTACTGTTACCAGATAAAGTTCACAAAAACCTGGCAACATTATCTCATTGAAAAGCCAAACTTATTCGTTGGATAGGTAGCGATTATCACTTAATTTTCCCCAAAAAATGTCTTCAATCGCAAAAAGATGAAATAGACGCGATAAAAATAATACAATTAATTAAGCGTTTGTCACAGAAGTGACACATTGACACACCATATTTGATTAAAAAGATACGCTACCCCCAAATTGCGTGTAACCATTATCTCTTGGCTGATCAAAATGCGAGGGAAATAATAATTATAGCAATTTGTCGGCACAAA